>KK500089.1:169462-247930 GCA_000688715.1 Glossina pallidipes
TTCCATGATTTCAAGAGTCTTAATATAACATGAAGACCAACTCTGTCAAATGCTTTTTGTCAAATGCAATTAAGAGGATTGTTACATGATTGCGTTCGGAGATTGCTTTGCTCGTAAAATAATCAATATGTAAAAGAGCGTCAATGCACCCTCTACCCCGCTTGAAACCAACTTGTTGCTTTGTAATCAGGTTCTTAGACTCAAGAAACCAAGACAATCTAGATGCCATAACCTTCTCTAACACTTTTGAGAGACAAGATAAAAGAGAGATTGGTCGATCCCTTAAAATTAAAACGAAGTCCTTTGCTTATAATGTTATTGACAGAAATAATAATCAAAGTCACACATACGTATCAAAAACTTGATATAAAATAATAATAATAATAACCTCTCATACACATACTAAACATATACGGAGATGTAAGAACGTGTCCGCAAAATTGGATCAACGTATTGATTAAAATTGGTTAAACGTATGCATGTAGGGATGTTTGCTTCATCAAGGGAAATGAGCGTAAGGATTCTTATTTGACATTAGTTAATAGCGCAAAGACCAGCAATTCTACTTACATTGATCGAAGAACACAGTGACCGTAGTAACATTGAAGTCGCGAAACCCAAATTAGCGCTTGAATCGGGGACTATAAACATTTGCATATCTTAAACTAAAACCGCATTGATAAGAAACCTTTAGGCCAGGAACTACTCTCTAGTAGTTTACTCCTGACAACAGAGAGTTTCGTGACTGCTAGAACACATGAAAAAGTAATAGCGAAAGGAAGAAAAATAAAATAGATATGCAGGCAAAATCAAGTGGGGATGCAAATTCCAAAGGATGAGTATCACGCCCATAATAATATAGTCTGCAGTAGTCTAAAAAAAAATTAGAATAGATTAGACTAAATCCATACAAGACTAAAAAAAAGGGCAGTAAGACGTAGTATTTCAGGCCTGCAAATATGTGAGCCCTTCCGTTGATTATTTGAATAAAGAAATCACAAAAGTTAACTGTTATTTATAAACTTCGAATTTTATCTTTATAGATAGATGTGAGATATATTCATTTGAGAAGGATGAATTAAAAAACATAAAACTACTATGATTAAGCAGAAGAAAAGGGCTTATATAAATGGTAATAGAAGAAACTTATAGAAATAGTAACCTCCAAACGCAACAGTACAAAAGATAAACACCATGAAAGGATTTTTAAACACACCAATAGTGATAAGGTTTACTAGGCTGATACTAAAAAATAACAGTTTGAAAGAACTGGAGCGACTAAATACACTTAGGCTAGAGATGAAAAATGCAATAGTCAATGCGACGGAGCGAATAAAGAATTTTTATACATTGAAATTTCACTTTATTAGCACTTATAATCATGCGGTATCTTCTCGCGCTACAATTGTTTGACTTTAAATAGAAATGTGTTAGAAACACACTAGTTTTGAAGAGGATAATTGAAAAATAGCAATAATAGTAGTAATAGATTAAACGACCACATATCCGTCAGAATTACTACACTTAACACTATGTGCGTGCATGTTTAATCATCAACATTCACTAGCTCAACTACCTATTTATCAATAAAAAATGAACAAGAACTTCGTCATATTTGCATAAGTCGAAAGTGACCATATTTTTCATTTTGGAGAAGAGTGAATTATTAAAAGTATTTCTAAAATCCACAACACTGGATACATCATATAATTTAATTTTTCTTATAATTTGTGATTGCGTGAAAAGCAAAAATGAAAAGTTCGCTGAATGGAAGCAGTATGAAAATTGACTGGCAGATATCGTTAAACCATTTATTTATAATTATATATATTGAGTTGATGTTCTATTAAGAAGTAAAGGGTAAATAAATGCTCTACATTATTTTATATAAAAACTTAGCTAAGCTTTATACCCACACAATTTTATACAAATATCGTGTTAGTTTTTGAACTCATATCTATTCCTTTCTCAAATGACTTGTTTAGTTTTTAATAATTATGTTCCACGCGAAGAAAAACCATTTTTGTTAAAAATGCGCAAACGTTTGCTATAGTATATGACACCAATTTAGTCATCGATTTTGTTAATAAAAGTTCTCTTACACAAATATGAGCACTTTTTATTGTGTCTCTTTTAATCCAGGCAGTGTTTTTAAAACTCGTAAGAGAGTACTCATTTTCATTGGTAGATTTGCTTTCAGGTGAAAAAATTGTTTTATATAGTTTGTTAATTTACTTCGTTTGAAAGATGTTCGAACCAAAATCTCAATTGAGTTCGAAGCGCATTCGAACCAAAAGTTGTCATCGCATAAGCTTGTGAAACGGGAAAGTCACTGCCTGATTACAGTTGGAGATAAAATGCTTGGTTTCTATAGTTTATATTCAAATAAATAAATAAAATACTTAAAAATGTTTCAACCTCTTAGTGGTTGTTAGTTCTATGATGTTTTTCGGTGTTTTCCCACCATTTATTCTCTTTTAACAGAATTGATTCTTATTTTTCCACCTTTATTCTCATTTAACAGAATTGCTTCTTATTTTTGCACCTTTACTCTCATTTAACAGAATTGATTTTTTTTTTCACCATTTATTGAAAGCAACTCTGTGCTCTCTCTATTCTCGACACATGGTACTTTTTTTTTATTAACCATGTAAAGGAAAAAACTAGCTAACGGCTTTTAAATCTGAAAAATCAAAGACATTTTATAAGTGCACAAAGAAGTGCGACAAAGCGACAATAAGATATTTAACTTAGAGATTAGTCAATAGTCTGTAGTTTTTTTTTGCGTTTTTATACCCATCAGCGAAGATTGAGGAGCATATTCACTTTGTCAAAATGTTTCCAACGATTTAAGCATGTCCGGCTGCGCAACTGTCGGTCTGTCCGTCTGTGCGGCGGTTCATTTCAATCTACTACTATCTATCTGCGTGTAGTATCTGTGATAAACATTCTTCCGTTAGCGAAAATGAAGACATCGCCCACAAACTTGCAAAAGAATTTACCTAGAATCTTCTTCGAAGATGTTATAGAATGCCCACGCGCCTATGCGAGAAGAACTTTTACTTTGAAAATAGCATAAATTAGTCGCCCCACTCTTACTATTATAGAGCATGAAGATGTAGTTCTCTTACTATTTTATCTTGTTTACGGTAAAGCTGATAGGTACAAAAGAATCGGTCACGACCGAACGCAATTTTCTTACTTGGTAATTTTAATAAATAGCTCGATTTTTACTGTGGCTGGAATTTATACGCAAGTTTTCATGTGTTTGAGTAGACTAAAAGAAGAGAAAATGTTGCACAGAGCTACTTAACACTGAAAGAATCAAACGAAAGAAACCCATATGCGCGATTTTGAAAATATGTGCGAGTGGCGTTTGTGTAACTGGGTAACAAAAACGAACGTAAGGGCAGCTTTTGATTTTGCCGCTGCTCTTATTTATGATTTTGTGTTACAAATTTAAAAAGATTCCAAATTTGAAAACATTATTTTTGCTTAAATGTATACTGTAACGAGGTGATCGTAAGAAGGAATGGTGAATAAGTTGCAATTTTCAAAAAGAATACTCCTCGGTAATTGAAATTTATGGCATCTTCTCTCGTTTTTAATTACTTTTTTACGCTTTTATCACTACATTTTGGTCTTGCTAGGGTTCTATTGAGCAAATTTGGAAAAACATATTATTATTTTGTTTATTATTTTATTTCAATTACAGTAGAATTCAACTTTGCTTCAGTATCTTTACTTTTGACAGGTTCGCCAAGTATTTATAGCAGAATCCCTGTATAGATCTACTATGTCATAACAGTTGTCATAACTATGTCTACTATGTCATAATTATGTCATAAGTGTTGTATTGAGCGGTTATTGCCGTTTTGATATCTTGCACTTATTACTTTGATAAATGCATATTTCGTATCTGATATTATGGGTGAATGGTTGTTTATTCAACTAGTATTTTGATAAAGTTTATATATATGCGTATTTTCTTCCTATCTGTCTTTTATTTTGTTTTGTTTCGGACGTTCGGATTGTTTATACTGTATATTTCTAAGGGGAATGGTTGTTATTTCGCGCAAGCCGATAAAAGTTAGATTATCTAAATTATAGACCATATTCTAAGCATCACAGCCATGTCATAAGGCGTAAGCACTTTTTCTACGTGTGGCTTTCGTGTGGTGTATTGTAGCAAAATCGATTATGGGAAGTTTTGTAATGATTGTTGTCCCGGAATACCAAATCTGGTACGAAGTCCCAAAAACTGTGCAAAGAAAACACTTTGCTTTTTGGTATCACTAACGTGACATAACAACGTGGGAATACTGCAGCACGTCTCATCATGAAAACACGATGTAAGTGATGCCACTTGCCTATTTCACAATAAAAATTAATTTTTATATTTAAGCGATTTCTTACTTTAACGTTTGTTAACTTTTATACCCACCACCGAAGAAAGAGCAATTTTTCAATCGATTTAAGAAAGCCCACCCTTCCACTCGCTGTGTAGTGTCTGTTGAAAACATCGCATCGTTGCCCGAAAAATGAAACTTTCGCTTTCAAATTTGGCAGAAACGCTCGAAGAGAGGGCGCCTTTGTTTTCCTGAAGGAAAAAAATTGCTTTCTGCTTATATGCTCCAGTGTTTTTCCAAAAATAGAAAAAATTGGCCAATCCTGCCTATTATAGTGTATGAACTTTATATTTTTTGCCAAACTTTATATTTTTTGCCTAGAAGCAAGTTTTTAAAGTACATATATTCTTCATCAGTGCCAAGGTCGCAATATATCTAATCATTCCCTTCTGCTCGTGTCCGTGTGTTCAGTTGTGTAGTACCAACAATAAACATTCTCCCGTTTACAAATCGGCTGAAAGTTTGCAAAATAATTTGAAGCTGTAAACAGAAAGCTAAAAATGTTAAATTTGTGAAAGGTATATAAAGTGGTGCGTTTAGCTGACCAAAGGGAGGACGATTCTAATGAAATAAAATCTCCCCTTCTAACGGAATGTCTATTATGGTCGGGTGCGCCAAGAAGCTCGTCATTAATTTGAACGATACAATCTGACTTCCCTAGCATTCAAGTTGCTATCTATTTTCATTGCACAACAAGGAAATAATTAGAATGTTTACTTCGGTTCACGCCACTATTACTAAGGGAAGAGTAGTTCAGTTGGATGATTCCCTCAAGGACATGGAAACGCAAAAATTCATACATAAACGCTATTTATGGTTTTAGCGGATCTCTTTGAAGATATTGCTGCCTCCTCTTTTGTGATAACTTTTATGTCCCAAGATATTTTGTAAGATTAAAATTACACTCGCAAATGTATTTAAACTCTTTCCGTTTATTACTTAGCTTTTTCTTATTATGCAGTACTACGTGATAATGTCCGAGGCAAAAATCTTTGAAAAGTCGGAAAATCAACCAGAAATTCAATTAAGGACTTCATCTAAACCATTGTAGGTGTATCTGATTATATTTGAAACCGCATCTTTGGGATTACACTTTTCTTTATAGCTAAACTAAAAATCATGTAATAATTAATATAATTTATAATACGTAATTCTTTCAAAAATTTTATCCATTATGTACCTTGAAAATGTATGGAGACTCTGCGGTCATTATCATCTTATTGGAAATATTTACTAAAAATGGTGCAATTTCTACCCCACATTGTTTTACAAATTGTGATGATACCTTTCCATAATCTAGTCTTTTACTCATTTCGATATCGAAAATTACATTTGAAATGTTGCGTATACCAATATTGCCGGGACAAAAATGTTGGGGTAAGTGCGAAGTAGTCGATAACGAATTGAATATGTCACCTTGCTGAATTTCTATTTATCGTCTAAGATTTTCAGAGTCAGAGATTTTGCAGACATTGTATATTGAAACATTCCGAATTTATTTGGTCTTGGAAGTCATTAAGATCTATGTCGTTACTTTTTGAGCGGACCAGGGTAGTGTTGATAAATAGCCGACACACTTTCGGATTATTTCCACCAATAGTCAAACTTTGAGTATAAAAGTTATTTCAACATTCCCACTTGCAGCTTAAACGACTTTGGTTGACCTCTTAAGTGTATCTTCAAAATTTTCTTTTGTGTTTTAATAGATGCTTGCATTTATTTTTTACAGTGAGACTTATTGGTAAAAATGATAACGTAATGTAAAGCATCAATGTCCATAACGGTTAAATTCGATAATTTTGACTTTTCTCTACATAAAGTAACGCTATGCATATACTATCATGGAACGCTCAAAATCGCATTTTCCACATTCATTGCTTTCATTTTCTTTCTTTGCTTGCCAAAAGAGGAAGAGTGAAATATATATGTGAAGTGAGAAAATGGCTAGAATCTATACAACATGCAATATTTTGTGTCTTCCTTTTTAAATAATTTTTGTTTTATAAGATTTTTATTTGCCCAAGATGTAGCAAAGTAATTCTTTTTTCTTAGTTTGAAACTACAGTTGAATTATTTACTTTAGTGTTCATATAAGAGGCGCAAGCATTTGTCAGATTAAAGGCAGTCAATGTTATCAAATTATTAGATATGGCTTGAAAATATTCTTGAGTCTTTAGGTAGTCACAATGTGCTTTCGCTTGTCTATTTATATTTTACAGCACACTGTGTTGTAATCTGACTGATTACATTGAACCGAATCGAATTAAATTCTGTGAAATGGCTAAAAACATGTTTAACTACCAAATCTTGTTATTATGGTACGAACATTATTGCAGTCAAAGATCAGAAACGTTGTGGGCAAATCGTTATTGAATAAATCAGTAGCCGAATCGTCAACAATTACAAGTGGATTTTGGGCAAAATCGTTTAAGATGTCATCAATCATATTTATGAAATCGGAAACATTGTATATTTGTGAACGGTAAAAAGATATAAGTTTCACAGCTTTCTTTTCAATTTTAAAATTCTTCATAGCAATATCTATAAGCTCTAGAAAATTAATAGCCCCAAAGTTCATTATCCGTTAAAAAGAAATTAATTAGAGATGTGAACATTGTTGTGAATAGATAATAAATTTTGGACGTCAAACATGTTTACATGTTTCTGTACAAGGTTCTCACTAAGATAGATTTGGAAGGATTAAATAAATTACGGTAGAACTGGGGAATAAAGCCAAGCTTTCTAAACATAATACGCATAAATATTCGAATGGTTTTTTTTTGATAATTTTAATCGTTTGAAATTTCTTACAGCTAGTTTTCCACACTTGCGAGGTGTAATCTCGGTGCAAGGATATATGTAATAGAATTGATATATGTAATAGAATTGTATTTAATGCCTAGTTCCTCACAAGTCCATTGTAACAGTACAATGCATTTGGCCCTTTGTGCATGAAACGCAACGCCACACCCATACATTAAGTTCATGACAACCTGAACCAAAGTTATCTAGTATCTAGGAAATTAATGATTCTTGCATGGCTGTGGTGAATATTGAGGGTCGCCACAAACTTATGTGTCGCGTATCTGAAACAAATATCATCTTTACTTGCGAACCAAGAAACCGTTCGACTTGTCCGTTAGAAATATCGTGTAACGGTAGGGCGTTTCTTATCCGCATCTTGAATTGACTGTGCAATACAGAGTTAATGGTTTCAGAATTTTAAAATTTTTCTTTGTGACAAAAAATAACTTTAGTTTTAAGAAAAATATTTATTATGTGAAAAATGGGCAGTTTAAAATCTATAGTGGTTCTTGACTTCATTGGTTGCGCCACAGCATATTTTGAAAATTTATTTACACCTGTCTGTGAAGTAGATATCTATATGCAAGATTTCGCCAGCATACGGCGGAACCACCGTCTCCTATTACATGATGTTCCGGATGCGTTTGATACCCCGCCTTAGAACACGTTTTACAAGTTGCCTCTGCCTTTGTTATCAGTTGCGTCATTTTCGGGAGGCAATAGTCCAGCAGGACTTGTTTCGTTCCTATTTCCTTTTCGATCAGAAATGTCCTACACAAATTTTTTGTATGTCGAAACGCTATCGCTGGGAAAGCTTAACCAATCCTTGTTGAATGCCAGGATTGGTAGTTCACAGTGGATTGCATTTACCATATTAATATTTATTACATTTAAAAGTTTTCTGCCTTGAGATGTTTTTATGTCTTCATATTCGATGTGCCGAATATGAAGTACTCTGCTTCAGTTTTAAGGAATTTGGATTTTTAAGTGGCGACTCTAATGTTTGCCTCATACAATTTCTTATGAACTTAGTGAATACGTGGCATATTTTTCTTTAATTTCGGGAAAGATATAAACAAGAAAAAATTTTTCAACTTGTTCTGTGAGAATGTCATTATTACCTTCTGAAATATACTCGGGGCATTTTTTAGTGCCAACGAAAGTCGTCACAATTCATATTTTCCATTATTTACGGAGAATGAAACCTCCCTATCTTTCTCAGCAAGTCCAATTTGATGGTACGATTGTGTCACAATTTTGTTTGGTATAGAGTATTTATCGTCAACCGTATCTTCATTGAGCTTCCGAAAGTTTATTACTAGACGTTTCTTCTTATTGCCCAATAACCCAAATGGTGCTGTTGTCGAGTGATCTAGAAGGTCGAATAACTCCATTTTTAAAAAATTTTCTTATTTTAGAGTCAACAAAATTCGCTATATTGAACAGATAGGTGTGTCGTCAATCATTCCGATGGAAGCGACAATGCGTATTGCAAGGGAATGCCCCTTCAGTATCAACAAGCACCTTAGCTCTAGTGTTCATTACCTACCTCTTATCTGTATTCTAAAAAAGGGTTTCCGCGGTTTTTTTCCAACAGATGGTGTTGATGCCAACATATCGGGCAACACTCATCTGATTGTCTTAAACGATAGTGTACTTAAAAGGCGACATCGCAGCTTATATTTGCTGTGCAGATAGGTTTCTAATTCTTTGCCAGTGTCAAAAGTCATATTAATTTAAAAATAAGTGAAAGATCTGAAGAAATACGCTATGTGATGCGTTTTTATTATAACAAAACGTAAAACCAGCAAAAACATGCATGTGTGTAGGAGGCTGTGAGCGAACGAAGAATGGTTTGCTCAATTCTGTTCCGGAAATTTCGATGCCAAAGATGCACCTCGTTCTTTTCGCCCAGTTGTTGAAAAAGTTGATAAAATTCTGCAACTGGTAGAGCGAAACCGGCCCGAAAGCTGCTAGCGGAAGCACAACCTGAACTGTTGGGAATTTTTTGAAAAGAGCAGACTACAAAAAGAAGGTCAAAAGAGGATCAAACCCTTTATATCACCCATTACGTGTTTACTTTGTTTTGTTTGTGAGTTTTTGATTGCCTTGGCATTTTTTCGTACATTTGGCTCGTGTCTAATTGTGTTTGAGAATTTTGTCCTTTGAGTCTTTGTGCTAATGTAATTATCCCGGGCATCATGTGCGTTTATTTCTTTATATTAAAAAACGACCAAAGAAAATTGACAATTGACGTTATTTATATAATTTTTTGGTAGTTCCCAATCCTTTCTATTGTGTGAGTGTTTTCTTTTCCATAAGCTAACCATATAATAAAGTGACAACAAAAAGGGATTACGGCCCCGGGACCCCTAGATAAAAACTCCAATACATTCCGCTTATTGGCGGATAAATCACCACAAAGAAAAAAAATAAAAAATTCGCACTTTCCGATTTCCGATTTACATTATTTACGTATAGGAAGGATCATTATTACTTTTGACTGTTATCGTTTATTACAAACCGTTAGCGTCCCAAATCCCATGAGATGGCAAAACTGCCAAAGTCTGGATCATACTGCAAAAAGATGCAATGATGCACCATCTTGTGATAACTTCGGTTTATCTACACATGCTGAAAGGTGAATTGCAGTGACTCGGCGTTAAATAAACGATGCCCACGAAAACTACGGTGGGCGAACCGCGACGTAAATACCGGGAAATAAATCCAACTGTACAAGGAACTAACAAAAGTTACAAAAGTAGTTTCAGCTAATGGCAAATCTGATCTATCATCGGCCAGAGATAATATTGAAAAAATCAAGCAACAACAAATCTTCAAAAAATCAAAACAACACGTATTTTAAAACCTAATAAATTAAATACCCAAGAATCGCCAACTCTCAATTCCATTCAATCAATTAGAAACTGTAATGAATCCATTCTTTTATCCATAAATCAACCTCCAATTTCAAATTATACTTCGTATATCCTCACCCACTGCCCTTCAAATGCACATAACCACTTGAATATTACTCATTTTTCATATCACTCCAACTAAACAAAGTTTTTAAAAGTCTACAGTGAACAGGACTTATTAATGATTTGGATGAACTTCGTATACTTATAAGTGATTTTAACCCAATCTTTATAGCCATTCAAGAGACCCACTTATATCCCTATTCCACCCAAATCATATAATGGGTACTTCGTGAATGCTGATCAAAATTTATATTCAAAACAAGGAGTTGGTGTTTTTATAAAGTGCAATATCCCTTACAAGCGTACTAATTTAAACTCTAACATACCGGCCATAGCGATACAAACAACCTTAAACAACCTTTCGCTCTATATCCCATCTGCGCAAGCGTTTTCTCAGCAAGAGCTTTACAGTTTATTCTTCGTACTTTGTCATTCATTCCGCTATTAGTGCCTTTTACCTTTACCTTTTACAGTTCCCATGAATTGCAACCACGAGGCTATTATGTCTAGGACCATTTGATCAGCTGCTCATCCCTGTATTCCTCAATCCAACAGCTTTTTTAAACGAGCTAGGCTTCCTTGCTGGAACAACACGCTCTCGTTATTAAGGAAAACCAGAATGCAATTACGGAATCATTTTAAAAGAAACCCTGACGTTTACCTTTTGTGATTGTATGCAAAGGCCAATGCACAGTTCAGGAAAGAATTACAAAAAGCAAAGGGACTCAATTTTCAACTTCTTTCGAAAAGAATTCGCACACATAGATCAATGAAAGTTGGCTGGAACAAAATCAACAAATTCAATGAGACTTCAAATCCGAAGGAAATTTCTGCCATCTGTACTCCCAAAGGAACTTTAAGTGACGCAGATGAGATTTCTTAGTACTTTGGAAAAGTGTGGTGCGAATACTCTTCTGACAGCAACTTCCCCAGTGTCTGCATCGAAAGTAAGAGAACTCCAATTATCTATTAAATGCTGTTGACAGATGTGTCATGTTTTTTGAAAATTGTATATCTACTATAGAACTTGAAAGTTGTCTCTCGAAATCAAAGAGGAGGATACCCGGTCTAGATCGCATTTCGTATTAAATGATCAGTCTGTCTCTCTGTGTTTCTATAAAAGAAAAATTACTGGACCTATATAATACGGTGTTTTTGATTAGCCGTATCCACAGAATGTGGAATCTGGCGCCAATCATTCTACCTCCAAAGTCTAAAAATATCTCCACCGCATCGGATTATCGTCTAATCTCTTTTCTATCTTGTCCCTCAAAGTGATTGAAAAACATTATTGCATCTAGATTATCTTGCTTTTTTGAATCCAAGAACTTGATTACAAAACAACAAGTAGTTGTACCCCGCTTGAGGTAGAGGCTGCATCGACTTTCTTTTGCATATCGATTATTTTCCAACCAAAGCAGTTTCTGAACGAAATCATGTAACAATTCCCTTAATTGATTTCGAAAAGCATTTAACAGGATTGGCCATCGTATTATTTTAAGACTCATGAAATCAGGGAATATTCGGCTACAATTCTTGAACTGCATCAAATCATTCATATGGTATCGGCGATTTGCAGTTAGGGTTAACAATCATCTCTCTAATTCTTTTCTACTATTGAATGGCGTTTCACAAAGATCTCCTCGTTCTGTCATGCTTTTTCTGATCGCTGTCAATGAAATAAGTAACATTCGTTGTCGTATACCGAGTATTGGGAGTAGAATTTGAAGATCAATAAATTATGGTTAACTAAGTCAAATGCTTTGGGTACAATCAGCATATACGACATCCGTGCGAGAGCTACTAGAAAAAGCCTCAAAAACATAGCAAGTAAAGAGATTCGAGACACTAGATATTCCTTTCCGAAAGCCATGCTGGAATAGAGAAGTATAAGATTTAATAGCAAAAATTAGTTGCTGGGTAACAATCTGCTCAAACAATTTAGATAAGGCACTCAACTTGGCGACGCATCTTTAGTTCAGAACGTAATGTCTATTTCCACACTTGTGAATTGGAATAAGGAAACTACTCTTCTAACACAAAGGGAAAACACCTGATTTCAAGGACTGATTATAAATCATTAAAATAACGTCACATTGCTCGACAGAGCATGCTTTAAGTATTATAACGAGTCTTCTTGGGCAGGGTAATCTTAGTGCTCCGCCAGGACTCCTTTCAAGAAATTTATATTAGAAAAAAAAACTTGGACCTCCGGATTTGTGATTAGTATTTGAAAATTTGAATTTTTATTTGTTAGCGATTTTTGTTTAAGGGGAGTGGAGGAAAAAAAATCCAGCTTGGTGACCCTCCTTTTTTTTCCGAACGGTTGTTATTACTTTTTTTTTCCGTCGTCCGTATCGCGAGATTCTCTCTGAAAACAAACGGAATACGCCACGGGTGTTATAGCAGCCATCCTCCACTACAGGGTCTTTTGTCCGTCCCTAACTGTTTCACGTCGTAAGAGGGAGTGCCCATAAGTCATTCAGGGATGACGGTTAAGCCAAATCTGCCATCCCCTATCCATAAAGGTCAGCAATCCTAGTAGTCATTCAGGCACGACGGCTAAGCTAAACCTGCCGTCCCTTGTCCGTAAAGGTTAACAGTCTTATTAGTCATTCAGAAATGACGGCTAAGCCAAACCTGCCATCCCCTATCCGTAAAGGTCAGCAATCCTAGTAGTCATTCAGGGACGACGGCCAAACCAAACCTACCATCTCCTATCCGTAAAGGTCAGCAGTCCTAGTAGTCATTCAGGGACGACGGCTAAACCAAACCTACCATCCCCTATCCGTAAAGTCAAAAGAAAACCCTATCGGTAATGTCAACTAGTTATGTAATCCGTGTTCACTTAGCTTTGGTTGCTATAACATGACTGAAAGGATGAGCGTGTTGCGTGTTGATGTCTGTCTTATTGATATTGCTAGTCTAGGCACCGAATCGTACGAGTTTTGCAATCCGTTGAAACCGTTGGGTATGTGAATCAATTATTTTTATATTAACCCTCTCAAACCTAAGAACCAAAGGCGTATTGCTGGCATGTATAGGGAATGCTAAGGCATATTTATTTAGTATCAGTTGTCATAATTAGTAAAAAAGCAAAACGCTTCCTTACAGTACACATGATGGAATTCCATCAGCTACAGGCGCGGAGCTACATTTTAGAAACCTTCAACCATCTTAAACATCATTTACTGTAACGACCAAGTTAGAAATCGAAACCGAGCTAAATATCGTTAAAAAATTTCGTCGGAAGTATTCAGGAAAGTGATTCGGGGTTTCATGAGAGGACGCAGAGCAATTGAAAGAAACTTTGCAAGGATGTATGGAGCAGTGAGGATTTTATCAACCGAAGGTATCTGCAATAATATTGGTTGAGATAATTAAATCTATACCTTGCGGCAGAACAGGCGAAATAGTCGTAAGCATAACCACTTTTCATAAATTTTTTGAAAAGTTTGTTTTTCCTATTTTTGTAATATTTAATTGTCGTGTTAAACCATGGCGGACACCTACTTCGAAATTGAGGTCGCTTGATCGGAACGGATGGAGAAATAGCTAGGTTTAATACATTATAGAACAAAGACAGTCAGGCTTTAATATTCCTAACATAGAAATCAAGCATAATGTGTGGAAGATGAGATTTAAACAGTGAAATATTGGTTATGTTAAAATCATAATATTTATTGGGGGAAATTGCATTTGGCATGTTACGGTAGTCCAACGGACTATCACGCTGGGAGGCCCCACAAATATATTTTTTTAAAGCGAAGAAATTCGTTCGCTTAACTTGTGTATATAATTTTTTTTTATCAACAAAAGCTTCTGGGATGTTATCTGCTCGATTGTAATGCACTGATTGTCTTCTGTTTCAAATTTTTTTTCAGTTGACGTCACTTTTGACGTCATTGATAATCGCGAGCCAATAGAAGGCATTCACGATTAGATTCACGGCAAAAGAGAAGCATATAGCAGACAGAAACACATAGTGGGAATAAAGGAGGCTAACCATGCATCTGAAATTAGCTTACGCTTTCCGGTTAGTTTGGCACCACATATATGATAGTATTCAGCATTATTGCTGTGTTGTCAAATTATGTGAAAGGTAAATAGCTCCCTTTTTGCGTCGGTTTCGTTTAGAGTTGCATTTATAAGAGAAAGCAGTTGTAGATTGAAAACAGAATAAATTCTAAACGAAACTGTTTTACGTATGAGCAGCTGAACCAAAACGAAAAATTTTACATTTTTTAAAGGCTAGTAAATTAATTTCTTTTTTGTTTGCATTTTCGTTCTACTTCAACTGCATTCCAGCCAAGACATGCTGCATCGATTTAATTAAATGATGGTCAAAAGGTGCTAAGTCTGGTGGGTGTGCTCGGTGCGGCAGAAATTGCGACGTGTGGCCGAGCTTTGCGATGCACCAGAATGACCTTGCGTATGTTAACCGCTTGGTTCAAATGACGTCGGGACCCATCTGCACTAACGGTTTCATTCATTTGGCCGCTCGTACTACACTACACCTTGCTGATCCCACCAAATGCACACCCAAACTTTATAGCCATAAATAATCCGCTTTTGTGTAGACGTGGATCTCATAGCCTAATCCATGACTTCAGTCGCAATACGCCGCAGAAAACTCTTCCTTTTCGCCTGGAAATCAATGAAACTAGTCGAAATGGCATTTCCAAGCAATTCATACGGTCATGTCCACTCTTGTTGGATTTTTTCCATCGCATGTAAACGTCTAGAAACACTTGATTTCAACTGCTAAGCTGTTCTTTGAGAATTTTAGATTTAGTTTTCGTCCACGAAATCTTGCAGTTCATTGCCTTCGAACCGCTTTGGTTTTCCAGGCCGTTGTTTGTCATTGAGATCAAAATCATCTCCTTAAAGCGGATTTCGTCAACTCAAACAGCAAAGTAATGAATGCCGAAAATAAAATTTTGAAGACTCCATGATTAGCGTCTGTGTGCACTGAATAGGTGAATAATTGGAAAACAGTGAAGAGAAAAGTCAAGATAATCGAATTTAACCGCATTACTTCGCATTACTTTATCATTTTAAGCGTAAGGTGTCGCTGATCAAATGTTATATGAATTGTTACGTGTGCAGGTGGTTTGAGGCAAACGAACCTATCGCCGCTGATATGTTTAACCACAACTTTGTAGTGTCGGAATCTGATTTTATTATATGAGAAGTTTGAACGGAATGGAAATTAAACTTATGTTTGGGTAGTTAGTAAGCAGTGGGATAAATTAAAGTGCAATGTGTCTGTATCTTTCAAATATTTTCAGATGATAGTGGATATTCCTTAGAGCTGCGGTTAATTCCGCAGTCACAAAAAAAACCAAAATTTTCTGTTTGCTTGTTTGTAACTATCGAAACCCAACATTTAACAAATGGTTCCTCCCTTTAATAAGGTAAACAATAACAATAAAAAACAAAAAGAAAAACAAGAAATGCAAAATGCATAAAAATTTTAATCAAACGATGATTTCTAAATTTTATAAAAATGTAAATGAAATTAAAATTACGACTTGGACAAACTTTTCCAAAGTAGTAGCCACAACTGCTATAGAAGCGGTAAAACGTAAGGAAACCAACAACAACCAAAGCAGTCATACAGATGATGTTAAGTGTTGAAAGAGTAAATGGTTTTCTTTCTTTTCTCCTGATGCGTTAAAGTTCTCTGAAAGATTGTTGACAAATGTGGTGTGTTGGTGCTGTGGTCCTACGGGTTACATAAACCTTATCATATTATAAAATATTTTCTCGGCCAATTTTTCGTTCTAGATACAACTTTTAAATTACTTAGTAAGGCTAAGCAGATGAACAAAATATATATGCATTTTAATTTATTTGTATTAACTCTTTTTAATTTCAGACCATCTTGCAAGGAATAATTGCGTGAATTATTGTATTTCATTGAGAACCATCTCAAATTGGTGCCAAGGGACGCGAAATCTTAATAAGTTGTGGAATAAGCTATGGTCTAGGTTAAATTCAGAGGATTTCCCCAACGAAGTAAGAGGTAGGTTTGGCGGAATGTAAGTTAAATATAATTTAATTAGTTATTTTGTTGATACTTTTTTTTTAGATTTGGACCGAACAAAAAAGAAGATGAGCCACAATTAGTCCCGACCGGAAAAAATTGCAGAGTTGCCAAATTTGGACGCAGCAATCAAGGAGGTTAAAGGCACATTTAAATTAGACGCTCCGATCGAATCTTGCTTCCCTGAAGTATTATGGTGAATAAACTTTTAATGTGTAATTTTGGGTTTGTTTTTAATTGATTTTTATATGCCTAAAAGTCCAATTGTAGTAGTTGTCCCATCTAAGGACGATATCCGACATGTTAAGAAACGCAAGTAAGCATACATATGTGATTTACTATTTGTATCTCTATTAGGTGCAGCTAGCAACATGAAAACCGAAAAAGAGAATGGCTGTCTGGTACACGCGATTTGCCTCAAAGCAAGATGTCTACTGAAAGATGCTTCCGAAAGAAGCGCCTACAATTAATAAAGGATCAAAAAAATATGCCTTTTTATTTTAGTTTAATTTAGGAGAGAACTAATTTCCTCCACATTTATCCGTTTTAACGTGTCTCATTTCTTTACCTCGAATCTTGAATTTTGAAAATTGGAAAAAGTGTACATACACCGAAAACATATCACTAGAAAAAAAACCTTTTTAATTAACTGTGCTTAATTTTTGTACTTGTTTCCGTACTTTTAAATAATAAGTTATCAATTAAAGTGAGGTTTTTTATGCATCTCTAAACCATGACAGGCTCCCAATCATACTTTAAAGTTGGTAAACTAATGTGGAATATGTGGCACCAGTACCATGATTTGACGTAAAATGATGTTGAACTTAGGCATTTCGTATCGCCTCGAGTTTATGGCTATGTGGCTGCTAATTCTATGAGCTGCACTGAATATTGGTATGATATTGATGAACAGATGTTGTTCTTGGTGAGGTTGTGACTTACGAGCTGATGGTATGATAATTTCGACATTTCCCCACGACTCATATAGGATCACATTAACGTTGCTGATGTGGATCGTTGGGCGGACATATGGATGAAATTATGTTTAAGAATACAGACTGGTTTAATATTGAGCAAACCAGAAACTCTCTCTTTAAGGGTATAATTTCATTCTCACCTGCTTTTGTTGCTGTTGCAGTTGGTAATGTTACGTGGACGCATTGATTGTTATGCGTCGCAGTTTCTTTAGGAAACAATTTAGCAGAGCAATGTTGTTCAACAATTTGATAACCATTTTTTTCTGTATTCCAAATGACGGTGTTATAGGCTTTGATTTGATACAATGAAGCTACGAAGTAGCGTATTCCATTGGTGTCTATGGCTAGCATAGGACCGCATGTTTATCTAACGATCCTAGTGTTATCTATTCGGTTTGGGAAAGGGGTTAGATCATATATCCTAAATTAGTCGTAATCTATTAACGGCAGTGTTACGTTGAATACTGTGTGATCATGAGTAAGTCTTCCTATTATTTTTATCAATCTGTATAATTACAAGCGCAGGCAATTCTGAAGAGTAAAGCAAATGAATTTTACTTTGCCTCATTTCAGCTTACAATTGTGCTCGTGTCAGCAACATTTCCGTGATAAGTAGCGATCAAGGTGTCCAAAATACATGTCCGCAATCTTTGAAAATTTCTGGGAATGAGTGAAAGTTGCATAATGCCCAAATTGAAGAGTTGAGTTAATTCGTTTTGGTATAACTCATCACTCATTTATTCCTATTGAGCTTATTTATCTTTTTTTGAAGATAATCTTAGTTTGCTGTTGACAGACTTTGTTTCACGATGTTTATCGTGGAGCTGATGACTACAGTTCGGTCTTTTAATTGATCACGTTTTTTCAGTGTATTAGGAATAGAAAACATCAAATAATGAATGTGCAATGTTTCCTACGAAATCGATAGCACCTTTTTGGCTTCGTGATGTGTACAGCATTCAATTTTTAGACTCAAGTTAATCCCGAAAAGTTTAAAATGGTCTATTATATTGCAACATGATTCATTAAGAGCCGTTTTTTTGCAAAAGTGTCTCAGAGGACTGCCTAAAAATGTCGTGTCCGTCCAGTAGTAATATACAACTTCCAAATTTTTGTACAAACGGCTAGAGCAGCGCATGCATGTTTTGCGGCTTATTCTCGTCGATAATCGGGGTGGTCCAAGATATTGCTAGTCGAAAGTATTCGTTATACCAAATGTTTTAAATCCATGCTTGCTTACAGGGGAAACAGACGGGTTGTATTGCATATATCTACGTCGTATTATGATCATATAGTTGGAGGTATTGGTCAGTGACCGAGTAGCTCTGGTGACACCATGATTTTAGTTAGACATGTTGATATTAGTTACTTATTTAGAAATCACTTTCAGAGGAATTTAGAGTACTGCTTTTATTAATTTACAAATATACAATAAGTATTAAGAAAGAGAAAACGAGTTAATTTAATTTGTCTTTTTATGTCAATTAAAGTTTAAGTACATTAACCAAATTTAATTTCAATTATGAAGAACAGTTCTTATGTTTTAATAAAAGTTGCATACAACAATAATTGAAATTCAAAAATTGCCAGAAGGGAGCAATTTGTTTTTCTCGTGTTAATTTAAGTTAATTTTTCAAATTAAAAGAAAAAGTAATACATTAATTTAAAAAAAATAAAAGAAATAATTATTTAGAAAAATCACACCTTTTCATATATTGATTTAACATGTTACCCTCCCTCACTTATTGCTTTGGTTTCCTGGTCTATTTCTGATGATCTACATAATAGTGATCACTTTCCAATCACAATCGATCTTAACCTTTCAAAGTTCTCCGTTACTCCAGCGAAACAGGTCAAATTCCTCCTCGATAAAGCGGATTGGATCAATTACTCCAAACAGGCCGAGTCATATCTGAATTCAAAGCCTTTTAACGGCAATTGCAACCATGATCCCGCTATTATGTCTAAAGCGATTCGCACGGCTGCTTATCTCTCTATTCCCCAAATCAACATCTTTTTTAAACCAGCTAGGCTTCCTTGGTGGAACAGCACGATTTCGTTATTGAGGAAAAATAAAATGGATCTATGGCACCGCTTTAAGAGATGTCCTGATGATGATCGTTTGTTATTATACGAAAAGGCCAATGCTGTATTCAGGAAGGAATTACGAAAATCAAAGACCATCAGTTTCAAACTTTTTTCGAAAAGAATACACAGAAATACATCAATGAAAGTTGTCTGAAACAAAATCAGCAGACTCAATTGGACTTCAAATTTGAACGAAATTTCTGCCATCTGCACTCCCAATGGAACTTTAACTGACGCAGATGAGATTTCTAATTGCTTGGGAAAAGTGTGGTCCGAATACTCCTCCGATAGCAACTTCTCCACTGCTTTCCAAATTCTCCAAATTCTCTTTCAAATAATATTGACAGATGTGCTATGTCCCTACAAAATTGCACATCTACTTTAGAACTTGAAAGTTGTTTCTCCAATTTGAAGGGGAGGACACCTGGGCTAGATCGTATCTCATACCAAATGGTCAATGCTATGTTTAATGAAAGTAAAAAGAAATTACTGGACCTATATAACACGGTATTTTTGACTGGCCGTATACCCTTCACGTGGAAACTGGCAGCAGTTGTTCCAATTCCGAAGTCAAAAAATGTCTCCAACGCATCGAATTATCGCCCAATCTCTCTTTTATCTTGCCTCTCAAAAGTATTAGAGAAGATTACGGCATCTAGATTATCCTGGTTTCTTAAGTCCAAGAACCTGATTACAAAGCAACAAGTTGGTTTCAAGCGGAGTAGAGGGTGCATCGACGCTCTTTTACATATTGATTACTTTACAAGCAAAGCAAGTTCCGAACGGAATCATGTAACAATTCTCTCACTTGATTTCGAAAAAGCATCTGACAGAGTTGGTCTTCATGTTATTTTAAGACTCTTGAGATCACGGAATGTTGGACCCAAATTCTTCAACAACATCAAATCATTCACGTTGCATCGGCGGTTTAAAGTTAGTATTAACAATCATCTCTCTGATTCCTTTCCGATAATGAATGGCATTCCGCAAGGATCTCCTCTTTCTGTCACGCTGTTCCAGATCGCTTTCAACGAAATTAGTAAAATTCTTTGCCGTGTACCGAGAATCGAATATTGTCTCTACGAGAACGGTGTGTAAATCTTAACAAAAGAAAAAGATAGTACGAAAGCAATGAATATCGAATCTATTGGACGAGAGATCTCCACATGGGCAAACTCGTCAGGCACTAAAATTTCTATGCAAAAATCAAAAAAAAATGGATATTTGTCGAAAACAGATGTGCGATACAGGATATCTACTGATGCATATTAACGACTTACCAGTACTATATGTGCAGACGCTCCATTTTCTCGGGGTCATGTTTTCCAATAGTTATTGTTGGAAAACACACTGTCTTGGGTTAAGAAATTCTATTTTAACAAGGGTGAGTTTCATACAGTACGTTGCTTGGAAAAGCCACGCGCACATTAACACTATTGCCTATCTTACCGAAATGCTTGTTTCAAGCAACATTGACTGCGCTTTGATAATTTATGGCAATAGCTGCAAATCTAATACCAACATTCTTAAACCGGTTTATCACCAAGCCCTCAGAGCAAGTTGTTATGCTTTTCGGACGACGCCCATAAATAATATTATAATTGAAACTTGTCTCTCAACTTTAGAAACTAGACTTTATGAATTAAAAGCTAAAATTAGTCCCCAAGCTTCTTAATTCAGACAAATCTATTGTCGGTGATGACGTGAGAAAGATTATTATTGCGAAGAAAATTCCAAAGTCACCGTCTGCAATTGACTATTGTTTGTACGTCGCAAAGGAATTGGATATTCCCTTAAAAATTTTCCGCTTTTTTGGTGTTAAACCTCCATGGATTTTAAAAGACTGCTCTTTTGACATCTCGCTGTCTATGCACAAGAAAAAAGATACTCCAAATTACGTCTTCAAGAATCTAGCCTAAAAAGAAAGGACCCAAGTACTGGAGAGTACTGGAGTCTTTTATACACAGACGGCTCAAAATCTTCTGGTCTGCCACCTGCTTGTGCCGTGGTAGACGCTTCAGGACAGGTTCTTCTCAATCACATATTTAACGAAAGTACTTTAACTTTCACAGCCAGAGCTGTCCTCCACGCCGCGAACCTTGCCCATAAAAAGAAACTCAAAACCGTCACTGTCTGTATTACAAGCTATTCGGAATCCTTCGACTTCGAGATGGAGCATCAACAAATTAAGGAATTTAATTACATCACCCGGCGGAAAAATTAAAATGTTATGGGTTCCTAGTCACATCGGTTTACTGGGAAATGAGCAGACTGATCGAGCGGCAAAGTATGCTGCTTCTGCACCCTTAATTATAGATGATGTCATGGAAAAGCTGGATCTTCAAAGATACATTGGAGGTAAAGTTACAGAGAAAATTACAGAAGGAAATCTACTAATCTAATTCCACATTTATAGCCAACAAATGTTGAGAAAATCAAAATCCAAACATTTTCGAGAATTCGCCTTGGTCACACAATTGCATCTCACCAATGGATCTTCCTCCCCAATCTGCAGTTGTGGACAAATTCTTACTATAAAGCACATTCTCTGCGACTGCCTTATCATTTCCTTGGCTAGAAGTATTGCTTTTGGAACGATTAACCCGTTGGACATTCTAAAATCATCTTCAGAACAGAATATCAAGTCAATATATTACTTTGTTAAAACTACTAGGCTCAATATCTAATGTACATTTTTATAAACTAGAGCCGATAGCCTGTGTTGCTAGTGCTCAGTATTTTTTTTTTGTCTAAGAATTTATTTCATTAGTCTAAAATTTTAATAATAATAATAATAATAATATTAAATGACTTACGGATGATATTTCCACGATGAATCCGCCTTATCGGTGGACCATCATGAGTCTTAACAACATTTAATTGTGTTTATTTATTTATTTTTCCTTTAGACGCTTTTGTAGCAAAGCAACAGACCTGCGCAACATATGCATTTGTTGGCCTTATTCTTCTGATTTTATAATATATTCCTAACGGACCAAAATAGTCAACACATGTGTTGACGAAGTGACTTGTAAGTTTAATTCTTGTATTTGGAAGATACCCATAAGTTGCTGACCTTATTTGAAACAAGACGTGCTACATTGTACACATTTCTGTACGTTACTTCTTGCTATTATCTCTATCTTTATAGGACGGAATATTTGCTTTATTATTCCTAACAGTGCTTGTGGACTGTGGTGTTGGTTTTCACTGTCCACCAGGAAGAAACACTGGATGCTTTGCATAATAAGATAGGGCTGATTCCCCCAATCGTCCTTCTACTCGAATAATTGTCTTTTCAGCAATAAAAGGAGTCAATTTTTTGATACTTTAGTTTTGTGTTCTCGCCTTGGAAGTTAGTGCCTTGAATGGTGCGTACATTGTCATATAAAATATTGTAGTACTTTATTAGTATAAAAGGAAGACAGAATGATGATATTCATTGTAAACTCTGTGTTCAATGCTCTTCACGAATTCATGATTATTTGAAGATTGGTACTAATACCACGGTTGCGTTGTTCTCCCTTTCAAGATCAGTGAGAATTTTTAGGCCTGGCAAAAACTCGATAGGCCGGCGTTCGTGACTACCATGTAAAAAAAAAGTAACATTCTGCTAAAGTCTTTGCTAACAAACCCATAAAAAGAACGTTTGCCGGATTATCTTTTGAATTGACATATTGTCACTGCTGTTAGCGTATGAATTTGTGCTATTCTATTGCTGCCAAATTTTTGAAAGGCTGACGATTAAAAACTTCTCCGTGACAGTTCAATGCTATCAATATATTCGTAAGAAAATTTGCAAACCCTTTATTTGCATGCCCTTTCGAAAGCGATAAGATAACTGTGCGGTTAGAAGTGCTGGCCATGGTTCTAATCTTGTTTTTCGAGGAGGGCTTCATGTTTACATAGGCATATGTATCCTCTTTTTTTATTTTAATTTTTCTTTTTGCGCATTAATTCGGTAGGTCAGTCATTTGTCCGTTCAGTTTATTATATGTCAGTGTGTTTGTATGTATATAAATAGGTGCAGTATATATGCATGCAATTATCGTTTGTTCATTGATATTTTCCTGCTTGTTTACATTTTAGAACACTCCATAGCCTACGCATTTTAGCATATACCCTTTGTCTATTCATAAAACAGTTTGCACACAATGACTTCTTTGTGCATGTCCGCACATTTTGTCTGAATGGAGATGATAGCATACCGACAAAGCCGATATACCGATAGTGGTCGACAAAATATGTGTGGGGTTAGCTTTATTCGTACGCTCATATATTAACGTAAGCAAATGGTAAATACTGCCATCGGCAACCCATTCCCCATAAATGCAAAAATAATTCGAACAGTTTCCAGTATAACAACTGTAAACGCAACAAACGTATAAGAAGTGTCTCCAGGTGTTTCAATTAGCAAATAATATCTGCGTAGAATCATAGACGAAGAGCAGTAAACTTTCGCTAAACTGGCATGTAAATTAGGCGCAAAAACCACACGCCAGAAACATACATAAGCGAATTCGTACGGATGTTATGCAAGCCATGGCCCTGTACCAATAAATGGGAACAAAAGGACATAATAGGAAAGCTCCAAGAAAATACTTGGTAAACCGTAAATAGCGTAGGGATCTCGAGAAGCCGCCTGATCGAAGAATAGTTATAATCAAAGCTGTGGCTGGCGGGTTTTACGCTAACATTTTAAAGAAAATAAAACCTGGATAAATAAGAAAGCATTAATGTAAACAGAATTCTCAGAACCAAGAATAGTCCCCTATTAGTTCAAAAGAAGAAAGGATACGTCCAAGCCAGTAAGCTGTAAATCGCACTACAACGTACACTGGAAGAGACAGTTATTTCGAAAAAAATTGAGACGACGGTCTTATTAGAGATGAAAGACCTTGGACCTGGCATTGGGAAAATTATGTGAAACAAACGAAAACTTTCTTGTGGCAGAAGTAGCAGCGACTACAGTTTGCATTTGTCGCCAAACGTAGACTACCTAACTTGCTCTGGAAGTTGACTGTTTTGGAAGAACACGAATATGTATATTCGTCTTACGCTGTTCATTTCTATCGGATTATCCATTTAATCTCTCTATATATTTTTGAGTCAATCTATCTATACGGGATTTTGATCTAGCTTTTAGTTGTTGTGAGATTTCTTTTGTACCGACTTGCGGCAGTACGGCTATATGGTAAAGTTTTAACTTGTCGGCTTTACACATTTTATTACAAGTTGGACATTCTGGACTAATGGTCAGACTAGTTATAATGCACTTATTAGGGACTGCATGATTGCCTAGCGTAACTGCTAATATATCCGAAATTTGGAATTTAAAAAAAGAAAGAAAAATTAAAAAACAAAAATCCGCCTCTCTCCCTAGCTGTTCGGGTGTGTCTACTGGTCATCCTGCTGGGCAAGTCGCACAACTTGCACGTGCAAGTGTGGTTCTAGTAGATGTCTGCTTGACGACAGTCGCCCTTCACGTCAAGACTGGTGCCTAACATCTCTGAGAATAGCATAAAATATTATCTGGTTGCAAAAGTTCCATCCGTCAATTTGAAGCGTGAAGCTCTTATACTTTCCAAAATCTAAATGTTTCTTCAATCTCAGAAACTTTCATTTACCAAAATGTCAGGGTACTAAACTCAAAAATTCGCTCTAGTTACCTAAATGCAATGAGCACGGAGTTCTCCCATTTGACTTTCACTGAAACTTGGTTGAACCCTGATTTACATTCCCCAGAACTTTTTCAAAATTTTTTCCAGGTCTTAAGAAACATTCGATTCGATTAGATCGCATTGGTGGTGGGTTTTTAATAGTCATGTCTGCTGCAGTCCAGCCCTATTCATTTGAATTTTTTACCGCAACTGACCTTGAATTTATTGCCGTTCGGGCGATAATTGCCAGTAACCACTTATATGTAACTTGCTCCGATATTCCCCCATATGCGAATATATCTCTTCATAAGAAACTTACTGCCCTCATTGTTGTCTAGAAGTCTAAACCTGCTGATATAGTCGCAGTGTTGGGCGACTTCACTTTGCCACAAGTCACTTGGTGTTATAACGATAATTCTGGCTGTGTGGTCCCCATTTAATTAAGCATCTGATAGAGCTATTATGTTTTTCAATGAATTATGTGATCGTAATTTACTTCAAAACAACCGTACTCCTAAATGTAATGGCGTACTGCTTGATTTTTGCTTTGCCACTTTTTCGCAGATACTTGAAAATCACTGTTCACCTTTTAGTGTGTCTGAGGATGCATATCAACCACCAACTTGTATTTCGTTCCATTACAGGCAGGATAGTCCGTTGAACTACTCTAGCATGTCAAATCCAACTTTTTCCAATAAATATTGTGATATTACTAAAACCAATATTTTACTGCTTAAATCTCATATTTCACACATTTTGCTCGGTTTCTCTGCTGGAAATATTGCAACCTTTCTTTCGTCGATCTATATGTGTTAAGCATAGCTGTTTCTGAATCTCTGAGAATACATTTGCCATGTTTTCGAAACTGTTTTTAGTGGCTCTCATACAATTGTCGTAAAAATTGATTTTAGTAAAGTGTTTGACGTGGCGCTTTTCAAACTCCAGGCTTCTAGCTTTCCCTTCTATTTAGTCAGATGTGTAAGCTCTTATCTACAGACGTAATAGATCATTCAAGGTCCTGTTTAACTTCAACATCTCGGAAGAATCTCTCCTGACGTCTGGCGTCCATCAAGGCAGCCACTTAGGATTCCTTTTATTTCATTTATACATTAATGGCATCCCCTCCGTGAGTAAATGTAGCCACATCTAAATGTATGCTGACGACGCTAAACGGTTTTCTTCCTTTTACTTGGAATCGCAATCGTATCAGCTTCAAATTGACTTAAATAATTTGGTTGCATGGTCCGCTAAATTTTATGAATTTAAATCAAAAAATGCTAGAAGAAATGCTTTCTTTCTTAAGAAGGAAGTCATTCAGTTGCCAAACGTTCATTCGATCATCGATTTAGGGGTCCTATTCGACCAAAGATTACGTTTTAATTTGCACCTTGACCTCTCTTTAAATAAAGCTGGGTCCGCGCTTGGCTTCATTAATAGGTGGTTCAAAGAGCTTAAGAGTCCTTTCATTTCAAAAAGGCCATGCATGTGTTGAGTATGCCTCTGTTGTGTTATGTAGACACAATTAAATGAGTTCAAAAGCAATTTGTGCTATTTGTCTTTAGGAGTTTGGGTTGTTTCTATTGCTCCTTATGACAACAGGTTGCTTCCGTTATCCTTACCGTCACTTGAGAAATGTAAACTTATTCTTTGTGTTTCCTTTTTAATTACGTTAATAAAGGGTACTGTCGATTCACCGACGTTGCTTGATGAGATAAACTTTAATGTCCCAAATCGTCCTTTTATCACAAAGCTTACTCAAGCTTTTCAATCCCTTGGGAGTCGTTTGCAAAGATCCAAATGATATCGATAGTTTAATCTTAATATCGGATTCTCTAAATTCTAATAAATCAGCTGTATTAAATGCGCGCGCTTAGCCTGTGTCGCTTCTAATCTTGATATCTTAAGCTCGAACTCATTCGTTAAATTTCTCTAAATATTCTACACTTATCAAGAATAGATCGCTTGTAGTAAAGGCAATCACATTGTGGAATCAAATACTGCCTTACGAGGAGAAAAGATTTTCAAGGTCGATCTCAAGTTTTAAACACCTCGTAATAAGCCTGCTAAGAAAGATGCTTCCTGTTGCTGCAAATTAACTATCATCGTTTCGTATTTGTTGTTAATTCATTTTCAGTATTTGCGCAGAAAATTCATGAACGACAGAAAGCTTAGATTGTCTTAAACCATTGTTCGAACCAATTGATAGAAAACCATCTATAAAGTCCTGTTAATTGAATGAAGTAAATATTGGACTACTTCAGCGATCAGCCATATCCTCTATGGTGTTATTGATTCACGTAAATTATATTATATCCCCCTTACTTTTTTGTAAAATCAAGCTTTTTGCGGGCGGTGCGTTGGTAAATTCAAATGAACCTGAGTACAATATTGCACTTCTAGAAATAAAACAGCACTTTAGTATTTTTTATAGCTGAATTTGTCCAAATAAGTATATAACGACATCGAAATATCAATCAATTAGCTGCAAAAAAAGCAAGAAAGAATAAATACAATATCGGCAATCGAAGTGATGATAAGTTAAATTGATGACAAATTAAAATTCATGATTTGAAAAGAACCAATAATAGGTTTCATGGGTACGACTTGTAAATTCTTAAAAGAACATTTTGAAGTAACTTTGTATAGATCTATCAAAGAACCAAATTTTATATATTCTGCCGCATTGTGTTGTATTACATCAAATAAACAAATTGATCGGTTCCACAAATCGTAAAATAGGCTTTCAGATTTACATTATCAAAACAATCTCGATAGATGCGTGGAAATTCTTGTATGGATTAAATTTTTTAAATTTTATATAATAATTAATCCGTCATTTATTTATTTATTTATTTAACAAGTTCCGTTACAGATTCTATCATTATCCGAAAATTAAAAATTACTTTTAATATACCACAACCTGTATAGTGCTACTACAGCGTATTTGTATACATATACTTCAGCGTTAAAAGAAAACGGGGTCAAATCACGTAGATACATATACCAAACCTAACAATATTTTTGTGGCTAGGTTTGCTCAAGCTTGGAAAAATAAGGTAGCTACGCAGTAAAATTCGGACGTAACCGAGAAATCGGTAAATGGTACTCGTTGAACATTTTACATGTTAACTGAAACGAATTGAACTGCTCTTGGTTACTAGGGCAATGTGGTAGCTTGAAGAGAACAAAATGTGTTGACACCGTAGTTAAAATGCTGGTGCCGAACGCCCTTTATTAGTTTAAATAAAAATGTCACACACAACATTGCGTGCCATCGTACGCAAATGAGTTTCACTCCGTTTTCTCACGGTGGCAAAGGTAACACAGGATCCCATGCCAAACCACGCAAAGGAAACAGTGTAAGGCCATGTTCAATAGACTCAAAACTGTTAACACGCCATCCACTACTAGGAATCCAGACTACCACTAAATGTTTTAGGGCTGATTTACGCAGGCACGTACGCAAGCTTATAGTAACATAGGGATCATTAAATTCTTTTGACCATCTTTTTTTAAAACCAAGGGATCTAGCTGTATTCTTCAACCTGAATATCGAAACTTAAGTTAGAGTCAAAACCAAAAAAAAAAAAAGTTTTAACAAACGGAATAGAAGGACCATAAATGAGAAGAGGCGTAACCCTAGGGTCTCTTCTTTGAAAAGACCAAGCATTTGACCAAGCATTTATTGAGTGAAAGTTGCGAGGCGGAGCGATTTAAGACGAGAGGAAATGGTGTCGAGGGTAAATTGCAAAATACGCCTACACACAGATCTGGATCAAAGTGGGAACTGAAAATTAAGATGTTTTCAGAAAGGGAACCGAAAATTTTGTCAAAGAGACTCAATACAAATTCCTGAAGAACACCTGTACAAGATTTCCTTTGTACAACAACATCATCATTGTTAACTAACATGTCCTTATAGAGAGAGGTTATATAAGAAATTAAGGAATTTGGTAGGGAGATATGGTTTTTTATTTTTTTTGATTTTATCTTTCTTAAAAGCGAAACCAGAATTTTTATCGCAGGTAATAATATCGAGTTTCCTTCCGTACTATATTGTGAGCGACGCGACAATTTCTCTACGGGACAATATTATGAGACCATGACTGCAGGAAAATAATTTATTGTAAATAAAAAAAGAACATGTATGTGTAAGTGTGCAGAGCACAGAGTTGCTTGTAATAAATAAGAAATAATAAGAAAAATATGAATATATTGACAAAAGATGGTAGTACTGTTGCGATAAACTTTCTGGGTTTCGTTTTTAAAAAAGATAAACTTTCTGGTTTTCGAGCGAAAATTGTAGGCATTGAACATATGCAATTCGTCACTCAAGATTTGCCGATTGGATCGTTTCGCGCAAGAGACAAAAAGTGATTATTATTCTCCTTTTATTGAAGAAATTAAACGAAGAAAAGAGATTGAGTCCAGAAACACAGAAATGTGTATAAAACTAAAAATTTACTTCACGTTGAAATTTAAATAAAAAATGTTTAACTATTGAATTTTGAAGATTACATAAAATTTATGCTTATTTGCAGAGAAAAGTTTTTATTTTCGAAAATAATGGTTCGTATCCCCTTTTTACAGACAGTCCTAAGATTGATCACCTGTCGCCTGTCTATGCAGTAATAGATGTCGCGGGAAAGTTCAAACTAATGTCATCCTACACGAAAGTGCGTCAACATTTACAGCTGAAACTAGAGCTATCCTTCAGGCCACAAATTTTGCTCGCAAGCCTAAATTTTTAACGGTAATCACAACAGATAGTTTGTCGGCCATAACAGTTATCCGTAACGCCTTGAATTTCAACTGGAACCCTATTAACATAATAAAAACCACCATTGCCGCGCATTGGAGACAAGATTAAGATTTCTTGGGTTCGAAGTCATATTGATGGAAGACCTAGCGACCAAATCCGCACACTCCGCACCTTCAATTATGGATGTCACAATGGAAAAGTTTGACCCTCAAAAACATGTTACGAAAAAAGTTGAAGAGAAAACTGATAAACAAAATCGGCAGTATGTGATATGAGGTTTTTCATTAACAATCTTGTTTCATTTCTTTGTTTTAGAAAAAAAATAGTGAAACCACGCATTGACACTTTGTTAAGTTTGCGTACGGGGTAGAGTTTAATGGCAGGAGACGTCCTGACGCACTTTCGGTCGGTGTGTCGGTTCTGACTTGATTTTCGGAACGGGAGATGGAGGAAAGCGATTAAATCATGAGGAAGTTTCTTTTGGCTGGTTGAGAAAAAGAAAAATATATAAAAAGCGCATTGATGCTTTGAAATGTGATTCAAATATTGTGAAACGTGAACGAAGAAATATTGAATAAATTATCATTTGCCATTCTAAATCATCTTTAGGACTGACTGACTAAGTTTCTCTCCAGTATTTACTGGAGAATGAATGGTAAAAAAAAAAAATTAATCAATTATGAGTGAAACGGACCTCGACGCGACTCAAAACAAAAAGGGGAAAATACAAGCCATTTGAATAATATCTAAATCAAGAAAGTACATAAGAAACTAAACTAAGCTAAGTCTCAAACATTTTAAATATTTTTGCAATGACATGGCAACGTCAGCAAAGCATAAAAATGAGTTTCAAAGAAATTTGCTTACTTTATATGTAATTAAAAAACTTAAAACGACTTGTGTTCCGAGTAGTGCGTGTTCTCTTTTTGTCTGCGGTTTTCTGATTGTTTCGGACTTTTTGTGTATTTGGCTCGTATCTTTTCAGTACTTTTGCTAAACTGGTTATTGCGGATGCTGTGTCTTCTTTTGTTTTCTCTATATATTACAAAAAGAAAATATAAAAAATTGAATTTGACAGTTTCCATTATTTGGTAGTCACCAATCTTTTTCCAATGAGTGTTTTTTTCCCAAATTACTAAAGAATAAACTGACAACAAAAAGGCATAATGGCCCCGGGGTCGCCAGATAAAAACTCAAAAATGTTTCATTTATTAGCGGACAAATCTCAGCAAAGAAAAAAAGTTAAAAATTCAGATTTTCCGGTATCGCCAATCAGTACAATCAATCTGATTGACAAAAAATATGTGGTTATATCCCCAACGGATGTTAGAATGACAATTTCCCAAATCAGTCCTTTTGCTACAAATAAGCCCTCGATAACATTATTGTTTTGTTGTTCGTTAGCCTGCGTGAATTATGATCAAAATGCAATCACGTCGGAGTCACCAGAATGTTTATGTTGATTGTTTGATCACGTCAGGATCACCAAAATGTTTGTATTGTTTGTGAAAAACCTAATTAGTTGGTAGTAGCCGACCAAATGGTTCATCTGGTCGTACCAACCCTTTTATTTGGCTCTTCCAGCACTTGGAACTGGAGGAAACCGCCAAGATAACAAAAAATGATCGATGTAAAATATATATACTTAGACTAAACAATTACAACGAACAAAGGCACAATCTCGATTCTACGCGATGGTAATTTACTTCTCCTCGCTGGAAAATCACTAGCAAATTTATTTCCAATTTCGCCTACTACATGACACACTTAACTCAGTTAAAAAAGATTTATGACCCGTGCTTAAAACATGTACCGAAAGACGAAATAGTTTGCGTAATGAGCAACCAAAGCGTGACTGAAGTTTATAAACTTACTAACTTAAATGATGACGGAAAAGCTCGCTCTCCTACGGGAAGAATTAAGGTCTTGGATCGCTATCGGTTAGCGCACACAGTTGATGTGGCTTGGTATAAATGTAAAGTAGAATTCTACATTCCAAATTCCATGAGATACAAAAACTGTCAACACTTGGGTCATGCTGCAAAAAGATGCATCAACGTTCCATTTTTTGCTAAGTATGATTTTTCTCCACATGCTGAACGATGTACGCGTAGTCGCTGCATAAATTGCAATGATCAGCATTCGGCGTTAGACAAACATGCTCATGTTATATACAAATGGGTGAAATTCTAAAAATCAAAACAGTTACTTTAGCATGGGCGAAGCGCGAAGCAAATACCGGGAAATAAATCACGCGAAGCAAGTACCTCGAAATAAGTCCAACTGGAGCCCATTGAATTAATAAAAGTAATACTTACGCTGCCGTCGCCTCGCAAATCGAGCCTAAGAAGCCTTTAACTCCGACTCCTTCCAATGACAAACCTGTTCTACCATCACCCAAAAACCATATTGGTTTCTTATTAACAACACGTATTCTAAAGTCTAATAAAGTAAGTTCCCAAGAATCACCAGCTCTCAACTCTAGTGAACAAATTACAAGTTGTAATAAATCGAACATTTATATCCCTTCAATCATCCAAATCATATCATCCAGATCATATACGGGATACTTCGCGAATGCTGATCAAAATTCATATTCCAAATAAGGAGTTGGTGTTTTTATAAAACCAAATATACCCTTACAAATACATTAATTTGAGCTCAAGCAAGTCATAGCCATACAAATAATCTCATACATAAAATTATAGTTCTTGCGCTGCTTATCCCGCCTTCGCAATCGTTTCATCAGCAAAAGCTCTATTATTTATTCTCTGCACTTTCCCCCCATTAATTATATGCAGCTGGAACACCATCTGGGACGCAACGTGGAACAACCGCCGCGGTACTGTTTTAGAAAATGCCTTCATTCAAAGGAATCTCTGCATTGTTGAAAAACCAACGCAATTTTTATCTCGTCACACCTTTTCACATATTGATTTAATATGTTGCTCTCCGCCACTTCTTCCTTTGGTCTCTTGGCCGCTCTCTGATGATCTACATAATAGTGAATATTCTCCAATCACAACCGATCTTAACCTTTTAAACTCCTCTCCCAGCAAAACAGGCTAAATTCTTCCTAGATAAAGCAGATTGGCCAAACAGGCCGAACAATTTCTGAAATCAAAGCGATTTAACGGGAACTGCAACCATGTTGCTGCTATTAGGTCTAAGGCCATTCGCACGGCTGGTTATCTCTCTAGTTATCAATCCAACAGCTTTTTTAAACGAGCTAGGCTTCCTTGGTGGAACGACACGCCGTCGTCATTAAAAACTAAACGGATGTATGGCAACGCTTTAAAAGATGTCCTGACCATGATCATTTGTTATTATATAAAAAGGCAAATGGTCTATTCAGGAAGCAAATAGAGAAATCAGTTTTGCACTTTTTTCCAAAAGAATTCACAGAAATACATCAATGACATGGGTCTGCAACAAAATCAACAGACTCAATGAGACTTAAAATTTGAACGAAATTTCTGCCGCCCCAATGGAGTTTTAACAGACGCAGATGAGATTTATAATTATTTTGGAAAAGTGTGGTGCCAATACCTCTCTAACAGCAACTTCTCCGGTGCTTTCATCGAAAATAAAACGACTCCTATTTCTCTTTCAAATGCTATTGCAATTTTTGACATTTTTATACAAGTACTACAATCTTTATTTGAAGTCGATGGTTTTACTTTTGCGGCTAGGATAATGTTTACAACAAACATATCCCAGACAAACAAACCGACAGGCTTAAAACGATAAAGATTTTCATGCTGATAAGGAATATATATATTTTGCGAGGTCTCTGAAGCTTCATTGTGTGCGTTACCAAAGACCATTCTTCATCCCTCATCCTTCGATGATACGTATGATAAATATAAGCAATTTTTATTACCAAGCACATTACAGACAATAGAGTGAAATGTAATAGGCATACACATTGTACCGCGTTCTATTTGTCAAATGTATATGATTATATGATCAAAAAAATTGAAACAAAACGTTGCAAATAGCTAGGGAAGGAAAAAAAGAAGGGAGTTTCTTTTCTTTGTATAAGAGGAGACTTAGCGATCAAACAATGAATCTATGGAGCAGTGGAGAGTAATTTAAGATAAATATATCCTTTTAAAAGGTATAGCATTCTCTTGTGTTACTTTATTATGTGTTCTCTGTTCTTTAATATTTCTTATATGAACTTGCTGTTTTTCTTCGATCTATTCTAAAGTTAATTTATTAGTAAAATACTTCATGGTATTGTTTGTTTGAAGAATTTGTTTTTCTTCTATAATTTCAATAATGTTTGAAATATGATAATCTTATATCTGAATTGAGTAGTTATTACAATTTCTTGAATAATAACTACAATAATAATTATGGAATAATTAAAACGATGTTTTCAGAACTACAAGCGAGTTTTTCTTGAATGTTAAGAGCATTTTCAACAATAATTGTGTCTAGATATAATGCTAGTATTTCGAAACCTTTATTCTTTAATAGTTTTTTTTCACTACGCAAGTTGTACTTATTTGTAGATACTTAAAATATTTATTTACCTCAAATTTATAAAATTTATTCTCAAATTTAAAAATGTTTATTCGATTTTATTATCTATTTCATTATCTTCTATATTCTTTGCGGGTACAATAATTTTTTACTTTGCTATTATGAACGTTTTAGGTATTTAAATTCCAAAAATTAGATATAAATTATTAAATAATGTTCAAATTGAATATATTTAAGCTTCTTATTCTCGATTTTATATATTTCTATTTCATTGTTAGTTCAAATATTTGGGTGTGTAATTCCGTATTTTGCAGATATTGCATTATCCTGCAGATGCTCTATTTTACTTTTTATTAGTTATATATTAGTCAATTGATCCAGACATATTTTTTTGTTGTTTTCTGTTTCTAAAAATTTATTTACTGGATTTCTTTTTAGTGGTTTATAGTTTCGTTAAAATAATCGTTTACTAAAATGATAGTTTGAAATTAATATAAGTAAATAACGTGTCAATTGAATTCGTATGAAAAACAGGTGCAGAATGTATAAAAATAAAGCCCGCCAATTGCAGAATGTACAGAAGGAATGCGTGCCAGTTGCAAAATGTGCAGAAGTAAAGCGTGCCAGTTGCAGAATGTACAGAAGTAAAGTGTGCCAGTTGCAGAAACGTACAGAAGTAATAACAGCTGATTGTTATTTTCCTTTATTTAATCAATATTAACTATTTCCTCATAGTTCCAATTCCATTAATTAATCCACGCCTTTCTCTAATTGTCCTGGCATTACAGTCTTTAGTTTGGTGCTAGCATCTAGTAGTTTTGATTCCAGTAAATCCTTATTCTCAATTGTTGTTGAAATAATATTACCCGCTATAAAATTCAATATGTCTCCTATGTCATGCGAATTAATCATGTGTGCAAGTTAATCATTTCCGTTTCTTTAACTATTTCTTGATTATTCACATATATGCTTATCCCGTTTGTTCCGTTAAAAGTTTTGTTTTTATCGTCCCATTAGTCTCATATCATCATCAATATCATCACTACTTGAAAAGTTTAAACGTCGTTTAATATTACTAGAATGTACGTTTTCTAGTTTCGCTTTTTTTATATTTAGCCTTTACGTCATAGAGCTTTCTAATTTTTTATATATCTTTCTTGTCTTTCTTTCGTATAGTCTCTCCTCTTATTCAACTTATCTATTATTTTCTTTTTATATTCTTCTAATTTCTTTTTGATTTTTCACCCATCTACTTCTCTTTTATGACCATCGTTCTTTGTATTAATTGTTTTATAAGCACACTTTTATTAGTTTTTTGCATTATCCTGAATTTTTGGGTTATTGTAATATGTAGCCGTGCAACATCAGCATTTCCTCTATGACTATTAGGTTTAGTAAGATGTAGTTCAATCCCTTTATTATATAAAAATTCTTTTATTCTGGTTGCTTTAAACTAATTATCTACTATTATTTTTTTTGATTTTCCTATCTTCGTTATATGATTTGATAATTGTTCGATTAAAGTCAAATGGTTCCTGACATTTAATGGATATGCTGCTCCAGGTTTTGAAAATTTATGTGTTATTGTCAAGAAGTGGAATTTTTTTATAAGATATGTATCTACATGTATCATTTCATTTCTTGTTGCTGACGTTTCTGTGTGTGAAAATTTCAGATAGTATATTTTAGATTTTATTTGATTATGTATTTCTGATATACCTGAATGTACGCTCTCTCTAATATTGTATGGAGATAGAGATTGTTTAACAGCTTCTTCTTTGGTTTCATTATCTTGGGCTCTAATTGTACATTTAGTAAACTTTATTTGGCCATCATTAGGAATCGTTTCTATCAATTTCGTTGTACTATAATGTAATTATGTTCAGATACTACCGAGTACATTCCTATTTTACCTCTCGTAATATATTTTCTAAATATTTCACCCATTTGATCAAAGGTTTTATGCCTTAAAATTGGACGTGAGCTAATCAAAGTTTTCAACTTTTCAAATGCTTCAATATATGTTGGATCATAACCATCCATTATTTCCCCCTTCTTCAAATATTTCGCTATAGATTGAGCTACTTACGCTAAAGTTAATCTTTCACAAATTTCTTTTAATTGCATTTGGTTTCAGTCTTTCTTTCGTTAAAATATGTCCCAAAATTTCCATTTGTTTTTTCATAAAGTTACATTTATCGATTTTAATTTACAAATTTTTTTGTTCAAGCACTGTGAATATGTTCCTTATATTTTTTACATGTTCTTAAATAGATGTGTTAAAGACCAAAATATGGTCAAGGTATACGTCACATGTTAATAAAGTTTCTTAAGGTTTTGTTCATTAGCCTCAGAAAAGTTTCCGGTGCATTTTTTAATTCGAATGGCATTCTAATAAATTCATATAATCCATGAGGCGTTGCAAAAGGCGTTTTTTCTTTATCCTGTTTTCTGGTTAGTATTTGATGGGCCCCTTTGGCAAAGTCTAAAGTGGTAAAATATTGTGCCCGTCCTAATTTGTCTAATATTGAATCTATCGTCTATTGTTAGCACGCTTAATTTTCTATAATATATTACTATCCTGTGTTTTTTTATCCGGAATTATCAACTTTTTTGGGACGATTACTAAAGGGCTAGAATATCGTGAGTTACATTTTATAATTATCTCTTGCTCTTTCATTTCTTTTATTTTTGTTGTGACATTTGCTTTATCTTATGGAGGATATCTGTGTAGTTTTCAATTTATTTGTTCGTCAGTTTTTGTTCTAATTACATGGTGTACTTTCATTATACTTTTTAGTTGGTCCTATTCCTTAATAAATAATTTTCCAAATCTCTTTAAGGTTTTCATGATTACTCTTTGCTCTTCGGAGCTTAAATGTTCCAATCCTATTCTATCCCAATTAAATTTAATTCCTTCTAATGTGTACATTTCCAAATATTGGTATCGGTTTGTTATAAAATTTGCAACTCTTCTGTTAACTGAAATATATCCATTTACTAAATTTATCATAGCACTAAAAGAATTTAATAGATCAGCTCCCATTATAAAGCTGTATTTTCGTGCCTTTAATTCTGTCATTCTTCAACTAATATTTGAATAACCTGTTATAACTTCAAATCCCCAATTGCCCCAATTTTGGTTAGAATGCTAAATTCAATTGGTTTTCGTAATAACATTCTTTTAAAATCTTTAATAAAGATATCAATTAAATTTAAGTTTGCTACTATGTTTATTAACGCTTTGTACTCTAAGCCTTTAAATGTAATTATTATTGCGATTAGACAGTCCGAAACTGTTTCTTGAAAAATAGTTTTTTCATTTTGTATTTCTCCGATCTGATCTACGTGACCCTGACGTAAGTTTGTCTCAGAATGTCTTACCGATTGAAAATTATTTCAGTATTATCTACTTTCATTGATTCATACCGGCCTTCTCTAGGTCGATATTGCTCTGAATTTGGTCCGCGGTTGGAACCTTTGGAAATTCCTTGGAAAATTATGACCCCCTCCCGAACTCTTAAAACAATTATTATTATAATTCATATAGTTTCCTTTCCATTTTTGAGAAAACTGCGAATTCTGCTTATATTTATCTTGCCTTTGATGATCCCGATGCTGCTAATAATTATTTTGGCTATTCTGTTGATAATAACTTCTGTCGTTATTGAAATTTCCTGCTCTATTATCTTTTTTAAAAACTCTAAATTCTGGTCTAATGCGGCTGTCTTTAAATTTTCTCTTCGCCATTATTATTCCTGATTCCCGTTCTTCGTAAATTTTATCAAATAGCATTGCCTGAGTCATTTCTTTTATTGTATTAATCAATAAACTCTCCATGTTAGTTAAATCTATGAAATGACCTCCTTTGTAGTACACTATCAATTCATCACTTTTATATTTGGAATTTCTGAAGCGAGTTCACTTAACTTGTTTATCCTTAAACTGCTTATTTTTCCATATATTTAATGTGGTTCCGTGTCCGGTCTATATAGACGCTTCAACACTTCGTTGATCTGCTCCCAGTTGTCCGGGTATGGTATATTTATGACTACGTCTTTTGCCTCTGCCAGCATATTTCTATAAAAGATCGCTTTTATTGTCTGCTTTCCCAATTCGTCCATTGTGAGCAGGTATTCCACGCCGATCACAAACGAATCGATTACTATTTCGCTGGTGCCTGTCAATGTTTACAAATGTGCCACATTTTTGTAGATTCGATCCACTTGGTTCGAGTTAGGTTGAACTCGTCGTCTCTGTAGCTCAATTCTTTAGTTTTCTTTAGTTATTCTAGCAGCTGCTCTCTTCTTGCTAGTTGTTCGATCAGCTCTCCTGGAACCATGTCTGGCCTGTTCTGTTCTTGATTCACTGAATTTTCTTTTCTCTTTTTATCCTTTTTTTTGTAGTGGTGCACTTTACTTTTTTTTTGTTGGTAGTTTTTTCGTTACTTTTCTCCTTTTTTTGTAAAAGTAGCTGCGCAGAAATTTTGTTTGTGGTCCTTCTTTTATTGTAAAAGAGGAACGCCCTTCACAAAATTGGTTGAAATTTTATTGTCTGTTCGTTTCTCTGCATCCTAATTATATACATTTTTCTAAGGATCTTACCGGCTGCGTCAACAGCCAAACCTTACATGTTATGATTTTAGTTATTTAGTTAACGGCTTTCGCAAAATAATGCATTCCATCTAACTGCTTCTTCAGACGGTCTCTGATCACATCACTTCAATAGGCTATCGTATCCATTGGTTAACGAGTTACCGCAAAATACCAATTCCAAAATCCAGATTGTCTAGCATGAATTCCGCGAAAATGGAAAATAAAGTCACGAGCTCACGTCTGCATTCTAGGTCAAGCCACAAGCACGGAAGAAGAAATATGGTACTGTTCTCGATACTTAATCTTCTACGATTTACGTTACCATATTTGTTTCTTCCTCGTTTCCATACTTGATTCTTCAACAAAAAGCAATGACTTTGAATTGTGGTTATCTTGTATCTACACTCGCATCCGCTGCTAGATCCCACTAGAAACGGCACATAATCGTTAGCGTACGTCAAATTTACTATATTTTACGCTACGTTAAATAACTTTGAAATACTAAATCTAGTTCTGATACTAACATACGATATATACGAACATACGATAATAGCACAAGTAATAGAGTTTAAAACGTTAAGGAACAATGTGCAGATATTGAACTATAATGAGCGACCAGTAACAAACGGTGGATTGTAACCGCATTACCTTAAAAAATGTGCTGCGCTATCTCGTGGTAGATAGGGTAATTTTTCTGTTTGCGTGGTGGAGATGGTTTCCCATGTGAAGATTACAGAGTTGAGAGAAAAGAAAGAAATTATTCGGCATTTTAGTTAGTTAGCGCTTTTGGTTATTTTGTGGTGATGTCGATGTTGATCTTCAAATAGAAATCTTATGTTTGGAGTGAAAAGAAAAAAATTAAAAGAGCTGAACCATAAAGTTTCAAGGTAAAATGTATAAATGTTTGAGGACTTGTGAACTGTCATGTGATAAAAAAAAAAAATTACCTATGAGATAAGCCGAAGCGTCGAAGAAAATGGACGTATTGGATAGAAAAACTTTATTAATAGAAGAAAAGTGGCAAAATTATGTCTAAATTCGAAAACACGAAAAGGAGAGAAAAGCCTCCGCGTATTTTTACGTAGGAGGCGCTATCGATTTGTGTTTGCTATCTGTCATAACCAAAGGGCAATAACTTATAAGATTGCGGAATACTGCTAGTACGTTCTCTTTCGATAATTCTGTTCTTTAGATAAAAATTTCTTACAGCTAAAGAAAAAGTAAAGAATTATAAAAAGAAATAAACAAACCGTAATATTTGTCTATGTTTGTAAATCATTGGGTATAGGCCAGTCATGATTGTGGCATTATTTCGAATTTTTAAAAAAAACAAAAGTTTAAAAATTCAACGAAAAATTAAAAATACAAGGAAAAGTTAAAAATACAAAGACAAATTAAAAGAGTAAAGGGAAATTGAGAACAAGAAGAATAGTTAAAGGTTTAAAAAAATTTGGATATTTCGGAACCTAAAGATATATACATAAAAAAGGAAAAGAAATAGTGAAACATTAAAAGTTAATAAACAATTTTCGAAGCTACATACAATAGACACTTACATGTTATAAGCTAAACATTTGATGAATTCCGACTTTTTTTTGTTGAAGTTAGGCCCTATACATACGTACCTACTAAGTTAAACCTAAAATAAAAAATAAATAAAAAAACTTTTTTATTAATATTATATTAAACGCGTCAAAGCGAACGAATCGTAAACAATAGAGTGCATATGAGGTAGAAACACCTTATACTTCAAGTGCAAAAGAAAAAAAATAAAAAAAATAAAAAAAAAAAATAAATAAAATCAGAAACGTCTAAGAGTGGAGAGGAAAGAACAATGGGCATTATCACTGATGGACGAGAAACTTATGGTTCGTCATTGAATGGTAGCCGATGCCGTTGAAGTATGGGAGTTATATCAGAGATAAGTCTACTTTTTTCTACGTCTGTTCTATTATTTGCCTAATGCATTGTTGGAACTAAAAATATGCTCTCGGTCACGTGGGATGAAATGTGAGCAGTAGGTAAACAACTATATTATTGATAATGAATTGGCGGATGAAATGGTATGCACATACTGGCGGACATGCGACAGACGGAGCAGAAGAGGGACAGTGATGTCAACACACATATAACGCGACAATTTAACAGGTGGGCAAGGAATGTATCAAAAGTTTTTTAGCCTATTTTTAAATACAATATTTTAATTTATTTTGTAATGATCAATAAGCTAGCCAGGCAAAACCCAGCTCAAATTATTACATATTATATATATATAGATGAGAAAATAAAAGTACACATGCGGACCTGGGAAAGAAAGAAAAGTATAAAATTTTGAATGATATTGGCAAAGGAAAAAAAGATAAGTCGCCAAGGTTAAACTAGTTTGATACTGCTACCAGCAACATCGATATTAAAAGGCAATAAAAATGAAGAGCATCGATGCCACACATAAATCAGTAAAAATGATTCCCTACTCATTTAATTACAATGTCTCACGTGTCACTATCAGATTCTTCTTATGTACACAAATGCAGCCGACGATTACCAGAATATTTAAATAACTGGCATATGCAATAGTCGCAATAATCTCTACTTAGTATTCCCCAATGTGTTCTGTATGAGCTATAACGACAAAACTCGCGCATAGTGTCTGCCGTCTAGTATGGTTCGGTACTCTCTAGTGGGATTGCTGAATGGAGCTGGAACACTAGAGATTTCCTTATAAGGTCGTAATTTTTCATGTTTTCTAATGGCAGACAACATTCTTTAGTATATATTTCATATACAAATTGTTTAATCCAGTGTACATCGTTTAATCCAATATACATCGTTTAATCCAGTGTAGCAGACGGTTCAACAGCGGAGACTGGGAGCATTTATAGCTTTTGGTTTTTCGATATTAAAGTAGACTTGATTACATAAGCAGTTACCATTTCTTTATGAGAAAACTTTATATACGAATATTTTTAATAAATATTAGCGATTGCATTAAATCTATCTTACACAAACTTTTGAAGTTTTTAACAAGTTTTATTTATGGTAGCCTATCGCACAGTTTTTGAATTGAACATTTTAGCCTCGATTATTTCATTTGTAGAGCCTGTGTTGCTAGTGCTCAATGTCTTTTTGTTTAGTCTAAGAATTTACTTCATTAGTCTAAAATTGTAATAATAATAATAATAATAATATTTCATTTGATATCAATGCAAGAATGTCATTGTAGACATTATGTATATATATATTTTTTTGGGTTTGCCAGACTTTATGAGAACACGCTTATTGCCGTTCACTATGTTTTTATTAGGTGGTTTCGTAAATTTTCGTAATTTTTTCACTTGAAAAATGCATTCCATCATGCTGTGCAATTTTGTACCATACTTTTGGCAACATGGCGAATTCGTGTCGAGAGAACTTATATTGGTTTCGTAACGATCCATTCACTGACCCGTTTTCAGTCTTCTTCAAATTTGCGGACCTGCGTGCCAGTCCAGTTATGCTACATCGATATGAAGAAGTGGTAATCAGAAGGTGCCATACCTGGTGAGTACGCAGTGTATCGAAGATCTTCTCACTCGAACTGCAACAGTGTATTCTGAATAACTTTTGTGACGTGTCTTGCAACAACACATCTTTGAATTTATTTAATCTTTCGCTTCAGCGTCGATGTGGATGGTTCTCCCGAGCTAAACAATGAATTTTGCGCTTGTGGATGTCGTAGTAGACCGTCTTTTCATCACCTAATATAAATTTGTTAACCCAAAGGAAGAATGCCCATATATTCCTCCCCCATCTCTTTTAATGGCTCCGACTCTTCTGGTAATATAGAAACCGCAAATCTCTTTGCTGAATACCTCCGATGAAATTTTTCGATCGCTGTTTCCGATTTAACTGAGAATTACACATACCAAATCACAAGCTCGACTGATCATCTCGGAAAATTATGTATTACAAGGTTTTTAGATCGTTAAATAATAGTTGTGCACAAGGGCCTGACGCCATATTATCATGTGTACCTAAATCCTAGTCTGGTGAGCTATGTGGTGTTTTTCCTATTTATTAGAGAAGTAGCTTCTGTTTTCCTTTTCACTAATGTGGAGACAGACTTCATTGGAGCCAAGTTGGTTGTCTTACCTAATTTTTTTTAACGAACTGTTCAGGATATAGCATTCGCTATCAAATAATATATATCTCCATTTTCCACTAAAGTGGAGATGTTTGATAAGGAGTTTTACGTACGTAGTTGCCGTGAAGGCTTAAACCGACGGCGGCCGTTGGCACAAGGAGTAAAGAAGCGTTACTAGGGCCTCACAGGGAGCATTGCTACCCTTCATTTTCAGATTAACAACATATATATGACATGATCTTGCCTCTGACTAGGGCGAGTTCTATCTAACACCAACCAGAACCACCACGAAACTTCCGCAATGGGCCGTTCCCACTGTCAGGCCGAGGCTGGAAGATTGCTTTTGGGTCTCTTGACACCCGTGGTACCAGGTCTAAAAACAGAAAAAGAATATGATAAAAGAAGAAATAATAAAAGCGTCCTTTCGGACTTTGAATCAGGTCCAATATTACCTATGACTTGGTGTGGGGTAGAGTCTGCAAATGAGAGACTGCATGGTGGAACCAGTCAACACAATGCACACGGACATTGTGTTCTCACTGGGCGGAGGAGGTCTATCCCGACCTATCTCGTTTGTAAACGACACACTGGGAGAAAAAGTGAGCGAAGCTAAAGCCGAGTTTATACAGCAAAAGCAATGCAGTGACACGTGGAATCGGGTTGCCACTATACAACTGTAACAGAAAGACGAAAAGCCTCTGGCAAGACTCAAGAGCTCCATGTAGCTCTCCCCCTCGCCACACGAGAGACTAACGCAGACTAGAGTCTATCAATTCATCTCAATGCCAACAAGTACCTTTACTTAGTGAAAACATACGAAGCGCATGTTTTCATCGCAACCACCGTCTCAGCAGTGGAGAGTACTAGACTAAATGCGTTTTGATTTCTGTCTGTAAAGTTTGGCCGCCCTTGGCCTTTCAGCTCATTTCTCGCTTCTTTTGACTTATCACTTTCCTCATAGCTATGAATCCATGCTGCTACTGATTTGCGGCATCCTACCCAGTAGAATCTCCGTTTAATCTTCTTGACAGTTTTCATAACGCCAAAGTGCTCTCCGTTTGGGGCTCTGTGATGCTTTTCTATGATTTCTTTGGATTTGGCTTTTGGGATCACCAACAACTTTCTTGTGCGTGAACCATTTTTACTGTACCGTATTCTCCACAGACATCCGTCTTCGAAAACTAGGCTATCCCAATGGGCCCAATACGCTTTTGCTATGGGGCTTTCCCTGTCGTTTTGTTCACTGTTAACACGTTCAACTCTCATCATCGGCAAGTTGTGCGTCTCGCACGTCATCTGTTGAGAACTTTACATTTGTCTCTACCTTTATAAGACGGACAACTATATTTTCTTTAGCATTCTGTTCCTCAAGCACGCGTCCTTTGCGATCTTTTCTACATTCTGGGATCATTACAGTCTTGTCGACATGTTTCTGTCTACCACAGTCATAGAGCAATTTTCTCGATTTATCTTCTTTAATGTGTGATGCGCAACCTCCAGTGCGAGTCCGTGCTCCGATATTTACTTTCATAAGCAATGTCCCCAACTTTGTCGCAATTGTAGCATTTTCGCATGATTGCTTTTGGGCTCTTGTTCTTATTCTGCCTCCTCGGACATTCTTCGCATAGCACGTTGGAGGCGTCATCAATAATGGGGCTTTAACTTTAGAAGCACCTAGTTGCTGTTTAGCCGATGAATTTATTACTTGGGAAAAATCAATTAGTTAGCACAAACTGGGTTTGGGATTTCCGTAACAATGTGTAAGAATTAGTAAGAAAGAAGGAAGGAAGTCATATTGGGCTGGGGCTACCATTAAAATCCTTGGTGCCCCACGCTTTAATTTATTGTCATAAAAAAGTGAATGCGATAAAATTTATCTTCTACCTTGAGTTCACTAAAGTGTATTGTTAAGACAAACAGTGATACCCATATCACTGATATTATTAACAAATAATTAATCCGCTATGTCGTGATGTCCACCATATGTATTTTGGAATTACCTAATTTTTGGCAGATAATATATCTTCATTTGAGGAATGTAAGTTCTGTCTTGTTTACTTTACGATTAATAAGCATAAAAGCTCAAAAAATGGATAACAAGAATTTCATAACTTGTAAGTTTGTGTGGGCGTGGACGATGTAGTTCATTTTTGCATATAAATAATAGAGTTTTTCGTAAAGTAAATGTGTAAATTTTCTTTTATAATTTATGAGCAATGAGCAAACATATAAAAATTTATGTTCGGAAAAACGGAGTTGCGTTCAGTTCACACTTCATTGCGTGCTTCTGCTCTGGTCATTTTCAAACCGCGTCCAAAAATTTGCAATATTTCTATCAAATCTGTAGTCGATATTCTCATTATTGCGACCAGGAGAGTGCCAACAACGCACACTACACAGAAACACAGGCACACAGACCCAGACGAACGGACATGGCAAAATCAGAGATTGATAGTTGTGATTTCGTAGCGAGCGGACGTGTTTTTAAGTACTCCCTTTGTATGATGCGATTGGAAAGTTACTCCAGGTGAAATTTCTTAGTGGAAAGGAAGGAAAACGGTACTAAAGGGGACGGCAGGTGGGTTTGATCGTTTTTAATTGGATATAAAGGACATTAAACTATAATGTGAAAGTGCAGATTTCGTTTTCTTTTTTTTTTCTCTGTGGGCTTGCTCGCTTTCGTGTTTGGTTGGGGATCGTTCAGTGGCATCCAAGTAAATAAACAAAAGAAGATGAGCAAGTAATAGAAGGACATTGCCAACTATTGCTGCTGTAAAGCAACCCTGTGCATTTGCGGGAAAATTAAAAATTACACAAATAAGAAAAAGAAAGTTCCAAAAAATACGGGTTTTGTGTACGACTATTCCGCTGCAAGATGTACATTCAATTACCTCAAAGCTGTCCTCGATACCTTTGAATGATAAATTCCTCACTTCTTGGTTCTAATTTATAAAAGTGTATTAGATATTGAGCTTAGAAGTTTTAAAAAAGTATTGATATTCTGTTTTGTAGCTGAATTTAGAATGTCCATAGGATTAGTCACTGCAAATCCAATACTTCTAGCCAAGGAAAAGTTAATGCAGTCACAGAGAATGTGCTATGTAGTGAGAATTTGTCCACAATTGCAGATTGGGGAGGATCCTTAAGATCCATTGGTGAGCTGCAATTATATGGCCAAGGCGAATTCTCGAATATGTTTGGATCTTGATTTTTTCAACATTTGTTGGATATAAAAGCGGAATTAGTTGAGGGTTAATGGAAGAGTAGTACTGATGATGGCGTTGTAGATTTTCTTCTATACTTATCTCTTTAACTTCTCTTCCACTGTATCTTTGAAGATTCAAAATTTCCTTCACATCATCCATAATTAGAAGTGAGAAGTAGCATACTTCGCCGCTCGATCAACTTGCTCATTTCCCAATAAACCGATATGACTTGGCCTCCAAAATATTTTAATGTTTTCGCGGGGTGTTGTAATGATATTGCTTAATTTGTTGATGGTGCTCCATCTTGAACTCGAAGGATTCCGTAAAGCTTTTAATACATACAAACTATCAGTAATAGTGACGGTTTGGCGGTTGTCTTTATGGGAAAGCTTCGCAGCTTGAAGGATAGCTCCGGCTTCGGTTGTGAAAGTTGAAGCACTTTCGCGAAATATGTGATTGAGACGAACTTGTCCTGAAGCATCTACCATGGCACAAGCAAGTGGCAGACCGTAATATATTGAGCCATCTGTGTATAAAACACAGTTACTCTATAGTACTTGGGTTTTTTCAGCAATTAGATTCTTGAAGGCGTAGTGTGGAGAGTCTTCTCTCTTGTGCATAGACAGGGAAATGTCAAAAGTCTTTCAAACTCCATGTAGGTTTAACAGCAAAATAGCAGAATTTTCAGGGGAATGTTTAATTTTTGCGAGGTACAAACAATGGTCAATTGCGGATGGTGACTTTCGAATTTTCTTGGCAATAATAATGTTCCTCATATATTCACCGAAACTAGATTAGTTTGAATAAAGGAACAGTTTCAATTATAATATTGTTAATGGGCGTGTTCCGAGAAGCATTTTGACAAGAAAAACAGCAGTGTTAATGTGCGCATGGCTCTTTCAAGCAACGTATTGTATGAAATTCAACCTTGTTAAAATAGAATTTTTTCACTGAAGACATTTGTTGGAAAACGTGAGCCTGAAAATAAGGAGCGTCTGCACATTTTGTGCTAGTAAGTCATTATTATGCGCCAGTCGATTTCCTGCATCACGTATCTGCTTTCGAAAAATGTGAATTTTTTTTTGATTTTTGTATAGAAATTTTAGCGCTGAGTTTACCTATGTGAAGATCTTTCGTCCAATAAGTTCGAGGAAGTTGCTTGCTTTCGTGTTAATTTTTTCTTTTGTTAAGATTTACACACCGTTCTCGTAGAGACAATATTCGATTCTCGGTACACGGCAAAGAATTTTACTAATTTCGTTGAAAGCGATCTGGAACAGCGTGACAGAAAGAGGAGATCCTTGCGGAATGCCATTCATTATCGGAAAGGAATCAGAGAGATGATTGTTAATACTAACTTTAAACCGCCGATGCAACGTGAATGATTTGATGTTGTTGAAGAATTTGGGTCCAACAATCCGTGATCTCAAGAGTCTTAAAATAACATGAAGACCAACTCTGTCAAACGCTTTTTCGAAATCAAGTGAGAGAATTGTTACATGATTCCATTCGGAAATTGCTTCGCTCGTAAAATAATCAATATGTAAAAGAGCGTCGATGCACCCTCTACTCCGCTTGAAACCAACTTGTTGCTTTGTAATCAGGTTCTTGGACTTAAGAAACCAGGATAATCTAGATGCCATAATCTTCTCTAATACTTTTGAGAGACAAGATAAAAGAGAGATTGGGCGATAATCCAATGCGTTGGAGACATTTTTTGACTTCGGAATTGGAACAACTGCTGCCAGTTTCCACGTGAAGGGTATACGGCCAGTCAAAAATACCGTGTTATATAGGTCCAGTAATTTCTTTTTACTTTCATTAAACATAGCATTGACCATTTGGTATGAGATACGATCTAGCCCAGGTGTCCTCCCCTTCAAATTGGAGAAACAACTTTCAAGTTCTAAAGTAGATGTGCAATTTTGTAGGGACATAGCACATCTGTCAATATTATTTAAAAGAGAAATTGGAGACCTTTTATTTTGCTGTTGGATTGATAACTAGAGAGATGACCAGCCGTGCGAATGGCCTTAGACCTAATAGTAGCAACATGGTTGCAGTTCCCGTTAAATGGCTTTGATTTCAGAAATTGTTCGGCCTGTTTGGCCAATCTGCTTTATCTAGGAAGAATTTAGCCTGTTTTGCTGGGGGAGGAGTTTAAAAGGTTAAGATCGGTTGTGATTGGAGAGTATTCACTATTAAGTAGATCATCATAGATAGACCAGGAGACCAAAGGAAGAAGTAGCGGAGAGCAACATATTAAATCAATATGTGAAAAGGTGTGATGAGATGAAAAGTACATAGGTTTTCCATCATTTAAAATGCAAAGATTGCTTTGAATGAAAACACTACCACGACTTTTATTCTCCGTTGAGCTCCAGATGGTTTGCTGAGAAAACGATTGCGAAGGTGGGATAAGCAGCGAAAGCACTGTAAAAGTTATGTAAAAAACTAGTTGCATCGGTATGACTTGTAGGTTTGAGCTTAACTTAATGCGTTTTTGAGGTATATTTGCTTTTATAAGAAGGCCAACTTCTTGTTTGGAATATGAATTTTGATTAGCATTCGTGAAACGTCCAGTATATGATTTGGGTGGAATAGGATTAAGAGAATAGGAATGTAAGAATAATTTATTCTTACCAGCAGAATAATCTGTATTTATGTGGTTGCGTACATTTGAAGTGCAACGAGTGCTGGTGGTTCTGAGGCATTTAGTTTATTAGATAGGTGTTGCTGTTTTATTTTTTTCAATATTATTTTTGGCGAGTGATGAGAAACCAATATGGTTTTTGGCTGATGTTAGAACAGATTTATAATTGGAAGTAGTGGGAATTAAACGCTTGTTAAGCTCGATTTGCGAGGAGACGGCAGCATAGATATTACTTTTGTTAATTCTTTGGGTCCCAGTTTGTACTGTACTTGCCTGTCTTGCGTCGGGTTTCGCCCATGCCACAGTAACTTTCTGCTTTGATTTTTAAAATTTCATGCATTTGTATATAACCTGAGCATTATTTGTCTAACGCCGAGTGCTGATCATTTATGCAGAAACTACAGCTTCCATCATATGGAGGACCAGTTAGCACAACGTGGAGTACTGTTGCATCTTTTCGCAGTATGATCCAGACGTTGGCAGTTTTTGCATCTCATGGAATTTGGAATGTACAGTTCCATTTTACGCTTATACCAAGACACATCAACTGTTTGCGGTAACCAAAAGCGATCAAAGATCATAATTATCCTTTTTGTAGGAGAGCGAGTTTTTCCGGCGTTATTTAATTAAGTAAATTTATAAACTTCAGTCATGCCTTGCTTGCAAACTATTTAATCTTCCGGTACAAGTTTTAAACACGAGGCATAAATTACTCCTTTAACTGAGTTAAGTTTGTCATGTAGTTTAGCCTTTTGTTGGCAGTTTATTACTTAGTAATTTGGGAAAAAAACCACTCACTGGAAAAAAATTGGGAACTACTTAATAATGGAAAATGTGAATTGGCAATTGCCTTATAGAGAAAACAAAAGCACACGCGGTATCCGTGATAACCAGTTTAGCAAAAATACGCCACTGCGAATTTACAAGAACTCTCTGGTAGAAACAATCAAACCATCAAATGGAGACCGAGCAAGGATATTAGGTCGGTAAATTGAAAATTTTGTACAGACGGACAAAATCTTAAATAAAAAAAAAATTAAAAAGAATAAAAACAAAAAAAAAATTATTAGTTGCCCTACACCACTTTGGCTAGTACAATTATTCCCTTTTTTTGGTAACAATAGAAAAAAACTGCACATTATTTTCGTGCAAAGGCTTACTTCTCATGAAAGCCCGAATATTGTAGGATGGCCAAAACACCACGGCACGTGATCCCAATTTAATACCTCTAATTTACGTCCTCAAAATTTTGTATTCTTCAGTTTCCGTCGTAAAACTCTAAGACGTACACTTTCTTTCTATGTAAGGGCTTGCTTTTCATGATAACCCCTACATACCTCAAGGTTTAAAATATATGCCCCATTAATTTTAAATTAAAATTTGAACCATTAATTTCATCATAAGACATTTCATCGTAGAAGTAAATATCGCGATATCAGGAGAATTCGATACCGCACATAGTTAACTAAATTCGTCATAATTTAACAGCTTTACTAAAAAATTTATCATTGTACTTTTTTAATACTTTCTTTTAACGTTTTTTATAAATAGCTAGATTTGCTATCAGGTTTGAGTAGGGCTAACATTGTGCTACTCGAAAGAGACATATTTATTGCCGCGATGACGAATTTGCGAAATTCTTAACGTATAGGCTTAAATGTTGAGGTCCAACTAAATTTACTGCCTTATCAGATTATTTTGTATCTTAAGAAAAATAACTAATAGTGAGGTTATATATATATTGTGAGGACCCAAAGTCGTACCCTCGTTTTGGCCTCACGGATTCTCCGTCTCTGGGGAGGGGGAAGTGCTAGAGTAAGAATAGATTAAGTTGAAATAAGATATAGCGTAGGACTAGATTAGGGAGAGAATAAGAAATAGTTTAAGAATAGTTTAGGAATAGAATAAGGAATAGTTTAGGAATAGAGTAAGCAATAGAATAGGGATAGCATAACATAGAATAGGAATAGATTAAGATACGATAGAATAGGATAAGAATAGTGTAAGTATAGGTTACGAATAGGTTAGAGAAAGTTAGTTTTAGGCAGTCGTGGTTGGGCTCTCAAGCCAATAAGTCGAAGTTTGGTTCTCGATCGAGGCAGTCAAACTCCGGCTCTCAAGCCAATAACTCGAGTTTGAAGTTAACCGATGTCGCGGTACTGAAATTTTATATTTTACCAATTTACTGCAATTCGCCGAGTGTAACGGAAATATTGAATTAATAAAGAAAAGAGTAAGTCCCTACAAACAAATAGAAATTTTCTTGTGATTCTTTCCCTGGGCCGCTGAGCTGCCCCAGCCTAAGGAAAGGGCCACACAAGTGGCGCCCGAGCAGGGACTTTCTCTTCAAATAATAAAAGAAAAATCGAGAAATTTAAAAAAAAAACGCGAACAAACAAATAAACAAACAGTGTCAAGAAATTACTTTAATTATAATTAAAAACGGAAAAAATAGCAATAACACAAGGAAAAGGACAGAGAATTTAAAATATGTGAATCAAATAAACGCGAACAAACAAATAAACAAACAGTGTCAAGAAATTACTTTTATTATAATTAAAAACGGAAAATTAGCAATAACACAAGGAAAAGGACAGAGGATTTAAAATATGTGAATCAAACAAACCAACAAACAAATCATCAAAAAAAAAAAAAAAAGGAAAAATGTATGTAACAGTATAAAGGGTGAAAATAACTGCCCAAGACATTTTTCTATCAATGTACCGTTCATCAGCAAACAAAAGTGCTTAACATCAAAAAAAAAAAAAAAAAACTGAATGCTCATAAAACTATTGCGTTTAACATTCTTAAAGACACAAGCAAAAGTGCTTCAAATTGCGAAGCAAAAACAACACCATGTACTTAAACTCCGTAAGAGTTAAGGGTAACAAAAGTACCGCAATTTTGTCGCCGTAAGCACCGCAAGCATTATGCGGCGAAAATGGTGATCGGCGGCGAAAGCATGAAAGACAAAGGCAAACACGGAGAAAAGGGACATTCGTAAAGGTCTTGTGCATCAGTACGGAGTGCGCAAAAAAATTAAACGAAAGTTAAACAGTTCTTTTTTCAATTTTCATAGAGAATTATTTTCTACGAAAATTTTCATAAGAATAAAAATTTTGATAAGCAAAATATTATCGTTGCTTTTGGATGTAAGAGTGCGTTGATTTTGGGAGAAAAAAAAAGGGAGAACTAAGCTTTTTAGTAAATTGGAAAATTGTTGGAGTGCAGTGTGAGCAGTGCGAAATACAAAAAAAAAATAATTGAATTCTGCACTGTGTGCGAAGAAAAAAAAAAAAAATTGGCAATACAAAATTTGCAATTAAAGTTAAACTGCTACCTATAAGGCAAACAAAATAACATGGGCCTAGAAGAAAAATGTTATGACAACAAATACAACGAATTTGTGAAGAATATATAAATATATAAAATAAAATACATAATATAAGTAAATAAGGAAAGAAATACTTTTGAAATGAACAACGTCTACTAACCACAACAAAGTAAGAAACTTAATAGCAACGATAATGAATGGGTATTTGTAGCATGTGCGTGTTTTTGCGGATTTTAATGGAACTTATCATTGTGTCCTTACAATATTAAAAATATTAAAACTATTGTGTCCACGAAATTTGCCAGAGGGATATCTTTCAACTGATAAAACATTCGCGCTTACATACGCAAACCTCTCAACATACCCACCTACTACTTGAAATTTATTTAAAGGGGCAATCCCTTCCTTCATTCTTTTCTCAAAAAAAAAAAACCCAGCTCTTTCTCACTTTTAATCTAATTTCTCAACAAAAAAAAAAAAAATATAAAAACGTCTACTTGAATACTTCAATTATTTAAAGATTTTGTGTGGATATAAATATTTATGCCTTCGACTGCGGGTTATTCTGAAATATTGGAAAGTACGACAAGTGCATTTTGTTATGTGCGTGTGTGCATAATAGCACAGACAGAACAAACAGAGCGATCGTAGCAATTGCAGCGGGTGGATTATTATCTTTAACGTGTGAGAAAGTTTTGGCAAAATTTTGCAAGAATAAGATAAATAAAAATTAATACAAGATTTAATAATAATAAAAGTGAAGTGAATTAAAAACATTGAAAACAATCAAATTCATTTAAAATAAAGACAAAATTTAATTGAAAACAAAATACGCGTGCTTTTTATGTGCAAAACCACTACGTATAGTATTAATTTAATGCATGCTGGTACGGGAATGTGAAAAGGAATCAGAGGGTGAAAACCATTAAGTTTGTGTTGATGTTGTGTTTTTTTTTATTTTTTATTAAATGACTTGGAAATAAATCCATTTTATCTTCCTTCATACACATTAAAGCCGAAAAAAAAAGGATGGAATAAAATCTTAAAAGTGGACATAAAAGTGATCTTTCATTTAATTAAATGCAAACTGTCTTCGGTAGATAAAGAAAACCCCTTTAAAACTTACATTACGATCTCGTACACATTCGCTCTAGAAGCTATTACTTGCGGAAAAATTACAAAACAATTTGATCATAAAAACATTTTAAAAAAACAAACAAAGAATAATAACCTCGAAGTAAAAAATACATTTTTTGTTTTCATTGCTACTTTTATTAGTGGTGGTGTTTTGGTAATAACATCGAAGTAAAAAAAAAAAAAAAAAAACTTTACAACAAATTTAACCATAATTCTATCCTCGCCTACAATTCATTCGGCGGTCGTCCGTCTTCTTAGCGATTTATGTAGACACAAATCCCCCATAAAGCAGCAGCAGCAATAGCAATAGAGAAGGCAGCACAACATCGTTCGTCATCATTATGTGTGTAGACGGGAAACAAAGGAGAACGAAGGAGAATAAAGCGAACGGGTGGGGGAATAAATTGAGACATCAACACAGGGTTATTTGTAGCATATTCATAAAAACAATGGTTAATTCTTTCGTTTCTTTCAACTGCCTAAACACTTCGACAGCGGGTATACATTAAAGAAAACATCGAAGAAAAAAAAAAGGGGGAAAAATTTAGAAAACAAAAAAAAAAAACTATTAGAAAAGGGAAAAATTAAAGAAAAAAAAAAAGAAAATACAGAAAAAAGGAGAGAAAAGAAGGTTTAAAAAAAAAAAAAGAGAAGGAAAGAAAAACAGAAACAAAAACAAACAAAATAGAAAAAAGAACATAAAAGAGTTAAAAGAGAACATCAAAAAAAAAAAGAGAAACGAAAATATACACAAATAAATTCAAAAGAAAAAATAAGAGAAACAAAAAAAAATATATAAGAAAATATCAAAGCGCCCAGGAAGTACTAACAGTTAAGCTCGCGAAGCCACCCTCTCCAGCAGCTTACCGAACGTCAATATGGCGACGGAGCTCTACACCAATATCCCGACAACGGCTGTCACGAGACCCGTCATCGAAGTCGTCAGCAGATGGGGGCCTCGACTGCCTAAAACTAACTTTCTCTAAACTACTCGTAACCTAGACCTACGCTATTCTTATTCTACTCTATCCTATCCTAATCTATTCCTATTCTATGTTATGCTATCCCTATTCTATTGCTTACTCTATTCCTAAACTATTCCTTATTCTATTCCTAAACTATTCTTAAACTATTTCTTATTCTCTCCCTAATCTAGTCCTACGCTATATCTTATTTCACCTTAATCTATTCTTACTCTAGCACTCCCCCTCCCCAGAGACGGAGAATCCGTGAGGCCAAAACGAGGGTACGACTTTGGGTCCTCACAGATCCTCCTTTCTTCGGGGGGGAGGAGCGACTGCTGTTCCGCCTTTCCGGTATGGCCGTGCCGTGCCGGCTTCGGTGTGGCGAGTGTTGGTCCTTCCGGGGTACTTGTTGATATCGCCGGCAGGTTACGTAGCCGCGAGAGCAGCTGTTAGGTTGGAGATGTCTGATGATGATGCGGGGCCTGTTGCTTATGCAGAGCAGGGCATTATTGCTGGTTGAAGTGACAATGCAGAGCATGTTGTCGGTGCAGAGCAGGGTGCTGTCGTTGTATTATAGCGCAGAGCCTGTTGCTTGTGCAGAGCAGGGTGCTATCAATTGTTAAGGTGACAATGCAGAGCCTATATATATATATATATATATATATATATATCTACATATATATATATATGGCAGTACGGAAGTGGGTGTATGTGTTACGGAAGAACGATTAGTTGATTATCTCACAGAATTCCTTTTGGAACGGGAATGTCGACGATTTTGAAATATGCTGTGGTCAGTGTGTACGAGCCGGAAACATCCTTGAGAATATAGCTCGACCACTAAATATTCACGAAAAGTATCTATGCTATAACGCCCACTTGCGAGTAATAAAGTAAAATTTCAAGAAATTTATTTGCCAAATGGTCATAAGGAGTGCGTAAAGGCTACATAAGACCTGCCATGATCCAATTTCACTTCCGGTACACCCGCCAGTAGCCTGGTAATTTAGCTTTGTATTATGACTACAAACCAGCCGGATCAGTCTTTATAGGTACCTTCCGCAAGTGGGGATTGAAATATATTGGATCCAGAGCCTTTCTACCGTACATTAAAAGAGTATAAAATCTGTCCAAAGCGTATGGAATCAGTCGAAATGTCTTACTTAGCGTCATGATCATTTCGCCTCAGAACAAAGCTCTAACTTGGTCCAGAAAGGACAATCGCCGTTGGAACGAAACATTAGAGAAAGAATTTATGAAATTTTCCTTTCCGAACCGGTGCTTCCAGAACCTTGAAGGCGAAACCTAGCAGAGGCCGCAGAAATAAAATAGGAAGAAAAGAAAAATTGTGTTCGTAATGTGAGTAGGCTGGCAGTTGGCGCCAAGACTATCGAAATGTATAAGCTCCGCATTAGCGTGTCTGCGAACAACACGATTTAAAACATAAACGATGTTGCGTGCATGGGAAACATCTAAAGTGGCTAGCAAAAACGCAAAATCGGGCACCACTCATTTTAGCGCCCATAAATAAGCCGCCACATGAATTATGTGATTTATCTTCAATTATGATGTATAAATATATCTAGATAGTTAATTTGGCTAAATATGGAAACTTATAAACAAACACTTATATTCACAGTTATTTCACATATTAATACATCGTCAATTATTAGAAACCGTACATTATATAAATATACATACATTTTACATAACTTGTTAAACTCATCCATCCCGCATAAGCATGCATGACATTCTCTTCACAAATAAACACACAATCAATCTATTTATCCCCCCCATTTTACTGGTTTCGATGACGGTCGCTTGCATTTGCAAAAACCTTTACTTCTTTCTAATACACAGGTAGCAAAAGGACAAAACGGTAACTTTCTGTAGGGATATTTGCCGTTTGATATGTACAGTTTTTTTTTATATTATTTGTAAATTTAAAGAGATGATTTTATTGATAAATTCGAGAAATAAAATTGTAAATTCCTTCATTCGCTAGGTATTTGCGTTGAAGTCTCTAACGGTCGATCAAATGAATTGCATGCAAGCTGCGACGTCCGCGTATATTTTATGTAGGGCGTCTGCCGATCTGCTTTCGCCATTGTTCTTACTAAAAGCCGACTTTAGCAAAAACTGCGAAATATTGCTCATACAGGTCTCCTTAAACTATGCTTGTCTTTTGCTATGACGAAATAAAATAAGGGGAAACTGATGTTATTCGGCGATTGATAGGAGTTCTACAAGCGTTAGTCAAATTTAGGGCAAGTTTTATTTAGAATAATCAAACTTTTGTCCCACTTGCGATTTACGTATATAAAAATTTTTTATGAAAACCGTGATAAGCTTTAATTAGATTTACCTCAAATTACCTATGACGTTCACCATAATTAATTTGAACTTAACAAGTTTAGCTCTTCGCATTATAAAGAAAGAATTAATCCACCCCGTACTGACATTTGCTGTAAATAATGGATCAGCGCGTGCGAGGGCGTGACTTAACGGACAGAAGTTCTGAACTAATGGCAAACGAACCTGCAATGAGTGACCCACGATGACGAACATCTGACAAAAGCTCTACGAATATATATGTAAAAAGCAAGTAGCATTTTTTTTATTGTGCATAGCAATCGGTGCTAGTACGGGGTAGAAAAGAAAATCAACCCCTTACTTACGGCACTGTAATAGTGTCGTCGAACAAAAAAATGAACTGCGGAAAATTTATAAATTTTCTTTAATTTTAGTACATTTATATTCACATTTACGCCTACGTTGATCACCATTACAATAGTGACGCCGAACGAGACACAAAACGAGAAAAATTTACTTCACATTATCATATTATATTTTTTATATTTTCTTATTCTTGGTCTAAGTTTCGCTTTGAAATTTTGGGTTTCGCTTTGAAATGTATGTTTCGCTTTGAAGTTGGCACATTACAAAAGTGGTGCCCAACGTAAACCAAACGAGGAAAGATTTTTTTTAATCATACCCAATTACATATTTTGGCCGCCTGGTAACTCAAAGCAAAGGAAAAAAAACATCACTTTCAATTTATACGAAGCGCGCTGCTTCTCATTAAAAGTTACAGCTGTGTCAAAAAGTTTAGTTCAATAATAATAGGAATTCTAAAGAAGTTAAGGAGTTAGGTATTGTCTCTGCTTGGGTTCACCATCGCTAAGTGAAGCTCATCTATCATAGGTTTGTTTCTGCTTGTATCTTTGTCTATGTGGTGGTAGCATTTTTAATACCTACGTACAATGTTCAATGCAAAATGTTTTTTTTTACAGCGATAATACCTTAATGCTTTTATTTCTCGAGATATTACTGTGGTTTTGCTTTGCTGTACAAGAGACCTTGTGAGATACTTTGAGCTGCCAGAAAAGCTGCAAACTAAATGTTGATAGCTGCCCTCTTCGCCACTATGTGGACGAAAGACGAAAGTATTCATCGCGTGCCTGGCGCAAATTATTTAAACAGCATATATTCGCAAAAAGGTAGTAAATATAATAAGCATAGGATGGTGACTCAGGGTCCGTGCCAATTCTCCGGTAATATCGTCTCGTTATCCAATTTTAAATCCTCGAGGACTGCTTCATTTCCTGTCCTATTAAATCGAAGCCTACAACGTATTGTTTGTTCGGCGCTATGGTCGCCTCAAATAGCGTAGCGAAAACATTGGTTAAAAATTCTTGAAAGGTCTTAACCAATTGATATTTTATCAAATTATCAAATCCCCGAGCTATTTGCACTAACCATCTAACATTATGACCGTGGACAATTATGCGTGATTTCGCCAAATTTGGTCCATTCGTTTATATTTTTCCCGTACACAGATAATCTGAGTTCTGCTATTTAGAATTATTCTCCGATTTTACCAAACACTAGTTGCATTATAAGAATTTCTCATTATAAGAATTACTCTCCGATTTTACCAAACACTTGTTGCATTATAAGAATTATTCTCCGATTTTACCAAACACTAGTTGCATTATAAGAATTTCTCATTATAAGAATTACTCTCCGATTTTACCCAACACTTGTTGAATTATAAGAATTATTCTCCGATTTTACCAAACACTTGTTGCGTTGTGTATAAGTTCATCATAATGAACGAATTGAAAAAAGCTGTAATCATTTTTCGAATAATCCACTTAAAGAGAACTTACTGGAAAATACCATTGTAAATAATGCAAATGAGTATTTATATATTATGTTTTTTGATCATGTGCTTTTTTGCAACTTTTGAATTTGCAGAGTCCATTCTTTTTTTTGCAATTATTTTTCAGTCAGCATTACTTCATAACTGTTCTGACCATTTTCTAATTTTTAATAAATTTGTTTAAAGTTCCCTGGAATTCTAAAAAACCTTATAATAATTTGAGAGTTAATGAAGAAACTCTGTTGTATAAACCTGTATACAAACCAATTTCACTTAGTACTTAGTAAAACATATACCCAAATTAAATTTGCAAGCTTCATTTATTTAAGAAAATCATATTGGGAAAACACAATAGATTTAACTTTAAGTTAAGCTATCTAATACTCGTTTAGATATACGATGGATGTTGGAAAAATAATAAATATAGATAAAAATTAAACAAGTAAAAATAAAAATTAATACACTTGGATTAAAAAAACAAAAATTCACGGTTTCCACGCCACACTTGAGGTACCGCGTAAAGGCGCGTTGCCGATTATTTTAAATGGCCGGCTCCCCTGTAGGCCTACACCATTGAACGGAGAGTATGGTAGAAGACGAATATTTATTCTGAAGTAGAAGAAAGAAATTAGTGATTTATATAATATTTGTATAATATTGCTTTTACTTCCGCTTTCCAAAAATGATGCCACATTGGCCACGGGTTCTTGCACCCAATTCTTTCCACACAGCAACAAATAGATTACGAAGTCTAGCAGCTTTCGTAGATTGGTGCGTAATTATTAGTCTGCTGTATGTTATAATGGCTTGAAGACGGTGGAGTTTTTGGTCAAGATATTTCCCCTTGGATATTGCATAAAATTCGACTGAAGACAATCTAGAGACGATCTCTTTGCATGTTAGCATGTCCATCATAGGAATTTCCGTGCTTTTGATTGGTAGAATAGCTTCGCTGGAAATAAGTCGACTGAGAGTGCTATAAAGGAGAACTCGGTCGATTTGTTCCATATTCACATAATTGCTATGATTACTATTTAGATGAACGCTTCCACCCGACATATCCAAGTTATTATTGGAAAAATACGTATGCAAATTATGTGATGATGCTACAGCTACGGGTGGGGTGGGAGCTGATAAAAATTTGTACACCGTGTTGGTTGAATTGTTTGCGTGATAATAATCCGGCTGATTTATTCATATACGTGTTTCTACTAACGCTGCCAGAACGGCCACGACCTGCATTAACCTCCAAATGAGAAAAAAATTTGATAAAAAAAATTTAATTGAAAAATCATATGTATTTTTTCTCATACACATTCTGGGTGGTTTTTCTTCATTTTTGCAGGACTCTAAATTTGATTTTTACAAATTTGAGAAAAAGTTATATGAGAAGAAATTGTATGAATTTTTTCTCATACATTGCAGCTAGATGGGATAAATTTTTTTGGCAGTGCCAATAGCTGGAATAAACATACTTTAAAACAAAAATTATTACAATAAAAAAGATTATGGAGACATTACGCAAAATGGACAGGGTGTAACCTAAAAAAGACGGTAAGAAATTAGAAATTAAGAAAGATGACGTCATTTGGATACTAACCATTTTGCTATCAGCTTTTCTCCATAAATTTCCCATTTGTTACAAGGCGGAAGATCAGAGGAGTTAAGTACTATCGTAGATGTTTTCTCAAATTTGACACAGTCTTCTTTTTGGAAAATGATTCAAATAATAAGTAATAGCTTGTACCTTTTGGCATTCATTGTTTTTAGTAAAATCATCCAGTCTTTCGAGATTTTAAATCATATAGTTTCAAGAAAACGGGAGTGTGTTTACTGGCATCTTTAATATAAAAGGAAATGAATCTCAAAAACCCATTTCCCAGAAATCTAAAAATCATCAAATTGATTAAATGTGCAAGTAAAACTTACATATACATATACATATAAATGTAATTATTCACTGTACTGCGGTAGCAATAGCAAATGGTAAAACAAATCAATAGTTATTCCACTCAACTCTATTTTAATCTAATTTAAATCTGTTTATGTGCTAACACCTGCCATATTACTGACTAATTGAAAGATGTATAAAAGTCAGTTTATTAAAAATAAAGAATATTTTTTCTTATTATTAATCAAGAATTGACGTCTATAATAATAGTATTATTATTATTATTATTATTATTATTATTATTATTATTATTATTATTTAAAAACACATAATAATAATAAATAATAATAATAATAATGAAAATAAAAAATTGTTTACCAGTTTTCATAAAAAAAGATCCTTTTTCTTACTTGACACTGTTTTTATCAAACATTGCGTTTGTTTTTGGTAGTATGTTTGGATGTAAAATTATTTCTCTTGGGAGAGATGTTGATGATTTGTTTTTAATGAGTAATGTTGGTCGCTATGACAACAAAATGGCGCTTACACATTCAAAAAGAAAAAAGAAACAACTTTTTCCATCTCTCTTTTATTTTATCAAGATTACTTTCATATAAAGTTTTCTAATAATATTTAGTTTAAAATCGAAGTTAATGTTATGATGCGTAAAGAATTGAGGACACCATTCCTTAGTGTACTTTTAACGAAAAGCATAAGAAGGAGAAAGTCAATAGCTATCTTTTTGGTATACATGTATGAATATTTGCACAGCAGCGCAGCTGCTTGCTGTTATAGTACAGTGACCAATCTTGGTTTTTATGTGCAGTGAATTCCAATAGGCAGAAAATATTATTGCAATCGATGTTATATGAACATTTGATAGAAAGTTCTCTGTGTTGTTTCGTCTTACAGAAAAACATTGAAATTTACTTTTATTAGTTTTGAATCATAGATCGGATCAGTAGTCAAGTAAATTGGTTTATTTGGTATAGTGTAAAAACAAACGGGAATTAGGAATTCGTCTAAATACTCATGTACCAGCGTTTATGAGTGCAGTTGCCTGCCTTTATTAAGCAGTGATCAAATGAATTTTTGTGCTAGTGGTAGAAATTTTGTAGATACCTACTTTTGTAAATATCCATTATATTTTAACGCATACTGAAACAAAGGTCTCTGATTTCTGTTTATTTTTTCCATTTCTTAAAGTTATAAATTTATAGTAAGCATACTAGGCTTGTTGTATTTCTTTCCTTTCTTATTATAAAGAAATTTTCGCGTTCTTTTTCTACATTTCTCCCATCAGCCAACACGTTTTCAGATGCAGTTGCTTTGAAACTTCGGGCAGGGCGTTCAATGGTAATGGTCATAAGGTCAGGTGAAGAGTTTGATAGCCGTAACTATTACAGGGGTTTTCGAGGTAATAGCTGAAGCCTCTAGAATTCTATCACCTATAATAAGCCAGGAATCAGAATAGTGAGGCAGCTGCATAAGCATAAGGTTGCTGTTGTCGCTAGTGTTGATATCATTAGTCTTTTCGGCCTCAGTCCATCGTTATCGCTACGTTTATCCACGTATGATGTTTTTTTTATGAACTTTCTTCGTAAGCGACATCGATGTGTTCGAAACATGACGTACGCGCGTGAACAATGTCTATCTGCCTGCTTTTACCATTGCGTCTCTCTAGAAGCGCGGATCACCGCTAATCGTATTACCATTCCATATCATACCTTCCTTTTGCTATTGTCGGAAAAGAAAAATCAAATAACAATAGCAAAGGAGGCACTTGCAAAAAGAGAAAGACAGTCTGAAGTCCGTATGTATACTACAATGGCATTTTCTTTATACAAGAAGCAAAACTCAGACGGTCTGTTTTCGACTCCTGAATTTGATGCATCGTCTCAAATATTTTCTTTGATACATGACGGAATATCCAAATCAGAAACTTTTGGAAATAAGGGCAATTTAATAAAAAGGACGATACCACTAACACTAAACAGTCCCTAGGAAATCAGCGCGTTGTTCTGAGATTCAATTAAAATGATACTCTATACATACGTACTAAGGCTATCATTTTATAAATTGCGAAATGAAACAAATTTTTAAAAAAATTATATCATTTACAAGTGTTTCAACTCCATTCGATGTTTTGATGTTGACGTCCTTTTAGAAATTCCGGCGGCCCTGCTTCACAGCAACATATACTGACATCAGTATCTATCTAATGCTGTCATCTCTGTGCCATCTATTTTAGTTGTATCAAATCTCTTCTGCTTGTGTAACAAGTATTGACACTATATCTTCCGAAAATGCTTGAATGCTTGTCTATCGTTTTCTAAGTGTTAATAACTTTTTATATTTTCTGCTGGCGACTTTTGTTTCAATAACATCTTCATTGAATATCTCATAGCGGTTGATTTAAGGTTTTGATAGATGTAATTGAAGTACGTTTCTTTGCCAGACTGACGTTTCCCATCGACTGAAATTGACAACAGCTCTCGTTTTTGTTAGAAAAACGAAACACACCACGTTATAAAAATACACCTAAAGCGATTTTTTAACGTATTATTTCGGTGTTTAAGAAGATAGTCCTCTGGCATACCATGAAGGACAAAGAGATGTAATTGATGTTAGACTAGGTGTAATTTTAATTGTAGGGGATTAGTGCTCATGAATTTCTCTGGAAGATTTTACTTGGCTGTTTTACCACTTTATGTTGACTAGTATGATCAGGTGTTGATGTTACTATTGGTGCATCTTGACTATTGTGAATGTTGACTATAATGAACAGGTGAAGTTATTATTAATGATGCATTTTGAATATTACTAGGGGTCTTTTTACTTTCCATTTGTTGTAACCTATCTTCAAAATCTTACATGTTGAGCTTTAGTTTATCTATCTCGGCATGCAACTTAGCGCCAGCTTCTACAGCTTGTTGAAATGCATCCTTTGTTGCTGTTTCTTTATTAGGCTGCTCTCTGTTAACATTATTTGTTGCGATGTTGTCTTCTATAAATGTATAGGTTTAGTTAGTACCTCACCGTTTGATCTGTTAAGGACATTAACCCCAAAGTTCCGAAAACTTCTTAGCCAGTTGAAGAAAGCTTAACAGTAGGATTATTATAGGGATAATCTTGTTGTAACAAAACTGCTGTCTATTGATGAGAAATGTTAACGTTGTTAGATCCACTGCGCTTGTAAGCAAATAAATTTGCAGATTTATATATCAACATACGCCTGGACATATACCACAAACCTAAAGATTTGCCCTGGCTATCTTGAAATTTTTCTTATAGATTGTCCACTACAGTTATTAGTGCTGGAGAATGCGTATATTTATAAAGCTAAAGCAAATGGAAAGTGGGAGTGGCAACATTCCCCTTACTGAAAGCGAATTTAGGGTTCACTAACTTGCCATCCTTGGTCATGGTCAAACGTGGCTCAAAAGGTGGTTGCGTATCACTTTTTGACACCTCCTAAATCTTAGCAGTTCGGCCAAACGTTTTCAGTTTTTCTTAGAAACTCGGGACTAGGGAGTCACAAATCTTCATCAGGTGGGCACATTTTCATTGCAAGATCATCGACGAAATTTGATTTGAGTTTATAATGGAATCAAGCTCCATTGGTACGCATTACTTGATTTCAAGATTTCATCGGCTCTTTACATAAGTAACGCGTTCAAGTTTTTAGGATCCATGCGAAACAGCTTTATAACTGCTTTGGAATAGGACCAAAACAGACTTTCGGTGCAGTGAAGGCATGTTGCATTTCAATTTTTTGTGGTTAACTGCGTGCCAATTAATGACACTCAGGTTTGTAATCCACGTATTAATATCGTCGTTAGAGGGGTGACTTTGGATTTTGCAGCTGCTAATGCTCATATAAGTGCGAAGGTATCGTACCGCAGTGTAGGCATTTTCATTGGCATCGACGAACGTATGTAGCTGTGCCGTGGACGTCGTTTTGGGAAATTTAGAATAACTTCGCGAAATGATGATTGATTATATGTTTGACAAATTCTTGAGAGAGCTTATACCTGAGCGCCATATCTCTTGCAGGAAAATGTTTAGACCCATGGTATAATAAGAGACGAATACAAATGGATCACAAAGCGATAAGAACTTAGTATGGACCATATTGGTTTGGAAAACAACTCTTCTGACCATCGAAATTCTAAAAAGGTGCTGAAAAACGTCACTACTAGGCCAATGAAAAGCGAGAAATTTTTCGATAGTTCTGAACCATTTCTGTGTTGCTCAACCATCAGCGCATATCTCGTCGTCCGACATGCTTGCAACATAGGTATCAAAACTTCATATTGCCTCCAGCATCGTGCGACTTATGCTCAGAATTCACGTTATCGATAAAATCGCCCACATAGTGATTGCACTCTGTTACTTTCACGCAAACGTGGAATGTAGGGAACATAATTTTAGGGTGTTCATCATGTACACCTTTGTGCCTTGGTTTGCGTCGTTTCCAAGCGACAGAAACCGTTATACATGATTATCCTCGTGTCTCACATTAATACGATGGAACATTTTGGTTATATATAATCAACTCGAAACTGAGGCTAAAAAGTGACGTAAGCAAACCAGAGCTGATCATTAGAAATTGTTCAGCTAGTTATCGTTACATTTGGTCGCGTCCCGAACGAAACGAACCTTACCCCGTTTGTTTGGATTTAAAGCCACGAAGACTGGAAAATACGATATGCGGCCAGCGTATGAAAACATTTTGTAGTCCAAGACCTTTCTACCATAGGAATAGTGTTTCTATTTATGTCTGCATAGCTTGGAGTCTTTTTCGAATTTCTTTTGGAGACATTTCAAACGATGTGACTGAAGATGATGTTAATTTTCGAACGACAACACGGAATTATCTTTTCAAAATATACTGCTTTTAATTTGTCCAGTTTGCTTTATAGCGGTGCCTTCAGGAATTTTCGTGGGTTTTTCCTTCTCGTCCGATAAGACTGCATTTTCTGGAGGGTCTTCCAGGCAAAACTTATGTATATTCATTTCATTATGTAATATTTTATAACAAGTTCACATTCACATGTATCGATGTTTGAGAGAGTTGACCTGATCTCCGACCCCTTAAACGAGTTTTTACTAAGATCAGTTGATTGCATCTATCTTTTGGAATTTTCAGGGGTATTGCCGCTCTGAATTAGTTGAGTCCAATTAGAATCATCGGCTTTGCAGTAGTCAACCATATCACTGACAATCCTTTAAGAGTTTGACGATGTCATTAAATTTTAAACATTGTATGGCTAGACCGAAAATATCGTAGTGAATACCTCAAAATTCATTTTGACCACTCGACGCTTCAGCATTAATCTTGAGCGATACAATTTCTTGCCGTGTTGCATCACCAGACCAACGTACTTCTAGAGTTCTTCTTTACTTTTCAATTCCAATTTTTTGAAATAGTTTTATTCCATTGGAGTTACCGACGACTCTTCCTCTAAAGCCGCAAACATGTCCAAAGAACCACCATTTCAGTAAATAGGAAATGGCTAGATTCCGAAGTATTTAAACTGCCTCTGATTTCAGACAATTCGACATTCACTTACTCATTTTGGCTTAATGTGCGTTGGTTTTATTGTATTTACTCAACAAAGGGTGATGTTTTACTGTCCAGATATCGATTCCGCTCTGTTTATTAGAGAAACCATTACGTTGACTAGGTTACACCATTGGCAACACAATTTGTTATCCTTCCACTTAGCATCTAAATGTTAAAATTTTCCACAATTTCGGATTTTACAGATCTCATTTTTGGACGAAAATCACATCGTTTCGCTCATGTTGCTTTGCTAATAAGTGTTTGACAATGCGTTCTTTTTACACATTGCAGGGGACATGATTTAGCTGGCAGCAGGTGCTGTTGCTTATATCCAGCCATTGAAACTTCCATAATTGAAATCTTTTCGTTTTTATATGCGTAGCTCAATTTAGCTTTTGATTACTGGTAATTTAGCGACCAAAGTTTTCACTTTCATAGGATTATTCAAATTAATCACCATATTAAACGTCTCTATCGTCGAGAAAACATTTCGTACAGGTAGAGCATGTTCGATCATAATCTACAATCTGTCTTTCAAAGGAGGAATTTCATCACTTTCTTTATTTTTCGGTAGGGAATACGCTTTAGCCGACCGAAACTCGTCCCATGCCTTTGTATAATTTCACCTATCATTTAGGGAATCATAAATTTTCTCTTCTCTAATTATTTAGCACGACCGCGAAAACATGATTGTAAACACATTAAGTTTTTGCCGTCACTGTAAACGAATATCCGGGTCCTATTTTTATAATTGCTAAGATAAGACAAAAGCGCAAAATTGTAAAACTAAACAATGAAATAATGACAAATCTTACATAAGATAGAAGATAAGAAAATACATATGCAAATGCTAACCGCGGTGTCGTCACAAATTCAGCATTAACCAACCATCGTCGAGAACAGCAGTATCCAACATTCAACGCATTATACCCGATTTCTTGTTTTTGTGTTCTCTTATCTTAGCGTAACTTTATGCATACTTTATTTTTAATATTTTATGTATTATTGTAACATTATTTTTTCAACGTTGATATTTATCTTATATTCATTTTTTTGAATGGTGAATTCTTTATTTTGGTGATAGGAAAGTAGGTTTATGGGACCAACGACCCGAATTCGGGGTTTCCCACAAGAAATTATGCGCCGAAGTAGACCCCAGCTATAAAGTAACGCAGTTTCAATCGTTTGTCTGTTTCCATAAAAGCTTCGGAAAGTGCATTTTTTGAGTGTATTCGTCTGTGGGATTTTCTTTGGATAAGAAGCAAAACTCTCCTATTACTGCCGAAGTAACTAGCTTTGTAATGATGCGTGCCTTTATACGTTACAACTTCCAAACGTTCGAATTTTTTGGTGTATTAATATAATATATTAATTACTCCATTACACAAAAGTGTCTGACTTTGACTAGATGGTTAAAAATATTACTTTCTCCTATACAAACTCTGACGACTAACATGGAGCCTATCTCATCAGATTTGGAGTCCTTTTCTGTTGTTACTTTACATTCCGTCTGTTAATATCAAATTTTGAGCATTCTTTTGGATTCGTCTGTACACGATTGTGTACTTTTTTATTTTTGTGTACAAACCTATGAGTACGAGAACTTTGTATGCACAACTCGGATAGTTCGATTTTTTTTTTCTTTGTCAAACCACTGTTTTCTACTCAGCTACTTTTTTGTGCATTGCATTGTTAACTCGAAATTTTTTCTTTTTTTGGGATAACTGACAGTTGCAGTGTTTAACAGTGGCGTTCATTCGTAGATAACTTGGGAATTATAGTTCCATGTGTAGTAGCTTACTTTTGCTCAAACCGTCCGCGACTTACTATTTATGTCAAGTGGGCTCTATGCTTATTCGAAAAGAGAAACATTACTTTTTAAAGACCCCGAAGGCCTTAAAAGTCTTCTTTCCTGTCGATAATCGAATATTTAATCTATCTATATCAAACTACTGACTTCGTAACTTTCAGGGCAAGTATTAAGTGCCACTTGAAGAGGATCGAAGATTGGAGAGATGGGCGCAGATGTCATTGCTGAGCTAGCCAGTTCGGCAAATATGGGCGGCTTTAAATTTATGTTTCACGGACACTTTACACACGGTTATATTTAATGAAATATGTTTTTTTTGTTTTCATAGGAATAAATAGACGGACAAAACCTACTTATCGAACAAGCAAATCATAAGCCTTGGACCATTCTGCAAACTATCCTACCTGTGGTCTCCTCCGTGATTCTAAATAGGTCATCTCGAAGCTGACTCCGATGACTCCCTTTACCTGATTTCCTCTCACAGAAAAAACGTTAACACATTTGTCCATTATTTTCTTTGTTATTTTCCTTTTAATTCATATCACTTTCAATAGCAAAAAGAATATCAATATCTCTGCATTAATTAAAAGGGGACGGATTAAATAATTTGTAAGTATATGTATGTATGATTACTTAAATTATGCTATGTACTATGCAAATCATATACATATATTATATGCAAAATATGTACCATGAAGAGCGTTACACGCCGACTGTTTGCTGCTGCAGATATTAATTAATATTAGAGATGACAAAGTTAATAACGCAGTTGACGATGTAACGAAATCTGGAACTTAGTGTTGTTGTTGTCGTTGTGTACTTTAAATGTTTCGTAAATTCAACATGATCAATTGATGACTAAATCATTGTTTTCCTTCAAGTTCATCTTCATTACTCTTTTCTTTTGTCACTTTAGTTTTTAGTAACCTGCTTTCAAAAATCGTTTTCCTATCTCGCAAAAATGGTGTGGCGAAATACTAAAAACACTTATTATTATTTATGGGCTATTTGCACGTTTCTTGAAATTGTATTTCTCTCACTTGCTCAAGTATGCACTTATTGTGCATGCACCATTTCTTTACTAATACATACATATATACACATACGTATATAACTGTATATAAATATTCATCACACATTTTCCTTAATATTTATTCTAATATTCCAATTTTTCTTCGCCATACATATAAAAAAGTGTGCTTCCCACAATAAAATATATTTAACATACCTTATGTACCTTTTATTATTATTGTGACCCTTTTAAAGAGATTTTTATTTTGTCTTTCTTTTAAACTGAGAAATACATTTGCTTCTTAGAAAAAACAGAACGAATGAGGCTTGTCTTCTTGTATAGTTTTTGAGAAGTACAATGTTCAACTCATGCTGGTTCATTTCACATCAATATCAATTGCCTGAATCACGCAAATATCTTTATGCGATCAGAGCATTTTACTACGGACTTTACCAATAATTTTTCTAAAAAAGAAAAACAATTTCACTGATTTTTACATGTTTGTTCACATGTCCCAAAGCACGCCATTCGCTTTTTGGTTTTTTTTCTCGTCAAACTTCATGCTCAGCATTAACCATATTCTCATGCGTGAGATTAACAATCCGGCCTTCTGCAGAGATGTGTCTCCAGCAAATATTACAAAAAATATAAAACCAGTATTGCACAGACTATTTGTTTAATTATTAATGCCACGAGGATCGCGAACATTAAAACTATTTATTATGGCCTGGATTTTTTATTTGTTAAAAAGCTAATGAACGAATTTGGCATCGTTGGCAGGCTTTTTTTTTATACCGAGGCAAAAAACACAGTTGTTGACGTATTTAAGTTTATTTTAAGATTGAGTGAACATTATTACTTAGCTTGAGCGTCCAACAACAGAGAAATGAACTATGTATATATTTTCAACACCTCAAAAGTCCTGCCAGACTATTTATCACGCAAATCATTTGGCAATATCTGATATCGAAATTAGAGAAGATTATAGAAAAGGCACACCAGGCCATCCATCCAGAAATGAATTAATTTTTGTATCCTATTTTATTTCGGTGAATTCTTCATATATATTTAATTTAATTTTCATTTAAATATCACATTTTTAGTATTATATTGTTTCCATGCGGGAATAGTTCTGTTATCTTGCACACCCCGCCGTAAAATTTACTTTTTATCTTTTTGATAAATTAAATATGTAACCATATAAATAAATAAATAAATCGAAGGCCTTTAATTGATAGTGCTTTGCTTGCTGCCATGCTCAGCATATTATTAAGGTATACAGCGTTCATAACCAACCACAAATTCCTTCCGTATTTCATAGGTTGTGAAAAGCAATGAACGGATGAGAAGTACACCCTTATCCATCAGTAACATTGGGATTAGAAATGTGATTCAAACGGGGCAATAAAGTGCTTCACTACCAATCGTTTATGACAATGAAAACAATTTTGGAAAAAAGTCGTGTTACGATTCTTTCGTACGATAGAACTTCTCTAATATCTCGTCGGTCCATTCTAATTTGTAAAATTCGTTTCAATGAAATAAGTAATATTCTTTCTTCAGTTAAAAAATTCAATTTAAACTCAACGCAACATTGATAAAAGGTGTCGTTCACGTAAGCAACGTAAGCTTACTAACACCGATGCGGCTAAGCGAAATCAGCTATGGTTTGATTGTATAAAGAGGTGACGGCAAATAAAATTCAACAAGTAAAAACATTCTAGTCGAACAAGACCGACTATTAAATACCCTATACCGTATTGACTAGCACAATTCTTATTTTATTATAGAACACAAAAATTATATCTTTTTCATGCGCGTGTTTATCATCAAAACACCTCAATATTGCGATCTGTAACTTGAACAGAAATTTACATCGGGAACCATCAGACGGGCAGATTGGCTTAGATTTATTCAGATTGTGATTCTGAATCGGTCGGTATATTAAAAGGCGGGTTTACCTTAAGCCTTTCAGCGTGTTACATGCATCCATACTAACTTAACAAAGCCTGTACGACAAGTGGTGTAGAGGATAAAAATGATGAAACTGGTTTACAAAGCAAGTACGTACGCTTTCCGAACAACTTACATGCAAAATATCATTGCTAACACCGACCTCCAAATTTGGGAAATAAGAATCAAAATTGTTCACACACTCCGCAACGCTAGCTGTGCAATATTCGGCGAAGGCATTAGAAAAGTTATTATTCCGAAAAAAATTAAAATATACTAATCAGCACCACATTTGGCAAAAGAAGCTAATGGTTAGCATTTTTTTTTATCGACGATTCTACGTGTGACGATCTATCGCCTTCCTATGCATTAGTAGATGCCACACACCAAGTCCAAGTGAATCATGCCGTGACGCGCTTCAACATTTACAAATGAAACTAGAACTATTCCTTAAACCGCGAGCTTCGCTTGCAAAATGAAACTAAGACCGGCCACATAATTTGACGGTGATGAATTCTATCCGAAATCTTTCAAATTGCATCTCGAATACTGATAAGGCATAAAACATTGTAAACTATCGCCAGCTGATCTCTTCCTAAGCTACAAACTTCGGAGCGACATACGCTATATGTTTTGCTTTTCTGTCCATTACGAAATGTACTCTCGAGTTTTAAGTATTTGTAAGATGTAATTGTTAGAAAAGGCGATATTATTTATATTTTATTTCGACTCAAAATGTCTGACACATTAAATAGAAAAACAAATGCCCTGTTCAAAATTGAAAACGTTTTCAAAGCGACAAAAATTAATCAAAACTCAAATTTATCATTTAAGATGGACCCTGAAGAACTCTACTACTCCAATTTGCAACTGAAAACAAAATATTACGTTTAAACATATATTTTGGGACTGCCAAAAACTTTCAAATATTGGAAAATTCGTTTTCCGATCGTCCAATCGGTAACAAAATAAATAAACCAATCGCTTACGACTTTTAAAAATTGAAGGATATAATAGACATTGTAGTATATATAAGTTAAAAAAAAAGACGAAAAAGGCTTTTTTGATCAAAAAGAAAAATGAAGAAAGAAAGGTTTTTTTTTTGGAACGACAGAAGAAAAACAGTTATTTTTGGGGGAACGGAATTTGAGAATTATTTGAAAAAAAAACAAAAAATTCGATCGGGAAGAAGTTTCCTTATTTGCTGATTGAGGTCTATTTTAAATATTACGCGGAATCGTGTTATAAAGCCCTGTGAAAGTGTACAAAAGTGACACCTTAATATTACACTGATGATTGCAATTCAATCTTCAACGCGCAACGATTTTAAAAGACAAAACCAAAAACAAGAGTAACAGTAGGTGTGCGTGACTGAGAGAAAAGGATTTTAACGAAGAATAATTATAGAAATTGTGCATTGTGAGAACGTGCATGACAGAGTGCTAGATTCAACATTCGCTAGATTGTTGCCATAAAAAGTGAAAGATGAATGTGCGGTTTATTAACGCAAAAATATGTTTTAAGAACAGAAAAATTGGATAAATGTCAGAAACCCTCTTTCTATGCAATTACTTCGTACATTATTAAGAATTGAGTCATATATAGAGGAGACAAAAACCCAAAGCTGAAAAATCAATAAAGTGTTAAAAAAAAACACTCGTCTTCATACCGTGTAACATTACTTGGGTTTACGCGTGGTAAACCTAAGACGTCGAATCAATAATTGACTTTTTTTTTGTGTTATATTTCAAATTTTTTTTTTAACTTATAGTTAGTTAAAAATTCTTTTAGCTGCGGCGATGCGCATCGACGTGGTTGATAGAACTGGTCCGTTTTTTTTATATAAATTGTTAATTATCTATTGCTAAATAAAAATAAGTTTTATCTTCTAAAAGAAAAAAAAAAAAACATAACTGACCTTGAATTGCGTAAATTTGATTATAATTTAGATTATTTTTATCTAACATAAAAATCTTCTTTTGCTATATTTCATTTTATTTCTTTTTTTTTTTTTTGATAAAATAAATAATATGTATTATTATGAAAATATTAAAATACTGGTAAGACTTCCTGAGGGTGACTGAATGGCGAGGGAAAAGTAGTATGGATAGGGCATAGATTTATGTTAGTCAAAAATTTCAAAATTAATAGTAAGCATGTTTTTATTTAAAATAATGAAATATTACCCTATCATGTAACTAAATTCACTTTATTGTTACCCATCCCATCCGACGAGCCAAGCCGGCAAACATGCGTTTAAATAAAAAAAAAAAAAAATAATATCCGTGCATGGGTTAATTATCAAATCGTTACAAGGACAAAATAGGATGAAGAATAAAATATGAAAATTTTGTCTTTAACTTTAGTATACTCATGTAAGCGAACATGGTGAGGTTTAAATATACAAGACGGGTGGCTATCGAAGAACTTATTTGTAGTCTTCTTTACGGCTTGAATTATCTCCAACTGATTATGTTTTGGTACTTCTAACCTATCATCAGGATGCGTTAGTATTGGAACCGAATGAGTTAAGACCGTCGTGTGTTCGGTGACGCCGATTGATTCAAAAAGCTTGCTGCCACGTTTTTTTTAAAAGTTTCTTACAGTTAGGATAATTGGTCTTGTAAACATTTTAAATCCCATAATCAAAACTTGCGTTTTTCTGCTAGGCAATTATCAAATCCAGTTTGTGGACAATTCCAAACACGAATTACTTTAAACCCTTCAAAAGACTCAGCGACTGACTACTGCTTTTTCCTCTTCATTTTCAAACACATGATGAATACTAGAATTTTGAAACTTGAAGTTGTTCAATTCTACTAGTAAATCAACACAAATTCTCTCATACGACCTGCGCATTTAATTTTAAAATGTATAAGTGCTTTCCGGACCCTGGGGCATAAATTGCTTTTCAGTATTTCGACTCAGCTGTAGGAATTTCAAGTCGATCGGTCAATTACAAAATTGCGCCATAATAAACATCACACTTTTCAGGAATTTTTTGCTTGCTACTACGTATTAATTCTCTTAAATGCAAATCGAAATGACGAACCCTGACTTTTGCACTGATCTTACGACACAAAGCTACCCATTCTACTATATGGACCTTACGATCTCCAATACCCATCCAACGCTTAACGTTACGATGGCAACGTAAAACCTCGAAATTTCCACCTAACCTTTGCATAGTTAGCGCTTGAGTTTGACACAAAAAATTATCATCCGACAAACCTTTGTTTTCGTTGTAAATAAAGTTTAGATGCCAACCGGGAATTATATTAGATACTTTATCCGGATTCGAATTGTAATGTCAACGACCAACTGGTGAAGATTGTATCGGAAGCGTACTAGTGTGAACAGTCAGATTATCACAATTTGAATAACGTTGAGTTGCATATATATATTCAAAGATCTCAGTTGACATCTATTGGCACATTGTCTCCAGACAATGGTGATTGTGAAGCCTTGATTTGTTCATTCAACTTTTTTTCAAAAATATCGCACAGAGGATCATTAGTACTACCGATCTTGTTATTTGTACTATCTTTATGAGGGTTAGTATTGGAATTAATTTGGAATATGCTCCTGCCGTAACATCGGGAGGCAATTCAATCAGATCAGATAGCACGGCTACCCATCCATGGTCAAGCTGAGCGTTATTGTTTTTGTGTTAAATAGATACTAATGCACTCTTTGTGAAAAGTATGGTTGCATAAGGAAAAACTAATGTTTTAAGAGTTTGGAAATTTCGTGAGCACGCGATGGACACTGTTAAGCAACTATTGGCTAAACTTGAATGATTAGCACTATCTATTTGATGAGATGGCATATTCGCAGCACATATCAAACGCGGTTATAATATACAAAAAAAATATGTGGTAGATCTTTAAATATAAACTCCGTGTCAAGAAAGTGAATAAAGAGAAAAATTTTCAAAACCGAAAGCAAACGATCGAGTAATATGTGCCATAATTCAGTGTGGTGACAATGTATTATATATATGATAAGACATAATCATAGTGTACTTAGATGCTAATATGAATGTAAAAAGATGAATGCCATGAAGACATTACTAGTAAATTTATAAAAATTAAAGAAATGTTGTTAATAAAGCAAGAACAAATAAAAACCGACAATTGCGTAAAGAGGGAAAACTTGAAAATTGATCACGTTCGGAAACTTTCATGGTAAATTATAAGTAACGGTTAGCCAAATTTGTATTTTTCTTCTCGGATGAGCATAGAACTCAATCCCAAGATTAACAATAATTCATCAAAAATAGTGGAAGGCTTGAGCAAAGCTTCTATAGCGTAACCATAGTTCACATAGAAGCAGTAGAGACGCTGCGAAAAACAGTGTTTTCACAATGGCAAAAAGGCTAGAAACCAACAATTCCAAGCTGCGTCTAGTCACTTCTCAAACCCACTACATACATAAATCCGAGAATTATATATTTCCATGAATAAAGACAACTAGGAATGAAATAGTCATGAAGCGACATCCTAACAATTTAATAGTACCAGATGGAATGGTATAGCAGAGGAAAGAAAAATATGCAATTCCTATAAAATGGGGCCCACGTTGAACGCCACTTTTATGTAATATAATATCAGAAAATTTGTCTGCAAATCTAGCCCTTTTCGTCTAAGAAAGCAAAAGTATAAAAATCAAAAAGATTAAAAATCTTAGACTGCAAACGGATAGAGGCACATATCATTGAGCCAGTTCGACAGTAATGGGGACCTGCTAAAACCCTGATGACGACAAACAGTCGAACGAAACTTGCTTACTGGATGTCAGCCCACCTTATACCCTGGGCCACACTATGCCCTGCCATACCTATGGTCTCCTTTGGCCCATGATTTTATATAGGAGATCTCGAAGTTTCGTCTAACGATCCTCTTTCATATCTTTCTCTCATAAAAAAATATAAATAAGTCACTGAATTTTTTTATTCACCTATAACTGTTTGGATTCTCATGGTTTATTAATAAGATTTTTTATAGTTTATGACAAATATAAATTAAGTTTCAGCATTGGAAAAAGAAAAAAAGGAGAGCAAAAACAAGAAAAAAAAATTATCATAAATATATTCGAATAACAGTGAACGTAAATGAAACGTGCATTAATTCACAAATATCAATACAAAAATAAAAATGAAATAAGGACGATGTTGCCAATTGGGTACGGCTGCTCTGAAGATGACATCGATGATGACGAAAGTATAGTGGAAACATAGTACCCGATTTGTCGTTTTCTGCACCCGATGGTGCTACTGCCTGTACTTTATTGTGTATAGAGATTTATTATCAAGCCTCTTCTTTTCTATACGTTTTTAAGATATTAAAATCAGTACAATTATATTATAAACAACTTTTTTGCACAGCATTTTCGTTTTTAACCATGTCTGTCCGATTCATCCGTTCAGTTACACACGATCGACGCCTCTGTCGATCAGCTTCTCAGCCCAAGTGTAATATAAACATGTGTAAAATTATCTTGTCAAATCTTCAAGCAACATGCCTACTATCGAGTAAGGCATGATAGGCATATACATAATGATCTTGCATTCTCTATATTTAGTTTTGTTACTATTCTCACGCTTCTTATATGCGAAATTATGTACCGTTAAACGCTCACTTGTTTATTAACAGTTACTTCAATATGATATGGCTAGCATATTGAATTGTTCTTGCTATGTGGGAATTCACTGCTACACATTTTAATATATTTATTTTTGTTAGCTACCCATATTTTCCATACATGAACGGTGATACATTTTAATTATAACCGATAAATACGTACATAGGATAGTATTAATATATATTCCCATACATATATAAGATAGCATTGATATAACACATACATCTTATAACGCGCGCCAGCCTCTAACAGGCACATGCAGGGCTATAGAAGAACGTGACTCAACAAGCACGGCCTTTTATTTCCGTTACAGCATGGAGGTAAGCGATATCTGACAAATTAATTCTTTGTTTTTTGGGTTTACTGATAGAGATGTTTTTTTTTTTTTTTGACTTACGGAAAGGGGATGTCCGGCTCAGCGTAGTCGCTATCCCTGAAAAACAGAAAGGTGCTTAACTTACGGATAGGGTGACACCGTCAGCTTGGTCGCTATCGCTTAACAAGGGATAAGACTATTCTCTCTGATGACTCTTCTAAAGGTTAGGGACAATAAAAGCAACTAGGCCCCAAGTAGGAACGGACAAGTGGCTTAAAAGATTGGCCCAAAAGATTGGCTGCTGTAACATCTGCCGTGTATTTTGCAAATTTTTGTTACGTACGGAACCCGGAAAGTAATGTCTGATAGAGTAACTACAAATAACATCCAAATTGCGCGTCACCACGCAGGTTTTCTTCGTTAATACGAAAATCATAACTATTAATTTATTTATCGCTATTAATACGTAAATCATAACAGTCTATCAAAATCGTTTTCGTCCTAAAGTACCCAAAATCGTAATTATCGATCAAATTTCCGTTAAACAATGTTCGTTAAATAATATATAACAGAAAATACGAAGGTCAAAAACTTTTTATAAATTTCTTCAAAACGGACTTCCTGGGAAGCCCTGAGAATACCCGGATAACGTCCATTACGTTGAAACACTTAAAATTCATGTAAATAGTCAGTTGCGCGTGTAAAGGGCAAGGATTGTTCAACAAATTCCGAAGCACTGCGTACATTGTTTGTTACACAAGATTTAACATAAGTCTATATATAAAAATTTCAAAACTTTACTCAACAGTTTTACAGCAGTTTGGCAACTAATCGCGGCGTGATTGCTTCGTTCTTTTCTGTAAAGAGTAGTGCATTGTTTTATTTCTATTTCTTTTTGCGCGTAATTATACGCATTTTGTTTAAAAAGGCATATTATTATAAAGGCATAAAGTTAAAAGGTGTAAGAATTTTAAAAAAGAATTATAATTATCTTAATTTATATTAAAATTTTGATGTTTTTCATTTCTGGTTCTTGCATTCAGCATAAGTGTTTTTGATAATAGGTCTCTTTCGTGATTTATTTTTCTTTTGGTGCTACTATAGATTTTCTCTTTCTCTTTATTTACCGTTGCTTACTAGTGTGAAATCTTCGTCTAACTTATGAGAAAATTGTGGTGATTTTGTTTTCTCTCTTTTTTTATAGTCTTTGCTGGTTGGTTTTGATTTCTCTTATTCTCGTGTTCTCTTGTTACAGTGTCAACGTAACGGAGAAATTTTCTTAAATTTTTAGAAAAATTTAGTGTTGTGACCCTCTTGATTTGGCTCTTTCTTTCTTTTGCTCTTCTCCTCATAATCCATCTTTATCTTCTTGACTTGAGATTGAGTGTCTATATACTTCATGTCGTGCCAAATCTGGTCCGGAATCTGATAGGTCCAGTCTGTGCTGGCTTTGCGATCGTTTTGGGCATGCAAAGTGTGCCGGCATTATAGGCCGTACTGCTGACGCAGTCATTGATCCTTCCAAAGGATTATGTTGGTCATGTCCCGACTGTAGAAAGCGGGATATTGACTTCTACAGACTGTTCACGGAGACGAGAAATGATTTTTCAAAATTAAGTAAAAATCTCGGCTCCATGTGGAAAATGTTTGAGGAAATTATGTTTAGGTTTGATGAATGTCGCTACATTGAGCACTCATCTCCTTCCCATGCCTCCAAAATAGCAACTCGTTGCGTAGGGACGTCACCTCTGATCCCCTCTAAACCTGACTCGCACATACAAGTTAGTGCTCCTTCTAACTCCACGTCGAAAGTCATCGTTTCCGACACTGTCGATTTGGTCGGTAACAAAATTGTTACAAACAAGTCGGCAAGT
>KK500089.1:251511-270129 GCA_000688715.1 Glossina pallidipes
TGTCGTACTTAAACTAGCTCTTAATCCTAAAAACTCATTATGATTCGAAAAATAATTGTTGTTAACTATTATCGGTCGCCAAGCTTATGCATGTTTGCGATGGCTTAGGGGTTCCTTTGCAACTAGGTTCTGTACCGGTTGTGGGGGTAGCTCTATGCTAATTGTGTACATGCTTTTTTCTTTTTTCTCCCCTTTTATTTGTTTTATTGTACTTATAGTAAGTTTTTTTTTAATAATAATTAATTTTAGATTTACTTTAAGAGTCATTTGAACTCGACTGTTGTTTGTTTTAGTTGAGTTTCTGTATAAGTGGAATAAATAAATAAATAAATAAACACTTTTTCGAATGGTTCAAATGAATGGACTTCCTCAAATTGATGCTTTAATTTAATTTTTAATTTTTTAATTTTCATTTCATTATTACTAACAATCATAACTATTCCATTCTTCTAAATAAATTGTTCGATGCAGTTATAAGTTGTTTCACGAATTTACCAATTTCGCCGTTGCCTTCTTCGCGCAGTTCTTCCTAATTTTGCAAATGATAGAAATGTTGGCAGCTTTATCCAGTAGCTGGAAAAGAAATTGCGATGCTGTGTTTGACACGTTTTAAAAGGCGCTTTACTGAATGACATATTCTCGACTTAATATTTACATGAAGCTATCGCTGCTGAGTTTGATGAAATGCAATTTAAATGTAGCAGATAATATTTGTTTTATCGAAAGAAGGAATAACCCAATTGAAGTTTTTACGGCACACATACATGTGTTTGGATATCGTTAAGCGAACCGAATTGGGTTTATGCGATTCATCATCAATATATTCACGCCGATGCCTCCGTCGGTGACAATATCAAGCAGACAATGACATTCAATTTTTCGTGTCCCAATATTGCTGTCAGTTTCAAAAGGTATTCGCTTCATAGTTGTTGTATTGTATATTACGAAACTGTTTTTTTCTATTTTGTATTCCAGAAACGCTTAGAATCACCAACGTAACCGTTCACAAGATCTATTATGTTAAAACCCTTTATTGCGAATCCTTACTTAAAAACTTTAGCACTTTTTTTGACAGCATAGTGCTAATAGTGTGCCTGTTTTGCAAGGAACATTTTTTTCTTATCGATCATATTGTTTAAAGATACTTTCTTGTTTTTTCTTTAAAGAGCGACGATCGCGACTTTATTTTCGTCAACAAAATTTTTTTTAACAATCAATTTCCTGCTTATTTTATGTTCACTTTTAAATATTTTATTTGTAAATTTTAATTTTTTTTTGGAAATTGGTGGCACGTAACATGAAGCTCTGGAAAAATTTTTTCCTTTCTCTTCTTTCTCCCACGCTTCTTCGTTTTTTTCTAGGCACATCAACTTTAAGCGTCGAAATTGACAATCCACTATTGGGTTGCAAATGCAACAAATGGTAGTAAGCCTATGGACATGATGAAAGTACTTTCAGAACATAATATCAATAAAATAAAAAAGTAGAAGATTAAGTATTATTAGTCACAACTGATGCCGTTAGTTTTTTATCTAGCTCTGCGGATATCTTCAGAACATAGCCAATATAAAAATCTTAACTTTATTAAAATAACTGGACTAACCATATTGTCTATCTTCTCTGAAAAATAGAGCCGACTGCTGACGGTGCCCACTTTACTTTAGCCCCAAAATTTATTTCTTTAGAGTAAATAAATTATTGTAATGATAACATTTATAATAAATATAGTTCTATTTTTTTCGCCTCTGAAGTTATGGTAAATTACCTTTTGGTTTACAATATATTTTCACCCACATTCTCTCTCTTTATCAAACACTTCTTTCTTTACTTCTTTTTTATTACCTGAGATTATAGGGCTACGTTTTTAATTCAGTAGAAAATAATTATATGCCCAATTATCTGCATCCGAGTTTCTGCCGCTGAATAGTGAACATTTTAATTTTTATTTTGTGTTTTATAAAAAATATCTCGTTGTAGGTGAATAAGCAAGTCATTATCAATATATTTTGAATGATTGTGTTCATGCTTTTGTTGCTAGTTGAAAATGCCACGGCGAAGTGAACTTTCATAGGAGGAGTGCTGGAAAATTGAAGGAGTCGGATTTGCTGGTAAGAAAATTGTAACAAAAATTTTGTGTTCTAAACTGTAAAGCAAAATAATCTAAAGAAGCCTATGAAGTAAGCGCACGTACCTTAGCTGAACTAGCTAGTCCGTGAGACGTGGGAGGTTTTCTATAACTTGCACACGGACACCCCTTACCGAATATCAGACGAGCGAAGCTTCAACTAAACGAGAGGGGTCTTGCCACTGGCCCTATTCTTCACCCAACCTGATGGTTGGTTTCCTTCGGCCCATAGAGAAGTTTGTAAGGGAAACGAAGTGGAGTCCAAAGAACCCTAACAGCCTACTCATGATTGACTCTCATGATTTAAAATGAATCATTACGCTTCGTCACACTTTTTTTTTTTTAATTTGTATTATTTCATTTTCTTAACTTTAAATAACGAAATAAATAAAAAAAATTGGTGTATCATATTAGTGAAATATGTTCCATTTAGATTTTTTTTATCTAATTTATACGCTAATCGCGAAATATTTTATATATAAATTTTTTTTTTCTTTTTCATACAGACATCTAGAACTCCCTTCACCAACGTTCTTCATCTTTTTGTCCCAAAAATTGGCTTTTTCGAGCTAGAACTTCAAAATTTTTTTTTGGTGCAGGGATGCATTCCTGTTTTAACAACAACGAAACTAAACAGGATTATAAAAGAAAAAAAAACTTCATATGAAAAGATTGGCGAGATAGCAGTTGCGATAAACCTGTACTTCAAAACGGCCTCAAATTATCTAGAAGACCTTGATAATTACGAGTGCTTAAAGCGCAGTGCATCCCACCGTAGATCAGAGCACCGAGCGGCATATTTGACATAAAGCAACTAAAGAATATATGGACTGCAGGCAAGTAAATGTAGAATTAGGCCTAAATGTACAGAAACAGCGTGTGCGGAAACTTCTTATGGACGATATATTTCTTAGATATGAACACACATAGCGAGTAAAAATTTGCTGAAACACAAATAAAAGTGGAAATTACTAAAAAGTTTTATTAAAAATCACTTTCACAAGTAATGAGACATGGAGTATCCAAAAATTTAAGCGTTTGGCAAAAAAGTGAAGTCTAAAAGAGGCATTGAAAGTCGAGTGTACATGTGAACAAATGTTATCTATTAATGTCTGAATGTCAAATGTCAAACTACATTGAAAGATGGAGGTCTATGTAATTTTAATCATAAATATGGCGGACAAAAATGCCATCAACAATGTACAATAAACTCGGAATAGTTTTTGTGATTTTAGTTGATTGTGATCACAAGAAAATGCACAGCAAACCATTAAAAATTTGCTTGAAACTTGGAAATCAATTTTCGTTATTCTAATTGTCAATTGCATACTGTACAAAAATAGTTGACGCCATATTTGAAGATAAAGAAAAAATTTATAAAATAGTCCACATTCACACCTAATGAAATGATAAAAAATTTGTGATGTAAGTGGAGATGATAAAATATAAGGATAGGTGGTATGTGAAAATTAAAATATGGGATGTCTAAAAGTCACATCAACTGATCAAAAGTATTTTTAACTGAATACATGCTAGTGTTTGCAATATATATAGGTAAACTATATAGGTAAACTATATGAAAGCAAAACTGTATGAAAATTTTGAGACTCGTAACAAGCTACAGAATGGAAGTAAGTAAAAGAGAACATAGAAACGCAAAATATATACAGCTGAGGAATTTGTGTTTCAGTTATAATTTACGCATTTGAAAATTGTGAAATTAGAGTAAACAATAGTGGAAGTGCTCACACATTTATTCTATAAACCTGTGTATTGAAAATTTGGTGCATTTAAAATTGTAAGAACACGTAAAACAATATTAGTGGTACAAATAATCTAGAAAAGCACATAATATAATATACAAATAAAGAATATAGAAAAGAACATAATAAACGTGAGAAAACAAATGCAAAAGCGTACTTAAGAAACGGACAAGAACACGAAAGAAAATTTGATGAAAGTCAAGTATTGAACAGCTACGGTAAAATAGACAAACGAAAAAAACCCGTAGCACACGATCGCTGTGTTACACGGATCCATTCATTTGTACCTTATAGTAATGCATTTTAGTATGCTTATACAAGTTATCTTTTTTTATTTTTCTTTCTTTTAACGTTCAGAAATAATTTTTTTGTTACACGAAAAAAATAAAGCTTAATATAAAAAAACAATTATACGAATATTTTCATACTTACAATTATTAAAACTATTAATGAACGTCTACGTTGAATATTTTCTTTATCAGAGGTAGAGTAGGGTATAGAATTAGCTTATGATCATTCGGTATAAGTGTAAAGTACGAGCATTTCTTTTGGTACGTGAAGTGCACGTGAGACAACCACTTAAGACCCCCCATATGTTCCGAACTATCTAGACCAGCAATGGTATGTGTAATCTACAGCCTCCGATTCTATTTAAGTGGCACTGTAAAGTAACCCTTAAAATAATCAAGTCCATAGTCCCACACTTGGACACACAGTGAGGACAGAAAGCGTTACGCTTGTTAGAGAACAATGTAATACACTGTAATGGAGATTTGTATGATGATGATTGGATGTTTAACAAGACAACACTCCCGTCCATTTCGCAAGGCTTATAAAGGTTTTTTTCAATCACGCAATATACCGTTACTAGGTTGTCCACCTATGACCCCCGGCCTCAACCTGATTGGGGCCCTCTGGGGAATATTTTTTACCAAAATATTCTCCAATTTTAAACAATCTTCTACACTTAACGAATTTAAAGTTGAAATATTGTCGGAATGGGAGAAGATTGGTATGACCACTGTGAGAAACTTGGTGGGATCTATGCCACGCAGCCTACAACAAGCTCTTGATCATAAGCGCAACACACGACTACGTTAATTACATAATACTATAGAAATACAACAGAAATTAATATTATATTTGATTTTTGTACATATCATTATTTTCTATTAAGCTGTGTTGTTTTTTTTATATATAAGATAAATTAAGTATATGTAATTTGTATATTTTTAAAACATATATGAATATAAAAGAGAAACTTATTAAAAAAAAATTTGAGCTGATATTCAAAACAATGCTTTGCGTATATAAACATTTAATAAGGGTAATATATAGCAATATTTACAAATCTCTTGGAAACAAACTTCTTGAAAAACACGGCGCAATAGCCGGAAGTGATAAAATGAATATAAATATATTGCCGAATGCACCAGTGAATTGCGACAGTGCTGCTAGCTACGGTCAACGGCAAGGCAATCAATGACCAGAATGCCTTGGTAAAAGATGAAACTTAGCTTATGGAAGGATTAAAAAAAAAAACTGTCGGTAAGAGGTTTGATGGCACGATTAGAAGGAAATGTGGTATTCATCAAGTATGTTGAACGTTCATAGCGAGGAGACTGAACCTGGAAAAGGACCTGCGATGAAGGGAAGTGATCAAGTACGTTGTGAAATCCTAAATCTCTAAATACTATACATAATTTTCTTGCAGTAGTGTAAACAAAGTCTACGTTGTTGTAAATTTACAAATAGTTTGATATGAACTTGACACGAGGACCACTAGGGACGAAAGGTAAAACGGGGGTTATTCTGCGTAACAATAATTTTATGCTTACGGCAAAGGTGCAGACTTAGATATTCTATGTAGTCTGTGCCTGTTTTTAATATGTTGCTTGTAATCCCATACTTGACATATTACTCATATCTAACTTCACTTTTTTGTTTTTCTCAAGATTTTTGATAATAATGACAATTTTAGTTCCAAAAAAAAATATATTTTCAATCTAAAAGATCGCTTCTTTCTCTTCTTTTTTATAAACTTTAACTTGCATCGTACGTTTATGCGATCATTCCGAATTTTTATGGTAACTATGGTGGCGATAACAATGCAATGGGGTATAATCAATATTCCAGTATGTTTAAAATTTCGCTGCCTGGTAGCTTATCACCCACGACATGTGTATTGATGAGATCAGCGAAAACCTTAATTTGTTAATTCTTTTTCGACCCTATAAAGTTAGGTGAAGAATGTATTTTGTAGAGCCGATTTCCAGCGCGATAAAAAGTAAAACATACATTATAAAATATCAAACAATTTCTGTAAATATGATTTCATTTTAATGAATCAAAAAATGGAAAAATTAAATTTTTCTCCTAACTAACTTTAATGTGACTATGCATAAGTTTGCGTCATTAATAAGAAACTTGCATTTTTAAGAAATTAAAATTTCAAATGTATAGTCACATAAAGCTAGTTTTAAAAAATTTTGAAACTTTATATAAATTTTATTAATTTTCCATACAACCTTCTCTGCAGTTCTACAGGCTGACTCATCCGTTGTTGATTTGCTGACTTGCAGAAAAAGAAGAAGACAGTTTTTTTTCGAAAACGAACATCAACTCAGATTATATGTATAAAAATTTATAAACTTTCTTTTAAACTGTAAATGTAAAAGACACGTTGGGATATTTACTGTTACTTCGATGGCATAAATGAAGAGTCTGGAAATTTTCAAAATACTAAATTGCTTTCGTCTGCAGCATAATAACTAGCTGCCGATGTGACATCTAGCACAAAACATACCAATATAATATAAAAACGCAGCGCAGTCGGTGAAAATTATTTCCGTTCTCGTTCTAAACTTCACAGCAGAAAATAGTGAAAATGTTTCATTATGACACTTCTATTACTCTCTACTAGGTTGGGGTGTTTAGTGAATGGTATGCAATACATACATATTATTTTATATAGTTTGTGTATAAGGTAAGTGCAACGTTTTTAAGGTTTCATGCATAAACCAAGCTACTTAATTAACACATGAAGGATTTGAAGAACATACGTTTATTACTTTATTCAATAAGGCGTTTTCCTTTTGCACTTTATTTATTTACATATGTATTTGGTAATCCAGTCGTTTTTGTAAAAGTAGGCACCCGCGTACAGCCAAGGCAGGTGAAAATGCGTAGTAGAAGTGGGCAACAATATTGTACATATGAGTTTGGCACGAAAGCATTGACATCAAAGTTAGTCCGCATACTCGCAAGAGATCACAAAAGATCATGACTATAATATGGAAATTCAAATGCCAGTATGCTAAAAAGAGAACCACAATACCAAATGTTTTTAAGTGACGTTTACAGATAGATATTAAAATTTTAAAATGATGCTACGTGAGAGATTACAAGTCGTTTGACATGACGCCGCTATACATACCTTGTACAAAAGGAGCTCATGGTGTATGAAAAACTGAAAAGAGAAGATTACAAAAGCAATCTAATATGTTACGAGACTGCATATAACCTGAAGATAACCGCATGCAGAAGAGTAGATTGAATTGGCTTCTATTGTGGCAAAACTTAATGTGATCAAGACCTAACTGAAGATGTTCTATGAATGAACTTCAGGCATCTTCGCTATGAATTTTAAGTTAGTGTGTTGCTTCTGAAACTCAACAGAAACAAAATAAAGAAGTCGTATTTCACGCTTGCGTGCATAAGTACGCAGTCGAGCGTCCCTACATGTGTTCAAATTGAAATTTTAAACATACCTTTGTTTTGTATGTTACGGTGAATATGAAGACTCCCTAAAGCAGATCAGAATATATTGATTCCATTATTTGATTTGTAGTAGGTAGAAAAACTTTCCGGAAACATCATAAGAAAGATAAATTGATTGTTTTAAAAGTGTAGAAAATTGATACGGAAGTTCAAAATTGTACGAGTCCGTGGATAAGATATGAAAGTTAGCAAGTACAAATTTTTAAAAGGCAGTGAACAAGTTTATGGAGGTCAAATTTTCTAAACCTAGTGTCTGTATATCGTTTCAAACCTTACAAAAACATTTTTAAAGCTGCGTATCTGCATAATGTGAGTTCACTATTAGCAAAAAAAATGTATGATTTTTATTTACTAGCTTGAAGTTATAGGTGTTCACGATTCGCCACAAGCGGAATATAGCTTTTTTACTTGTCTACTGAAATGAATCCTAGTGTTTCACCTGCTTTCAAGCAGCGGTATCTCAAGTGTTTCAGGTGCTTAACTGAAATACATTGAGCGCAAGAATTTTTGAAGTGTGTATACGACTCTCTCCTGCTTTACACGTCAACATGTGCGGCTGAGCGTAATGAGCTTGAGAATTTCAAAATTTTAGTTCTTTACCTTAAGCGCCTAAGCAACTATTACTTGGTTGGCTGGACTAGATTTGTGTTTCCATGATGTTGTTTGCTTGGTGAGTTTAAAAGCAGTCGTCGGTCAGTTCGTTGTTTAGTGTGAACGTCAATGTGATGCATACAACTGTGATTTGTACAACTTGTTTACGTGTTTGTACCTATAGTTGTACGTGTCAAATGTTTTGTTTTACGCTACTCTTCTCATGAGGCTACACTGATTTGTGATTTAAGTTAAAGTTGATGCAGATGCAGCGAAATAAGTAGACGGTTCGACATATTTGGTAAAATTCAAACTAAGGGATTATTGCGGACTTTTTGTGTTTTTGCTGTGAATGACACTATTAACGCTGAAAATTAGAAGCTTGCTCTTCAATTCTCATTATTTGAATGGAAAAATAATCTATTAATGGTTTCTCGATAAGAAGTCGCATTTTCCCAAACTTTTGCAGAGCCTAAGCATATACAATCTTATGTAGCGTTGGTTTGTCGAAAAGATGAATAATCATTCTGAAGAATTAAGTGTTTTAATATTAAACAACAGGTTATACCACATATGCAGATATTTTGAAATACATTTGATTTTCTTTACCAAGCAAGATTTCACAAGCAGTCTGTCCGAAATATCTATCCAATACAAATATTATGGCATAGAAAAGATGTAGCCATAAAATCACAAATTTGAAGTTTTTAAAACATTCCGGCACGAAAATTAAATGTACAAACAAGAGTATTATGAAAATAAATAAAAACATAATATTGTGAAACTAATTTTTGATGAGATTATAAAAAAAATATAAAATATAAATAGGCGTCACGTAAAATAATTAATGTGATATGGAAAATTGTATAGAATCCGTCAAATAAATGTGTGTGTAAGTAAATAAAATTAATAAATATATAAAAACATAAATTAGATAAAGATAGATATAATAAAAATATAATTTGTCAAACTATTCGGCGAAAGTAAAATCTAAAATTCTTAAACTTTTCAAATTTATATTCATATTCATTTAACAACACTGAGTTAATATGCTTCTGCTTTGCGAACGTCTAATGTCCAGCACCAATACTGTTGTTCATAGTAAAAACACATAAAGTCCGCAATAAAGTCTTAGTTTGAATTTCGAACATTATGTTGGACTATCTATTTACCTTATTGTATCTGGTATTTATTTTTTTTCTTTTCCGACATTTTTTGATGTGCGATTCACTTGAGAAGTAGAAAGAAGGAAAGTACGCACATAGCCTTTTTTTTTTTAAAGTTCAATCTTAGCCTTTGTTTGCTTCTTGAATGCACGTACGCACTCACGTAATCTAAAAGTGATGTATGTTTCCCATTCCTTTTTGTTATTTACACATTTTGTGAAACTGCTTTGGTCTCCACTTTATTTAACAGCTATAAGAGAATTTATAAATAAGTTACGTTAAGCGATAAACGCTTGCGCGCTTCATTTTTCAATTTTTATATCCTATACCACTTGTGGTACAGAGTATATTAAGTGAGTGGGGACGTATGTAACACGTAAAAAGGCTCAGGATAGACCCACCTTTTATTATACCGATCAATTCTAATTTGAATTTGTCTAAGCCCGTCTTACCGTCTTATCTCAGTCCATGTATATTTTTTGTTTAAGCTACAGGTCGCAATTTTCCAGATATTTTGATGAAATTTGGTAAAGTGACGTATTGCAAGGACGGATGCAAGGACGGGCGCCATTGAAAATGGTTCGGATCTGTCCACTTTTTCGACCACTCCCGAAACAACGCCTTATTCTGGAAAGTAGTTATAAAAAAAAAAATTTCAATATTAAAAATGTCTCAGCAAAAATGGCTAAGTAGTAGTATTTCAGTATCCTAAATTAGTATGAAAACTTTGGACCGTCTGTATTTTTTCGAAAACCCTCTCATATAAAGAAAATTTAACTTCGTACGACCAAAAGGTATAATTTTTAATGCTTCATGATGAAAATTATATCATAATAGTAATTTAACATAAAAAAATAACTGTACGAAATTAGGATCATCTCGGCCTATTTTTTGTATTCTACCCCATGGAATTCACGAAAATTGATCCTATGTAGAGCAGAAAAGTCTAAGATGTTATATGCGGTGATGAAAATTGATCCAAAATAGTAATTTCATATACAAATTAACTCTACAAAATTTTGACCATCTGCGCCTATTTTTCGACCCTCGCCCATGTAAGGATTAAACTTGTACTACATTAGGTTGCGTTTTGGGCCCGCTTGCTCAGAATAATGGACATGAAAAATATGCCTTTATATAGAAACAAGATATAATTTTTGTGTTCCATAGTAAAATAAGATTTGTTGTAGACTGTGTGATGTAGGGTATTTAACGATGGCCTTGCCGATTATAATGCTTTTACTTCTTTGTTTTAACCTAAGGATGACTAATTACATTAAAACACATATATACGTATACATATATATATATATATATATATATATATATATATAAATGTAATTATTCATATATATATATATATATATAATGCAATTATTATATATATATAAATGCAATTATTCACTGTACTGGGGTAGCAATAGCAAATGGTAAAACAAATCAATAGTTATTCCACTCAATTCTATTTTAATCTAATTTAAATCTGTTTATGTGGTAACACCTGCCATATTACTGACTAATTGAAAGATGTATAAAAGTCAGTTTATTAAAAATAAAGAAAAGGGAATGCTTTCTTATTATTAATCAAGGATTGACGTTCGACGCACATAATAATAGTATTATTATTATTGTTATTATTACTATTATTATTATTATTATTATTATTATTATTATTATTATTATTATTATTATTATTATTATTATTATTTAAAAACACACAATAATAATAAATAATAATAATACTGAAAATAAAAAATTGTTTACCAGTTTTCATAAAAAAAGATCCGTTTTTTTACTTGACACTGTTTTTATCAAACATTGCGTAGAATTTTTGCTTTAGGTTATAATTTTTAGGCTGTAAAATCCTATCAGCGATCTGCAAAGTGGTCGACATATTGAAAGATCGGTTCGATATAAAGGATCGAGGGAGGATGTCAATGAATGAATGAACGCTTTCGAAATTATGTATACTGACCCTGGACTAAATTTTAAATTAGTACATAATTTAATTAGACAAAATTTAGAAATACATAAACTATTTATAGTCGAGCAAGGCCGTCTATTAAATACCGCATACCACATTGTTCAATACAATTCGTATTTTTGTAGGAAATTACTATTATGGATCAATTTCCATTACCACTTATTAAAACTTAGATTTTTTGGTGTATATATTGGTGAAATTTTTATTAGGATAGAAGCTAAAAAATAGGCCGGGATGGTCCAAATTTAGTGCAGTTAATTTTTTTTTGTTAAATTACTATTTTGATATAATTTTCATCATCATGCACGGAAAATTATACCTTTTTGTGGTATGAACTTCAGTTTTCGTTTCCCCAGTCGGTTTAGAATACTGAAACACTACTACTTAGCCACTTTTGCCGAGAAATTTTTAATATTGCAATTTTTTTCGATATAACTACTTTTCAGAATAGGACTTTATATAGGGAGTGGTCGCGCCCGTCCTTGGATCAAAACACGTCACTGCACGCAATTGCGCTTGAAAAAAAATTTACATGGACTGAGATCAGATGGACAGACAGGCTTAGATTAGTTCAGATTATGGTTCTGAATCGATTGGTATAATAAAAGGTGAGTCTATCTTAAGCCCTTCTGCGTGTTGCATTCGTCCGTGCTAACTTAATACACCCTCTACCATAAGTGGTGTACGTTATAATAATACTAAATTTGAAATTGCAAGGCGATTCAAAATTGAAGTCAACAAATTTCGAATCAAACATTGGTAATCTTGCAAGAATCTTCAAGTTATATAGCTTGTTTTCTTTTTTTAATAAATTTTATGCAGAGAATCGGTAAGGAAATTAGTAAACTTTACTGGATCGCTGGTCACAAACAATATTGCGACCCTTAAATGACTGCTTTTACAGGCCATACCTTAAGTATGAAATTAGATAAAATAACATTGAACACCTTAAAAGCGCTATCGTGGACTTCAAACTGGCTGCAGGCCTTCGTGGCTTAATAGATTTTCGTCTAATTCTGCTTGTTTGTATGTATTACAAATATTTGGTAAATATAGTATAAAATATTATAACGTATTTTTAAAATTTGCTACAAGAGAAAATATAGGGGTGGGTAAAATATTTGAAACTTTTTTAATTTTTTAAAGGTAATATTTTTTCCAAATCAGCTTCATGAAGTAACATCTATTCTTAGAGATAAGTTGTGATGCTAGATGTACAGAGGGAGTAACAAAATAATAAATGATAAAAAGTGTAATGATGACTACCAATGCATAAAAGAAAATATTTGTTATGTTGATGAACGGCAATCACGTCGGGATCACCAAAAATGTTATGTTGATGAACGGCAATCACGTCGGGATCACCAAAAATGTTGTTTTGAACGCCAACCTGCGTGAGTTATCACGTTGAGGTTACCAAATGTTCGATGTTTTGTTGTGTTGTTATTGATTCATTGGCGTGTCCAACATGAACACTCAATAATAAAAATGAGCACTGTGTTTTGTACAGTATACCTCGCGGACAATAGGGTTAATGGGTAGCCTATTCGGTTGGCATGAACCGACCAGACGATGCGTCTTGGTCGTACCAACTTGTTTGGGTGGTTCTTCCAGCACTTGTAACTGGAAGAAACCGCTAGGTTAACAAAAAGGGTGATCAATGTGTTTCACAAAGACGAATTTTATTGATAAATAGTGGCTATATAAATTATAATTCTTATAAACTAACTTAGAATTATAGCGCATTAATTACTGCATGAAAATGATGCACTTGCATTTTTGCGTTTCTTGAGTCTAAAGAATATGAGGAAGTTGAAGTGTGTCACAAAAATGCAATATAGGCACGTTAATATAACCAATGACGACACACTTCAAGATTATGCAATTTTATAATGTCGTTGGCTGTGGTCAGTTATGCCAAACAGATCAGCACATAAACATGTATGCGCAAATGCAAGTGCATGCATAAATAAACGTTAATCGATATCGAATATGAATGAAATGAAAAGTATATATTTGAAATGAATTGAATATAAATGAATATATTTATTTATATTGAATATGAATGTATATATTTAGACTAAACAATACTAATAAATGGATAATTGATCTCACATCTTGCGTCGGCAAGGATATTTTGGTTAGTAAGTCATTAAAATGATGTTAAGATTTTTAAAAAATTGCGTTGAAATATTTTAGCAATTGGAATACCGCAGATGTTTTCAAAAGCATTTTCATGAAAACGGTCCTATAAAGCTAGTCCCAACTTGAATTAAAAAAAGGGACAAAATCATTTTTTAAAATTATTGACTTTTGTATACTTTAAATGAACGAAGTTACAGCAGCGTATATTTTTTGAAATGCTTTTAAATGATCGTTAATAATAATATTTTCTAAAAATTTCGATTATAACATTGGACTGCGAGATTCTCTCCTCCCTTGACTCGCAAAACAGCGTTTCCTATCAGCTCGTTGGAGAAAAATCAAGATCTAGGTATACTTATTATTAATAACATCACAATTTCGACCGTTGTACCCTGTCGCGTTTTAGTTACATGGGTGCGTCAAAACTCTTACTCATTCTGTTCCGGCCAAGTCACCAAGGGAGAAAAATAAAACGTTTTTAGAAAGTGTTGAGTACATCGAAGAGAAGGTGGTGCGTTAATTGCCATTTCGGTTGTACCTCAGCCAGCCAAGGGGAATTTCATCTAATTCAAAAGACTAGTAAAACACGTCAATCTAAATCAATCCCACATGAACACCTATTCTTCTTTTATAAATGCCTTAATTTTGCTATTTTCTCATATCTGCTTCCGTCCAAACCAAGTGTAGAGAGGGAACATCCAGCTTAGTTTAAGCGTTTATTAAAATTATCGAAACACATTAAGAATAAACAAAGTGATTGTGTTGCCTCGATTATACTACGTATTGTATTGACAGAGTCGAATTTTACCAATTCAGGCGAGTGTGTTGTTCGAGGTACTTGCTTAAAATGAAATCTACGTTTTTAAGTACTTAAAGTGATTCGTCAACTCCAATAAAAAGTCAGAGTAGTCCCCTCTTTTCCTTTTTTTGCAACCGAAGTAGTATATATATGGAGGAACATCGACGCGAATTTTATCTCGCAACAAAAAGGGTTTTTTTTTGCTCTTCACAATTGTTCGCCATTTCCGGATAGTGACACATACACTACTAACGGTGGTCCCGCTGGGGAGAGTGCTAGAGGAAGTGTGTGGGGGGGTAGTTTTGACTTTCTACCTCCTGCTAGCTGAGCAAAAACACACACACACACACACACAAGGCTGGGCGATCTGTAGTATCAGAGAGCGCATATCTTTGCTGCGATGCTTCCGATGCCTGGACTGTGGGCACACGGCGAAACAGTGTGCAGGCCCATCCGACCGATCAAAGGCTTGTCGGAGGTGTGGGGAAGAAGGCCATATTGCGAAAAACTGCACTAAGGAGCCTTCTTGCATGTTCTGCAGGGGGACCCCGAATGTGGACGCAAAGCACGTGGCGGGAAGCGGCAAATGTCCGCTGCTCAAGCGGGCACTGGCCACTAGAACGCGGAAATGAGATTTATGCAGATTAATCTCAACCACGGCGAAGCAGCTCATGACCTACTTCGGCAAACTATTGAGTGAACCATATCGAAGGACGGGGCAGGGTAACCGATTCGCCCAAAAAAGCAGCAATTTGGGCGCCCGCAGCTATAGCACTTTTGAATGTGGACGGCCAGCACAGAGGTTTCGTTATGGCGACAGTTAAATATTTACGCTGCTACAGTTGCTACGCTCCTCCAAGCCGAACACAAGGTGAATTCCAGCGCATGTTAGACGAACTTGTGGCAGATGCCCGTGAGAAACCGGCAGTTATAATTGCGGGGGACTTCAATGCTTGCGACTTCGAGTGGGGCAGTAAAGCCTGGAAAGCGAGAGGGCGCAGCTTGTTGGAGGCCTTCGCCGTGCTTCTGAATGATGGGTGGAGGGATACATTTCGAAAGGCAGGAAGAGGGTCAAAAGTAAAACTAAGTTTTGTTAGCGACGGTCTGGTGGCGAGATGCAAGTGGTCGCTGAGCGAAGAGTACACAAACAGCGATCACCGGGCTATCTTCCTCGAAATACAAATTAGAGAGAACAGAGGAAATTGGTGGAACAAAACTACCGGGCCGAAGTGGAGAGATTCATCCCTCGATGAGGACGTCTTTAACATCATCATGGATTCCTACGAGAAGGATGATGGCACGGCTGGTGAACTCCAGAGACACGTGGCAAAGCTGCTTGTACCAGCATGTGACGCGGCCATGCCTCGAGGAAGAAATACAGGCAGAACAGGATCTACGCGCTATTGGTGGACAGATGAGATAGGATTCTTGAGAATGAACTGTCTGAAAGCCAGACGAAAAGTAGAACGCTCGAGGGCGGACTGGGGGATTATTCGAAAAGCCTTCATAAGATTGCAGGTTCCAATGTATATACTTGAGATAATAACAAGTGACCTTTCGAACCGTACGCTAGTGTATGACTGCGATCATGGAAAAGAGCTCCATAAAATAACGGCGGGTGTTCCACAGGGATCAGTTCGAGGCCCTCTCCTGTGGAACCCAATGTACAACGGTATTCTTGAGCTGTCCCTTCCTGCCGGGGTAACGATTATCGGCTTTGCCGACGATATTGCAATCGCAGTTCATTAGTAAGTTACTACAAGTACAATTAGTATATACACTAAAAAGACTACAATTAATGTGAAAGATGCTGTCTTCTGTTTTAAATTATGCACATTAGCGGCTATCGCTTACAAGTGTGACAAACCGTTGGAAGAAGAATTACGCGGATTAACTCACACGAGCTATTATAAAATCGAAAGTATTCGAGAGATTGTCATTAAATTTCGAAACATCCGGATTGACTTTTCTGGATTGAAATTTCCTATAACCAATTGCGACATCAATCGGTTTGAGTAGAATGACAAAGACTTCAGCATAAATACATATGAATTGGTACGTTCCAAGGGTACATGGAAAGTGGTTGGCCCTGCAAGGGCAATAGTTTGCATATCAACTTGCTAACTGTTTATAACGAAACGACTAAGCAAAGCCATTATTGTCTTATTACCAACATGCAAAGGTTGGTGAAAACACAATACACGCGAATCCATGCATCAGGACAGTTTTGTGATTTATGTCAAACGTTCTACACCACGACTGGAATCCTCCATAAGGAAGGTTGCACCAAAGTGAAAAGCGTATTTCCATCAGCGGGAACAGTAACCAAGCTGAAAAATGTGAAGAAGAAGTTGGTAAAATGAACAACCAACGGAGATGAAACGCAATGCTACGCATGTGAGGAAATAATTTTGGGATATAAAGATAAGTACTATAGTTATTTTACAGGTGAATTTGTGGGGTTCATCCATAGGGAATGTAGGAAATATTTTCAATTTAAGCTACCCTACTTTCCTATTATCTTTCATAATTTAAGTAGCTATGATCTCTTTATCACACAGTTAGGGTCTAACTTGTCTGTTATACCTTGCAACAAAGAGTTGTACATATCAATTACGAAGAAAGTAATGGAAGGGAATAAGATAAAATATTTAATGAATTTTGTGGATTCCAATCGATTTTTAAACTCTAGTTTAGAGAAATTGGCCAACTATTTGCAGTCCAGTCAGTTTAAAGTGTTAAAGAAAGCATTTAAGGATCCGGAAAAATTTGCGTGAATGAGTCGTAAGGGCGTTTTTCCGTACGATTACGTAGGCGACATCAAGAAGCTTCATGATCCAATTTTACCAAACCAAGAGTGCTTCCGCATTCGCGATTTGTCCGATTGCGAATCTAGTGAGGCTGACTACAATTTCGCGCGGAGGGTGTGAGACGCGTTTAAATGTCAATGGCCTATGTGAATGCAAACAATTTGTATGGTTGGGTCATGTCTCAAAAACTTCCATAACAAACTTCCAATTTTCAAGCGAAAGTGAGGTAAAAGATTTTGATATTTACTCCATTGATATCGATGGAAGTACTGGTTACATTTTGGAAGTTGACCTAAATTATCCGTCTGCTATTCATGATCAACATGATTGCCTACCTTCCTGTGCAGACAATAAAATTCCTCCTATTGGCAAGTATAAAAAACTCATAGCAGATTTAACTCATAAAATAAATTATAAGATTCATTTAAAAAATCTGCCCCTCTGCTTGCAACACGGGCTGCAGTTAAAATGTATTCATAGAACACGAAAATTTAGTCAAAGGGCTTGGTTAGAGCCCTACATTAGTTTAAACACCAATAGACGAAAAGATGCCAACAATGAATTTGACAGGAACTTTTATAAGCTAATGAATAATGCTGTGTATGGGAAAAGCATGGAAAATGTTGAAAATCGTCGGGAAGTTCGCTTAGTAAATACTTATGAAAACAGAAGGAATTCTGAAGGATATAGAGCTCTCATAGCAAAACCTAACTTCAAGGGTATCGAAATATTCGATAATGGGTTATAAGGAGTCGAGCTAAGTAAATTGGAAATTATTCACGATAAACTAATATATGTGGGGGTTAGAACTCTCTAAGTGGTTGATGTATGCCTTTTATTATAACTTTCTACTTAACCAGAGTGAAACAATAAAGATTTTTTATATGCATACAGATTCATTTATATTAGCTTCTGATATATGTGACTGTAATATATAACATTATTAAAAATAATCCTCATAAATTTGACACATCAGATTACCTACCCGGCAATATACATAATGTAATTCCTAATAACAAAAAAGTATTAGGTTTGATGAAATCCGAGAATGCCAGGAGAATCATGACAAAGTTTACAGGTTTAAAAGCCAAAGCGTATGCATACAAAGTCAACGATGGAAACAATAAAGAAAAAGAAATGAAAAAAATTAAAGGGATAAAAAACGTGTGATCAACAAATTAAAATACAGTGATTATAAACACTGTATTATAGATAGAAAATCTTTTTATGGTGAACAAAGAATTATAAGAAGCAGATGTCACAGATTGTATACAGAGATCTGCAAAAAAATAGCGTTAGATCATTTAGATGATAAGTGATGTTTTTTAGACGATAAAATTTCAACGCTAGCGTGGGGATATTATAAAATAGGTAATCAAATATATATGTAAATCAGGATATATAAATACTATGTATATATAAATAAGTGTGAAATAATTATAAATTAAATAACAG
>KK500090.1:0-80426 GCA_000688715.1 Glossina pallidipes
CTATATGCTGCTTGTCTTAACGAAATAGAACCGCAAAAAAGACAATACAAGAAAATAGATAAATAACCATGAGAAGAATATATGCATGTATGTCTGCTGCGGATGTGTGCATATGTGTGTGTGCGTGTGCAGCTGTTTACTTTATTTTGAAACACACGCACACATCTAGCGAGGAGAAATTCGATATAGAAGTACGGCGAAGAAAACGGACGGGATACATTGTGCAAAAATTATCCTTACACTCGCAAATTCCATAAGCGTCTCAAGGATCTTTTACTTGGTTTTCTACTCACATAAGAACGTTTCTATTTATTTGCAAGAAGGCTTGAGATTTTCATGTTTGCGAATTATAGTTTTGTATGCATGAAATGTTTCATTTCGAATTTGTTTTCTGCCGTATGAAACCGTACGAATGTACGCATGGATATGTACACGAGTATTTGTAAGTCTGACACCAGTCTTTCCTTATGCGATGAGACAACTGCTGCTGCTGTTGTTACGCTACTAAAGAAAAGGAAGAAAAGTTGGAAATTTTCAATTTTCTAAAAAGAATATATTTTAAGCTTAAAAGAAGATTTAAATGAAAAATGAAAAAAAGAAAAAAACAAACAAAACGAAAGAGGAAGAAAGGGAAATAGCACCCATTGCATGCATACAACGTGTCATGTATAAATTTACAAACGGATGATGCGGTTAAACCGCAGGTAAAGTAGTGCAAAACATTTCTTTATTAGAATTTTGGCAAAATACAAGAAGTTTACTGCAACAAAACAAATTGGAAACATTTTCGTAGACAATGAAATCCTATTTCGGAATTTGAAAGCGACAAGCACGCAAACATTCTAAAGGATTAAAGCCTCAGCTTTTTTTTGTCCATTTATTTTACAGCTCATGTACACGCTATTCATCAAATTTGATCACTTGATCATTTAATTGTTATTGGACGATTGATCGACAATCAACAATTCATTCTCCATTTGATTTTCACTTAAACGAACTCACATTGTGTTTGTCTGACACTAAACATTGTTATACCATTTCTAGTCTGGACTCAAAGCCATAAATGGTGAAGAGTTGTCTGCAATTATTTCGTTGGACATAAAAGTCATTTTAACACTTAATAATGTCAACAGACTTGATGTTAATTTTTTTCTCTTTCAACCGCTACTACCACCACTTGCTAACTTTTAATTTATCAAATAAAAGTAATTTTTATTTGCAATACATTGTAAGGCAAAAGAAACAAAGGCTTGATGATATGAATTCTTTGAAAAGGAGAATAAGTGTCAGTTAATGGCGCCACATATTACGCCGACAAGAACACAATAATAGTGTATTTGTCAGCAAGTTTACACTTCAAACTTCACTATTTATAATTACTTTCATTGCATTGCCTTATGTCGTTCGCTTATACTATCAGAGAGTAATGTAGTTTCCTTTTGCAATGCATATCACTTATTTTTCAATTGAATACAATCATGAAACGTTCTTCTTTTTCCTATATAAAGACGTCTTAGGCAATCGACGGGTGTTATTATTGTCCATATTTTTGAGATGATCTTTTCAAACCTTTCAATAAAATTCACACTGATAGTCTATGGTGGCTTGCAAGTCATTGGCAATAACTTTTAGAAATTTGTCTTTTTAAAGCTCACGCCTTAAAAGGAATTTCTTGGATCAATTATATAATTTGGATCAAATTTCAAAAATCTCGAACTTGATCTGTTATAAACAATAACATGACTGCCAAGTTTGAATGCTCTGTTTAACTTTTCGGAACATACAGATTTCCATATGTACGCGAAATTGTGAATAGAATGACAGATCGATATTTACCATCGTTTTTATGTAATTTCTGCGATGCGGGATGCTAGATTTTTTCTTTTACTATATATATGTTGTATATATTCTTGATTAGCACCAAATTCTGAATCGATTTAAGCATCTCCGTCTATCCGTCTGTCTCCTAATCGAAAAACTGAAACTATCGACCTCAAATTTGTCAAAAACATTGGGCATTCTTGCGCGAAAGCTAACATCGAAAATGGGCCCAATCGGTGGAAGGATGCGCCCACAGTACAACGTAAACTGAGAGATGCTCTGCTTTTGAAAAGGAATAAAACATTATTTTTTTGCTCATTAGTCATAAACTACAACAGGTAACAACAACATAAATTGGAACGTATGCTCTAGGCGCGTTGCTGTAGTACCTGCACAAATGTGGGAGAAGTTGACCACGCGTACCGAAAATTATAACGTTTGATACGTTTAATTTTCTTTTCTTTTCAGTACCTTTAGAACGCGTAGCAGAAAGCTTCAAAAACCCCATAAAGTAAATAAAACTTTGTGCAGGCATACACATGCGCGTGTCCGTCTGCTGTATTTGAGGTAAATGTTCTCCCCTTAGCGAAAGAATTAGGAAGTATAATCTGTTCAAAGAACCCGCCTACAACGACCACATGCCTAAGCGGTAAAAACTCTTATTTTAAATAAATTAAATATAGCTAATGTAAGAGAAAAAACTCGCATTCCTTACAGAAATCGTCCTTACGATGATATGATACTCAGCCATCTACTTGTAAACATGGAAAACCTTTTCTCGTCCCTAAAGTGACTTTTCCATTTGATCAGGCGATATTTATTTATTTACCCCCCTGCCAAAAAAAATTATCGACCGAAATAGACAATAGCTTAGAAGATAAACAACATGGGAAGAAAAAATGCTAATCGGCTTTTTCTACTTTTTACTTTTGCTAAATTCTTAAAAATATTACTAAAAATATTTATTACCAAAGTGCCAAATATTATAAACAGGTATTGTAATGTGCAACTTCCCTTTGGACTACAATAAAGTTCCATAGCGTGACATTTGGGACATAGCGACTATGTCATGAGCGTATTGTCTCAAAGGACATCGGCGAATACACTTTGCTTTATAACTTTGCCATAGCCTCCAGAAAAAGCCTTCTATTTTAATGTAATTGACTCCATCCAAAAATACATGGGTATAAAGAATAGGATGTAAAAAAAGCACAATATTATTGCCAAAATTCTAAAGATTGGGGAAAAATAAAATGAAAATCATTAATCTTGTTAACAATTTTAATGATTTCTACTTATTCTTCTCTCTCTGCTCGCTCTTCTCGCGGGACGAAAATAAGAAATGCATTCAAGCAAACATAACGAATTTAATGAAAATGAAAAGAACCAAAGCATTGTAAGAAAAAGCAACGGAAACGATAAGAATTTGAGAAAAGAAAGAAAATTAGGGGGGAAAAAAAAATTACCAAAAAATAATTAAAAAGTCTTCAATCATTAAAGTTAAGCATTTAAAAAACATTAGCGAATGTAAAAACAGAAAGTGAATAACCAAGAAAACCACATCTATAAAGGACGTCCTAAGTAAAGTATTTTTGGTTCTTTTCTCTCTCTCTCTCTCTCTCTCTCTCTCTACTATTTTCTATTCATAAGTCAGTCAAGTTAAGAGTGCGAAGTAAAAAGAAAAAAAAAAAAACGTGTAATATAAAAATTGTTAATGAAATCAGATGGAAACTGAAATGAAAAAACTTTCTACTCATTTACATTCACATCGAAACCACACAAAGCGATGGCGAAAAGGAAGCATTCATCGAAGTGTAAGACCTTCCAGTTGTAATAAGCCAACCACCAGCGGATTGGCAAGAAGGGCACTTTGAATGAAAAAAAGGCAGGATTTGCTAATAACCAAATATTGGGCAACTTAGTTAAAAGTTCGTTTATCTTTAAAACCATGCGTAAATTAACGAATCAAACATTTCTGATGTAAACGTTAACCGTTAAATGAATTCTGCGAAATTCATGCCATGATATTTGCGATGTTAAGACTATGACGAAAAGAAACGGCCTTTAACACTCCAATGTCCCTTATCTTTATCTTTTAAATGTGTTACAACCAACGTGTTCTAGCCATTTAAACGAATTACATTTAGTAACAGCACATTTGCAAAAAAGTTCGCTAAAATTTCATATGAACAACAAATCACAATTGTGTCGTTCAAGTGTAGAATAGACGGTCCTGTTGAACACAGTGCTGCTCTAATGTGAATGTGTGTGCGCTTGTGTAAAATAAGCCAAGAAAATACATTTTGTTTTTTTTTTTTTTTTTTAGTGATGACGAAAGGAGCAGAAAAAACTTTCTTGTATTCAGCATTCATTCATTCATTCAATCCTAGATTTAATGAAACTTTTTATTATTATATCGTACACACTTTTTATGTATCTACTTATGTATGTGTTTGCGTATATAACGGAACAAAAAAAAACAAAAAAGTGTATATAAAACAAGAAAATTACTGTAAGCGAACAACAAGGATAATTAATGATATTTGTGTTAGCTTATCTTACCTACAACCATTACCTTACCTCCTGTCTGACGCTTTCACTGCATTTCACTTTACTCAGTGTTCAGTATTCCTTTTTGAGTAGACATTGTTAAGGCTCTATATTTCGGATTTCGGTTGTTGTTATTGGTGTTATAGCTATTGTGTCATTATCTTTCTCTGCTACGGTTCTTATTATTCGCTCAACATTCATCCAATTGTAGCTATTGGTGTTTTGTTACTAAAAACTAACACAACCTGGAAAAGTATATATGCAAATACATGCGTGTTAGGTCGAACTTTAGATTCACTTCTTCTGGAACTAAAAGCAAGAAACTCTTCTTACTTCCCTCTGTTTAAGAGAAATATTTTTAATTGTTACGATAGTTTTTTTAAAAAGTTGAAAATATTTAGCTATTGTGGAACTATTTACATGCCAATGCCAATAAAACTGAAAAAATGTATTGAGAATATTTTTGCAATCGCGAAAATATACCTACGGCAAACTGACAACTGGATAAAATTAGTTTACGTCTGCTTACGGCGAATATGAAAAAGAAAATGTTCATAATCTCGAAATTGAAATCTTTAACAAGAGGAATACATTTATAAATGTTCCGAAAACTGTTACAGTTTCAAAATCAAAATTACGAAAGAAAGTATTTCTTGTTTTTATTTATATTTTTTTTTTTTCTTATTTTTAAAGATTGGTTTTTTCGAAGCAAAACTGTTTTGATTGCAATCTTGGGTAAGCAGTGTTGAAACAAAAAAAAAAATGGAGAATATATTCATTACAGTTTAAGGTGAATTTTGGATGCTCTCTCATGTTCTCTCAAGCGCATAACAGTAACATGATCTTGATTGGTCTTTTCGAAACTATGTGCAACGAAATAGAGCTTAATGACTAGCTTAGAAGTTTGACACGGACAGATCTGCAGACCTTTAAATCAACTACAAGTACGAGTATGTATGTAAGCGATACCTACGTTGACGGCAACAATTTTACGAAACCATTTGTCATTTTGATATTCAGATATTGGATGGTCTTTATTTTGATTTGATTTCACTTCCACGTTAAGTTTGAAATTGTACGCGTAGAGAGCTCCGTTTCCCTTGCTTTAACATAGTCATCGCATATTGCAGTTTGTTAGTTCTTAGTAATTAAAAGCTCAGGAAATATTCAAGAAAGTACGATCATTATTGAACAATAGTGTGTGATATGAGATCAACGACCAAGATATTATATTCGCATTGGGTCTGCCCTAACGAGAATCTGCGGCGATTATATAATAAAAAAAATTAACGTCGGCGGAATGCAATAAATAGAGACCGCAATAATCTTGTGATACTTCGAAGGAATCAGTTTTGCGTTGCATTTACCCATAGAAGAGTAGTTAAAACTGATTGATCTATGACCAAATCTTTGCCATAAGTCTGACGAGAAATAAGAAAAAGCAATGCATTATGTCGATCGACAATATCACTTCCGTTGCGGAGGAGCGAATAAGAGAATTTTTGAACACCAAAAAGCATTCACGTTACGCGTCATATGCTGTTAGTTTAATAGGTGATGACCGCTCTTGAAGCCTATATGTATGGCAGACATGGAGAAGACAAAGGTCAAATTATGAAGGTAATGCTTCTTTAGCTTGTATCTCTCTGATAAGCGTCTTATAATGAAAATCAGTTGCAGCGCATGCAAACACATATGGGTTGGAAAATATGCCGAAAAAACGGATAACATTTTTGATGGCAAGGCGTTATATGGGAAGTGACTTGTGGGTTGAGCGTAAATGTGTGTGGACAGTTATCAGACAGAGAGACAGACGGGTTTCTTACTGAGCAATTAGTTGCTCAGATTTAAAGCGAACTAGAGAGAGGTAAGACTGGCTTTTTCGATGTGGATTTTTGAAAATTGCAAATGCTTGGATAGGAATTGTTTACCATCTTTCTCCTTGGTGTTGTGTATAAAAAGGGAGTAATAAATCAGGATTAATGCGGCGAAGCAGTTATTGCGTGCGATGTTTACTTATATATCATTAAAAAGTCCACCAAACCTTCGTTCTTGTTCGCTTTGCACGCTGCATGAACAAACTTTCGTTGCTATCAACGCTGAAACACCACAGTGCCATATCCTCTAAGCTGCGACTGTTGCGTATTTACAGGTGTATATTTATAATGACTTGTTATTGTTATTTTCCATTAATGTTAATAACTGGTATTTAATAATAATCTATTTCTTTACCGTCTTTTCCTTTTTTCTATTCATTTTGCATTTATAATTAAGTCTATCGTTTTGCTTCGTATCTTTCTTTGCATTCCTTTCCCTTTATCGTGCCCTTGCTCTCACTCACAACGTTCTCTTCAAATCTTAATTGACATTATTCTTCTTTATGCTCTTCTTCATTAGATTTTTGTGTTTGTAATTTCCTTTGCTTTCGTTTACTTTTTGTCGTTGTTGTTTTGTTCTCTATTTAGATTCACATTCTTTACTTTAAAAACTGTCAACCTTTCTTTCAGGCAATTTATCATTCGCTTTGGCCTTTGTATGCGACTTCAAGTCCATATTAGTTACTTATCGGATGGGTGGACGGTTGGATGGGTGTTGTTTGTTACTTATCGGAAATGAAACCATCAGCATTTTTATTTTCTCATTTTTTTTCTTTCACTTTTTTTTTTTTTGTGCTCTCTACCACTTTCTATACGTATTCCATTTCTAATCTAATAGCTTTCTTTGCTAGCCTGTCTGTCTGCCTGTCTGTTGGGTGGCTTGGTATTGTCCTTTGAAACCATTTTAAATGTGGGGTCATTGTTTTTCTTTCTTCATTCATTTTTTTGTTTTTTTTTTTTGTTTGATTTTGGATTAACATTGTCTTCTCTCTAAAGCTAATCGAAATTACTAAGCGCTACCTTTTTTCCATTATAGATAAACTTTTTTGTCAAAGAACAAATATTACCAGGTTTAATGGTATTTTAAAAAGTCCTTATAACTAGGAATGCTTAACGAATGGATGACAGCTATTTCATTGATTTGTGATTGTTAGTGAAATTCTTTTACATAAATTTGTTTAATTTTATCTCAGTATTTTCATAGTGATTTTATTAATGTGGGATTTTTTTTTTTTGTCAACACAGCATGTTTGTATTTAATAAAATCAATTCTTTTACTGACTAAGGAGCATAGTGCGTCTTGTGACTGAAAAGAATATATCGAATGCTTCCAAGTTATTTTGAAAATAGTCCACAAACGAAACAAAGGTGGACAGTAGTTGAAAAGAGCACATAACTGCGTAACTCTTTCGGCGTGTGAGAGTTGTGATGTGTACATATCGGTTCGGAGCTGTTCGCAGGACATCAAACACTTGATGGCTGAACACAGAAGGATTATAGGCAGCAAAATGTTATAGTAATTGACTGCATATTAGTTTTAAGAAGACATGGTTATATGCTCCGCAATTACTGCCGAAGCCTACGAATGGTTATTGATACATGATAGATGTCAAGAAGTTCAAGCATCAACAGAGAAGACTTCATTCCCTAACTTCCAAGAAGAGATTCTGTATGATGAGGGTATCCGTAGGTGCATACGCACTGTAGGTTGTGACGTATTTTCTTTCTGTAGAACATCACAATTCGCGTTCCCTAAAGAATTTATATAATGTGGTTGCAATAAAGCTAAACAGTCGACACAGAAGCACACATGTACAGGATTCGGACTTTTTCTTTTCTAAAAAATTGGGAAAAGTGGAAAGTTCATCTACAGCCAATACTTCTATTTGTAAATGGAGGTGTTGTCCGGCCGAGCATTTATGATCCCGCCACCAGTTGTTTCAGCTTAAACACTTGCATTAACTTGGACTATTTTTGAAATGAAACCAATGCATAAACATTTCATTCTTAACGTTGTTGAATGAACCCCTGTTCACTCTTCATTGCATTATCTCATTTCCTAAGTCATTAACAAGTGTAACCGGGTCTCTAGAACTACATGGGCGTTTTCACCTTTAAGGACTGTTCTTAGGTTTCACTTATAACATTAACTTGAGCTCATACTTGCTGGCAATATTTACCAGAGATATATAAGTTAACTGCCTTAACCCCTGATTTGTCTGCTATTAACGAAAAAGAACACTTTCATAGTTTTCGTTAATCTTTAAGGATCGCTCAAAAGGAAATATGAATTCAAAGGATATTCAAGTAGAAAAGAACACTTGCGCTCTCAGTTCAAAACTTTCTTTCGATAGCCTGACTGCAGGTGGTGGACTGGAGGTAGATTGACATTATTCTAGGATTAGGTTTTTCATTATTTAAATAATAAAGCTTGGACTAACCCTTGAGCATTCTTCTCCTTCTCTGTCTTTCGCCCTTTGATATTATTTCTCATACTTTAGTGACCTTGATATAAACCTGCACTTTTTGAAACTGTATGCGCATTACAAGTCATCGAATGTTAAAGGGAATATTGTAAAGTATTCCTAAATTATGTGTGTACGGGTGCACCACAGCGGTCTTTTCAAGAATAACTGCTCTATCATGGTAGCTCTTTAAGTGAATTAAGCCTTCTGCGGGTTGGTGGTTTTCTCCAAAGAATAATGCTCAGATCAGTATCAATCAACTTGCTCTCTGACCTTAAGTTGACCTCGTTAATTAAAAAAAATTTTATTGAAATTAGTTTTTTAATACACGACTTGATTGCTTTATTTAATATTTTATGTATTTCCTTAAAGATTCATTTAAACAAATGATAATCATTAGGAAACAGCAAAGTATTTGTAATTAGCCATCGAAATAAAAAATAAAGAGAGAAAAAAAAACCTAATGTTTATTATTTATTAGCAATTATTTGCATTTATTTATTTGTATGCTACGTTTAAGTATATTTTAAAAGACAACAACGGATAAAAAAAGTGGAAAAAAATTAATAAATAAATAAAAACAATCAAAGGAAAGAAATCAAGATGCCAACTGAATGTGTTTACCGAATTACGCGCACATTGGCGTAACTAATAAATGCAATGCAAAAGCAAAAGCGAAATTCGCCAGTTGCCGTTGCCGTTTGCTACTCTAATTGCTTCGGCGATAAATCTTGTCAATTAAATTATTATTACAGCAGCGAGCAGAAATGCTTTGCGATGCTTGCCTTGCATGTATATAACGATATATATATATATATGTGTGTGTGTATAGATCTTCTGCCATTGGGGATGTTGATGATGAAAATGCCTCACAACAGCGACAACAACGGCAACATTAATATCAAACCAACAGTTGGCTAATAATTTAGATAAAAATGTTAGCAACTACAAAGTGTTGGCATCATTTTTCTGGTCATACGTTATTTAGCGATGCATAGACACACTTACCTACCTCTTATATGTAGAAATGCTCAATTTAACGGTCTCTTTATCTCCCTGACTCTTTTGATATACGAAAATGATCGTTTGCGAAATTTCTATAATTATCGAGTATTTTATCACCTTGACGGTTTTAAAACCAAGAATAAGAAGAAGACGAAAAGGAAAAGGAAAAAAAAGAAGAAGCATGGTTTCGTCATTATTTTATGGTTAGTGTATATTCAAAGTATGCTGTTCTTTTTTCCCTTCTTCGTACCATTTTGAAAGCGCATGCATACAGATATATATATGCATATAGATATATATATATATACACATATATATATATATATATTCTTATACATACGCACACAAATGCAATATAATATGTAATTAAAATGTCTGCACTTTTGTGTTTATCAAGGTGTTACGCTGTGTTGTGTTGTATTGTGTTGCCTTCCATTCTTGGCAAGTGGTGTGTTTGTTACTGGTCGGTAATGTGTTTTCATGCATTAGTTTTGGTACATTGACTGCTCAACAATTTCACGTTGATTAACTATGGCGGTTTATAATGTAATTCCAAGAACTTATCATTAATAGACTTGATAGTGAATGCATCAGTGTATGCTAAGCGTTGAATGTGCGTATTATTGTATTTGTGTGCGCGCGTGTGTGTGTGTGTGTATGTGTGTGTATGTGTCTGCAAGCATTGTATGCAAAATTTTGTTACATCTTAATCTTATGCCGCTACCGTGCATTTACCTTCGCACATATGCTGATGCCACGTATAGGACACGGCATAAGTAGATGAAAATGTGCATCTGCAAAACCTAAAGTGCATATGAATAGTGAACGGTTAAGATATACATTTCTTCGGTTACATTAACCACAAGTGCAACCAGTGCGAAATCCATAAATTTCCACCTTGTCAACTTTTGATATTAATAAATTATCAAAGAGCATAATTAATTAATCCATGTAGGACTTTGGCCAGGCTGTGTCTCGTCGCATATACAGTGCGTTATACGAATGCGGGGCAACACTTTTTGGCCTCTCCCAGAGTAAATGTACCTTCGGATTGCACAAATGCTTTAATGAGAGCGAGCGGAAAAGCGAATAGACTTAATTTCATTTCACGCAATGACTAGTGACAGCATTTGCTGCTGTCAGCCAGTATAGCAACTGTAGAAATTCTCTGTCATTACAAGCTGATGCATTTGTAAATTTCACTTACAGTAGCCGCCGCCGTAGACTCTTTGTTATTATTACTGTTGCTATTGCCGTTGTTATTGCTGTTGTTGTTGTTGTTGTTGCAGCTTTTCCTTCATAAACCATCAACACGTCATTTAAAAATAAATTTCTCTATTTTCTTTTTTTTAATTTCAAGGGATTTGTACAAATTTTCAATCAAGCTACCCAAAAAGTAGGCAATTACGTTAATTTTCTAATTTTCTAAACGGATTATACTTTGAATGGTGAAATCAGTAGATTGTAGAAATTTAAAGTAAGCCAAACTGAATTGCACTGCTGCTGTCTTTATAACTAGAAAATGAAACAACAATTTGAAAAGCCAGCATCATGTACACAGAAATGGACAATGCGTGACGGACGTACCTAGTAGAGTGTAGGGAATGTGCTTTGCATAGCAAAAAGAGGCAAAAATGGGTACCTCTGCAATTGAATCGCATTGATTTTAATTTTCCCGCTATTTATAAAATATTTTTCTTTTAAGAAATTTTCAATTTCAAATATGAAAATATCTTTGGTAAAAGGTATTGGTAAAAGGATACATATTTGCATACCGACTTTCGTCATTCAAAATTGTCTGTTTATATAGGGGATATCGTTTCGTAGAAGCTGTTACTGCCTGCAAAGCCTACAAATCGTCGATATTTTTCTGTGAACACTGAAACCTTCTCCCTGTATCATAAAACTGCGATTTAAGCTGCTGCCAGTGTTGATGGGGTTTGAAGGAAATCTTGTTACGAGCATGAATGTGTATAAACATATTCACGTTTACGAGACCAAATTTAAATCAAGAGCCTCAATAGACATAATTCTCTTAAGCATAAATTTTTCATTTAATTAATTTAAACTAAGGCGGTTTTCGTCGTCCTTGCGGTGAGAATGATAGCCATCGTGAATAACCCTACTTTTGCAGAAAAGCTAGTTGCAGTGCAATTAGTTTTGTTCAGTTTATTAACTAATAAAAATAGTTGCTAATGGCAGAACAATCATACAATCATAATAATCATTACTATAATTAGCATTGATGTGCCTATAGTGGCCACAGTCTCTTTCGGCAGATTTGGGTACAGCAAACACAAAGCTGTAGGTAACATAATGAAATTCTACCATCTAGGAATGGTGCATAAAAATGGATATCGTTTGAATGGTAAAACAAGTTCCATAAATTTTACATCGTTAGCCAAGAATAGTCAGAATTCAATTCACTGTTCGTTCGGAATTCGCGAACTAATTTGTTTCATGTAAATAACTTGGTGGCAGAGTGCGGATGCGTTTGTGAAGATCATAATCGAAAATCTTCATCGGGAATTACGATACTCTGTCATATTGAAATTTCGATCGTAAGATGAAGAGAGTTACGGTTCCTTCATAATATTGTAAATATGCATAGTCGTGAAGTTAACATTTTAACTAGCGAGAGCTGGATTTGAAAGTAAGGTTAGTCAGAAGACTAACAAACTCGACTGCTTCATCTTAGCTTTAACGCGCGGTAAGGAATAAGGATAGTGGCCAAGCAGCTCATACAATAGTGGTTTTAGATTTTTTTGAATTTAACTTTATGTGGTTCTTGTGGATTCACTGAATCGGATACTCTACAAGTCATTGGCATGTAACTAAAAAGGTTGCAGTTCCGGCGACATGCAAGCCAAACCGTTTACGAAATTGCCAAACAAAATAGGTCTCAAAAAGGAGCCTTACGAAAAGCACAAACAATCATTCCTCAAGCCAGAAGAGCAATTGTTAGCGACCATCAGTTTTCCAAATAGCACATACATTCAATTCGCGTTACTGGATTATAACGCAAACATACGTAGTTCGTTTTGTTTAAACATTGACATGCGAGAACAGAAATCTCCTGAAACGTATTACATGCGTAGTCCTATATTTTTTCCAGGTATGAAGTAATGTTAAAACTTGTCTGTTGCAAGTCATGTGGCTCAAGCTTTAAGCACTAGCACTTTATACTTTTTATATCGCTTTTATATATCCGCTCCTTGACAGGACGCGTTTTGCACTAATGTTTGCGGATTTCTCTTTTAATTTTTCGTCACTTATTTGTCTTTACATAAAAGTTATTCTTCTAGTCTTCGCAATGATTTCTTATGTTCAATATAACCCGTTTTCTCTGTTCTTGACCTTACATCGCAATATCATGCGTTTCACTTTATTTAACTTATGAATAACTGTTATCGTTAGACAGAGATTGCTATTACATAATCTATTTGTGGGTAACTTGACGCCGTGATATGTAAATGTGAGCGACATATGGTTTTACTCTTAACTAAACTGGTCGCGCACTATTTTTTTATCGTATATTCGCTCATAGCGACTTAGAAATTGCTTTTTTCAAATATAGCGAGCTTTTAGGATACCTTTATAACCAAAAAACAGATAAGAACATTATAGTCGGACGAAACCGCCTGCTAACTATCCTTCACCACATTGCCTAACACAGTTCTTATTTTTGCATGAAATTACTATTAAGGATAGATTTTCATCACCACATAACAAAAATTTTCTTCTCTACAAAGGACCAAATTTCGTGAAAATCCTTATTAGTCCAAAGTTTGGTACACTTGACTTTTTTCTCTTAAATCACTATTATGATATAATTTTCATTGTAAAGAATTGAAAATTATATCTTCTTAACGCTTTAACTTCAGTTTTCATTGTATGAGAGGAGTTTCAGAAATTGCTGTAGTCGATCCAAAGTTTTCATACCAATTTGGAATGCCGAAACACTACTACTTAGCCACTTTTGCCTAGAAATTTTGAAAATTCAAATTTCTTTTCCTCATACGCAAGCTTCATTTTGAAAAGTCGTTATATGGGGAGTGGTTGAAAAAGTGGACCGATCTGAACCATTTTCAATAGGATCTTATTCTGAAAAGTCGTCAAGTGGACCGATCTGAATAAGATTCAATAGCGTTCGTCATTGGGTCAAAACACGCCACTGTACCAAATTTCATCAAAATACCCTCAAGGATTGCGATTTGTAGTTTGAACATGAATTTATTTCCAATAAGCCCTTCTGCGTCTCACATACGTCCGCACTAACTTAATATACCCTGTACCACAAGTAGTGTGAGGGATAAAAAGCATTGTTTACGACGCAGCGCATGTAGGTCTTTAGCTTTCACGGATCGGAGGGAGGGAAAATGTGAATTGTTTTTCCTAAAAAGAAAAATAAAAAATAAAGTAATCGGTTAAAGTAAATTTAACACAGACGAAAATTTATATTTACTGAACATGTAATATAATTTTAGCTATACCTCAAAATTGAATGTCTTTACCTTTGAGGTCAGTGCTCTGTTTGATTGAACGTTCTTCACATACAATTTATGCATAGTACATGTAGGATATTTAAATAAACATATAACTCTATATGCATATGTACATATATACATGGTAGTAGTGCAGCAGTGTAGCAGAGTTCGTGTTTATGTCAAATTGTTTGGACTCGGCATGTTGTTATGATGTTGGTCTTGTGAAACGTACAACAATACCACATACTATATAACCGAATGTGTATCTGTATGTAAAACATATACAAATGCAATATCATGACGCATATAGTGTAGTGCATATGACCAGCTTGTTACAGGGAGAATTGAGGTTAAGCACAAAATTTTAATGCGATAATTTGACCAGGCATTGTGGTCAAATTGACTAATTGAACAGGTGTGGCAATCAAAGGAGCCACAATTGTAACGCTACAAGCGTGGGTATGTGCATGCAAATCGAATTTTATTATATATGTGTTATATATGGGCATGATGTATATGTGTGTTTGTGTGTGTGTGTGTGTGTGTGTATAAAGTGAATATTGAAAACCCCTTAAGAAGACAAAGCATTCCTATTGTTGCTGCTATTGTTGTGGTTTTTGTCATTTTATGGACATGACAATATTTTTGAATAAAGTTTAACATGCACGAAAAGTCTTAAGGCTTTTACAATGTCTTCCATACAGAGAGCTATTGTCCGTGCCGATAATGACGACCGACCATGATGATAATGTTAATGGGGACGGTGTGCGTGCTAAGCTTCTAAGATTGAGCGGCGTCAGTTTGCTAATTTGTGAGAAGTCGAGTTTGAGAATAAAAGGAGTGAAATTGAAAAGATAGCAGCAGCAATAATAACATACGCAGCGATGAGTTTGTGGTTTTCAAAGTCAAACGAAAGGAAAAAAGAAAGAAATCCTAAATTCATATCTAGGTGGATGTGTATAGGCTTAAAATTGACATACAACTGACATTAAATGTGAACTCAACGTTTAAACGATGACAGCTAGTTTTTGTGTCGTTCATCTTTTTGTGGCTCATTGTTGTTTAGTCAGTCAGCAATTTTGTTATGAACAATGAATTTCTTTTGTGTTCATGTTGCATTCGAGACTGACCTTTTACGGTGCTCATGTTCACATTCTTCCGTCACCGGCCATGACAGATGAGAGAATATTTAAATATCTAGTTATTACATAACGTATACAAAATTTATACAAATTGTCATTTCCGTAATTTTGCGTAAATGTTCAATTCCTTTGTGGTTTCCATTAGCAAACATATGGACTACATCTGGTTGCTGTTTATTTGTTATTATAAACCTTACACAGTAGTAAATTAAATTTCGAAATCATTCATACATTCATACATACATACATACATACTCTTAATCAGAACGGATGGCGGAATCAATTAAGACATGTCCGATCACTTCTCTGTACCTATCGCAAATTAATTCTGTCGTCTGACATCAATCAGTCTTCTATATTAGCCAAAGCAATCCCTTAACCATTTCAGAAGATGGACGACCTAGCCGTCGCTGCCAAGCAAATAAGCCCGATAATCAAATTTTTTATCGTTCTTGAATAGCAACAACTTCCCAAGTATATTATTCCGTTGTTGGCAGCGATCTCGCATTTCATGTTACTTTCACGTGCTTATAAGTAAATTTTTATTTTTCGACACAATTACTGTTAGACTTATCGTCTTTTTAACAGCTAATAGATGCCATCACTTAGACGGTAGACATCTGGTATGCAGCATCTCAATCCAAAGCAAATACTACAAAGTCTTACGGTAAAGATGAATAGGCCGAGATTATTCCTCTGCTTTCATCTAGACATTGATGTTTTTGCCTATAGACTAATTATCTCAAGCTTCATATGTACGTCGTCATGTAGATGTACATGTGTGAGTCGATAAATGATAAATATCAACTTTCTATTTCGATTTTTACAATCGCCGACGATCCAGAAAATCAAGAGGCCAACGAAGGGACAAAGTGATGTATATTCTGAATACTTTATTTTATTTTAGGGTCATAAAGGAGTTTTTCTTGATAGCGTGCAGCACAAGAAGAAGGAAAGGGGGGGGGGGGAAATCTAGTATGCCATTGCTGTGAGCACAATAAAGCTAAAAGAAAAGAATTGAAGGTAGAGTTACTTTTATTAATATCAATTTTCATTGGAAAGTACACCATATTTTCGGACGGTGGATTTCGTGGATGTTTCAAAACTTTATGCAACGTGCAATAGATATAAGAACTCACATCAATTTTTATGCATACATAAATATATAAAACCACGATTCGATATATGCCGGCATAGTAGCATTCGTCGCATAAATACATTAATCGAGCGCTGCTCATTTCATTATTTATTATCAGATTATGTACAAAAATTAGTAAGTAAGCATTTTTAAGATTTTCTACAGGTTTTTACTCATTTTCCGATTGAACTGCCTTTACATCTATTTGAGAATCAAATCATTCTATTACGTACGTTAAGCTTAAAAAATTCTCATGCTGCCTTCGTTGGCAATACTGAGCACTTTGCAAGTGCTGTAAGAACTTCCTTTTGTCTGTCTTTTCATTCAGATATTTGCGAAAGAATTTTTAATTTGAACGCGTTCAGGGCCTTTTACTAATACTTTTTTAATTACCCTAAACTATTTTCTTTATTCGACGATGATTGATATTTTCTATATTTTATAACTGTAATAGAGAAAAATTTACAGCGATATTTTTTTTTTTTCTATATCGGGCGAATGTATATACTTGTAGCGAAAATGCATGTTGTGCGCATCAAGCAGGTTGACCGCCAATCAAACCTTAAATTCAACTTCATACGAAATGGTGAACGCAGCGTTTACGCTAATGCCACGTATTCACTAATTATTTATTTAATGTCTAGTTTTACAAAAAATTTCAAGATGACTCTAACTTCTACTCCCTAACACATTTCAGTAACTATCGTAACTATATTACGAGAGTCGCCAGAATAAGTCTTTTAATAGATGTAAGTAAAGATATAAACGAAGAGCATATATAATCTAAAAAGAGAATCTATTAGGACAGCACTTAGGCCAATCATGACACGTGTTTGACTAACTGAAACAACCAGTACGCAATTTATCTTTTTCGCTGGTGGATAGGTTTTAACCGTGCACCTCCTAACCGGAATTTTCTCCTAGATTATCTCCCTACCTGTCGTGAAGACGATGTGTATGCCTAAAGTTGTGCTTCTTTTTTATATATTAGACATTTGGCAATAAAAGGCAGTCGTAACATTATCTAACAAATTTAGCAAAGCAAAAATGTTTTTTTCTAACAGCCAAGATGTCGAGTTTTATGCCAACAAAAAAGAGCATTTGCCGACAGCGTTATATGACGAGGAAATCCTTTGTGCATCGCATAGTTACTGAGAATGAAAAGTGGATTTACTTTGAGGATGACAGGAGCCTTGGCCTGAATCGCTTTCACACGAAGACAGTGTTTTGTTTTTTGCGGAAGCAGAGGGGATGTTGTCTGTTCTTAGCTCTTAAAGTTTGGCGAAATGGTTAATAGCAGGCACTGCTAAGAACAGTTAAACGGTTTCAAAAGTTCGCTTTTCAAAAAAGGACCAAAGTATTAAGAAAAGCAGCGAAAAGTAATTTTTCACATGGTAGCCGTCAATCCATTCATATGGCAAAGCAAGTTTACTTGACACACCGAATGTACTTAACTGGGAAGTAGTGACTCGGCTGGCTTACTTATCAAACTTGGCTTCATCTGATTATTACTTATTTGCACTGATTTTACACGCACGTGCTGGGCAGCGTTTCACTTCTTACGGAAATGCATGAAAACCTTGCATTTACAAACTGTCAGACAGGTGGGAAAAATGCTTATGCAATATTTTGAATAAAATATTTTTTATCAGTTCCACGCAATAAACGCGTATTTTCTTTTCAAAGGTTCCGATTTCACATTTACAGACCGGGTATGAGTAAATCCTGATGCATAAATCCGGCTTAGTCGGCCGTTGAGTTCTTATTTTTGTTATGGAATATGATGGAAAATTCGTCATAGTTGAAGAGGAGATTGTTTTAATGTTCTAAAAATTGAATTGAGTGAATAATGTTGGTTCATGTAATTGCTAGTTGTTAGTGTGAACTGGCTAGCGTGCCTAAACGTTTACGTGTGAGTACACAAATACACTACGACATATCCATACCGATATAATTGCAGGCAATTTGTATGTTATTCCAAAATTATTTATGCACCTATTTTTCATGTTCATGCATTTACGTTTGTATCTGTGAATATTTGGATGCACTGAGTATTACTTTGATTTTTCATTTGATTATATAAAATTACGTTTCATTTTAATATTACAAAGTATTGCTGATGGTTGGTTTAGAGCTTTTCAGTTTTACTTTTGTATGCACATAGTTTATGTACGTAGATGCTTGTGCATGTAAGTATACATGTGTTTGTGCTATCTGCTCACCTTTTGTTGTTACGTTAAACGGCCACATATTATACAAAGGTTTATTGCCAATAGAGAGGAAATAATTGTAATTTTAATTGTGGACCTCATGTACTTGTCATGTGTATGTGCGTGTATGCATGCTTTTCGAATATCGTAATAACAGATAATTTTTATATATTATTTTATATTGCATTTTGTATTCGCATTTCATTTATATACACGGTACGTTTTGTTTTGCGGGTCTTTTGTTTTGTAATTGGATTAATATACGCATTCCTTGTTTAGTTATATTTTTGTATGTATGGGCTGCGTTATCGGTTGGTTGGTCGATTTCATTTTGTTACCGACTTGGAACTGAAGGCATCTGCAAGTTTAAAATTGCACATATACCGATAATTGTGTGCACGGTTGTGTGCGTGTATGCAAAAGCTATTGCTTTGCATTTCAGTTATTTTGCGTACAACTGAGTTTTTGACATGTTGACAGTTGATTATTCTGACAATTTAACTGGTTTCAATGTAAATCAGTTTCAACAAAATAACCCAAACGTAATACAACGTACATCTACGTATTTAGGTGCGTGCTGCACAAAGCGAATTTTACTACACATTTATACAAAGTATTGTTATTATATTTCGTTCATATATTTCGATTGTGTTGATTTGTTAGTTACTAAACACTTTATTGCATTATTGGTTGCAATGCACTAAATTACGTTTAAAATTCTAAAACATTCTATTGAAATGAATGATTTAAGTAAAAATTGCAATTAAAAACTAAATAATACATTAACGCAGTATATGGGGGGTATGAAGTTTTTTAATATATATTTTTTTCCTATATTTTTAAAAAAACACGATTTTTAAAAATACTAATTACACCTAATTCTCTTTTTACGCGATAAATACGTTCCCAAAAAATACGTGTAAAAAAATTCGTGTAAAAAGAGAATTAGGTGTAAACAATATTAAAAAGTTCTTGTTAGAGTTCACTTAATTTATTTCGTGCTTACACATTTTAATTCATTAAATATTTTATAAAAAATAACTTCTACTTTGGAAAAGAAAATTCCTGGAATATTAAAAATCGTGGTAAAACAAAATAATTCGTGTAAAAAAAAATCGTGTAAAAAGAATTGGGTGTACTTACTTTTTAGTTATGTATGCTTAATGCAATGCTTGCAGTTTCTGAGGTAGAAAGCTTTCAAGTGGAGAAGAATCAAAGTTTGCTCATTTCGACAACGATTGATGAAATTGTAGCGAGTGCCTTTAAAATGGATTCCTTTGCTTTCAATTTATCGTAAGATAGGTTACTTTGTTGTCTTGTATATGGGTTAACTTTCATTAGGATCCTCCTTGTCATTGATATGCGTCAAAATCAATGCTTCAATGTCGTAGCCACTGACTCTGTAATCCGCGTGAGAATTTCTGCGTTACACATAACACCACAATCAATAAGTTCCTAGCATGACAAAAAGATGTTGCCAATGTTGACAACTTTACATAATTTTTTGACAATAGGAACCGTGAAAATATCAAAACAATCGAAAAATCCGAATTTCGTTTGTTGACCAAACGTTGCATTGAAATTAGAGAAGCGGTGGACTGATGATGTCAGTCTTGAAGAGAGATGTTAATGGGTTAAATTTGAATATTGCTTAAAGTGGTTGGTTTATTAGTGAGGCTACGACCTTATCGAATTAAAGAGATCGAAAAGCGATCTTATGTAGTTAAAGAGATATCGGACAATTAGTTGTCATGATGCGCGCAATAATTTTGAACATGAAAAGGTTCATCGAAAGGATTCAAATATTTTAGAACAATTTTAACTGACTTCTTACAAACAGTCGAAGCAACTTCTAATATGTAATTTTCTTCTGCTCTTTCGTTTTTTACGCATTGCCGTTCATGTTTAATATTTTCTCTTTTCGAACGCTATTCTGTTGTGTTTTCCTATTTTCAAAGGATATAACTTTCTTTTTTTTTTTTTTCTACAACAAATTGAGAAATTAATAAAAACTGATCATTTTTTCGTATATTATTCCCACCAATAAGGAACAATTCAAGGTTGTTGCCTTTCGTTGAAAGTAGAGATCTGAAAATTATGTGAAATTTTAAATTTAAACTTTGTTTACCTGTAAATTATTAAAATGATGAATACCGTTAAGTGAGTTTTTTTTTTGCCCAGGGAATGTCCCCTACATCAGTTACCTTTAAGCCACGTATTTGTTGTAATTTAATTTTTCTTTTTTCTTTCTTTTTCATTTCTTTGAAACAGTTCACCAAGCTCCAAATCGCAGTTCTTTAGGAAATACTTTGCTTAATATTTACTCTATAGAGGATGAGACGAAGAAGCTAAGAATTTTCGAAACGCTGTTTTCTAGAGACCCAGGTAAGATTAGAAATTTATATGCATATATTTACATTTAGGTCTCTGCAATTATTTCATGCAAACACAAATATAGATAGATGATCGAAAGAAGCATTTTTTTTTTTCTTCAGTACATATGCAGTAGGGAAGCAAATTTTATTGTCTGTATGTAAACATGAATTACAAAATCGTTTATAAAATATTTGAGATTTGCTGAAATGAAAATTTAAAATGTAATTCTATTCTTGCATAGAAAGATGCATTAGCTCTTCCGAAGCCGCAAAATGATATTAACTACCTTTTAAACATTTTACATACATGCAAACATCTTCTATGCCATGCACGACATGCTAATTTCACACGAAATGCCATCACATAACAATTGCCAACATTGCTTGTACAAAAGGACCGCCAAATTCTGTAGCATTTTATGCATATTTACATACTTGTGTACATGCTATATGCGTGTAACTAACTATACAGATGCGGCACAGGTGAAGTAAAGCGAAGTGTGGGTAAAGTATAGTCAATGGCCTGGCACAAATTCATGTACAACAATTTTAAACGTCTACTCATATGTATTATACATGGGAAGATATGTATATTATGGGTTAGCGTACCTTTACCAGTATAAGGCCATTAAGAGCAGGTTGAAAGCAGCCGACCAACCGACCGACCGACCGCTGGACCAATCGATCGACCGAATATAAGATTGACCAAACGACTTAAGCCTCTTGAACTTCAAAAAAAGACCTTTTCAGCTAAGCTCACCCGACATTCATAGTTAAAGCCAGCCTATCTATCTGTTGTACAAACGAATAGGAATAGAGGATGAGGACCGTGCTCGTCATCATCGTCGTCGTCATCGTCATCGTCATTGTCGACGTTGTTGTGCTTGTCGTTGTTGTCGTCGTCAGCATCAAAGCCTTTAGGTTACGTCTGAAGTACGTTCATACGTTCATACGTTCATACGTTTATACGGTCAACTTCAGTCATTGAAGTGGTTTTAGGTAAATATATAAATGCGCTCACATGCTCTTGTACTTATGAACGTGTGCATGCATGCCTTTATGTATGTAGAAAGCTAAGCGAGTCATGCTGAGAATACGAGTTAGATTTTGGCATTATAATACACATATAAACACAAACACATATACACAAATATCCAGATTTTCGTACTTGAGTTTCACTACTTGTGGTTTTCGCAAACACAGCTGCCAATGACATTTTTCCAGGTAAAATGCAAAATTTTGTTGGTCAGTTTTGTAGATGTGTATGTATGTTTTGATGACTTTGAGTTGGTTTTGTAACTGACGACGACCATTCATATATTTTTGCCCAACTACACATACACTAAAGCACACAAATACACACACACACACACACAAACAACTGCATTAATCACTTAATGGTAAGGAAGAAAAAGGGAGTTTGAAGGAGTAAACAAATGAATTTCATGAAGGTAAGCAAGGCCTTTGGTGGAGTGCTGAAAGTGTTATATGGTGATGGTAATCTTTATGTATGTACTGATGGTGGTATGTGTAAAAGATCGATAGCACAAAACGCATACAAGTGCACCAGTCATGTGAATCATCATCACAGTTAAGGTGGCCTAAGATTATGAAACTATCGTTAGCCAAGTGTTGTAAGCGATGTGCTCATGCATTATGACCATTATACATGTACTTGGAGTGGCAATAGTTGGGCGTTAGAAACATTGTTGTTGCTTTTGCTTTTTATGCCCACGCCATTGTTTATTGATTTAAGTATACCATGAAGCCATTTTTCCAACCATGTATGCAGTACATGTGTTGTGCACATATACTTACACATACATACGAAGAATTATGCGTTACCTTAATACTGCATTTGAAGTTTAATGTCATTTATATTTCAGTGTATTGTTTATTTGCCGTTCATAGTATTCCTTTGAATACCATACTAAATGATATTTATGCAAAGTTAGTTGGTTACCTCTTCACAAATCTATATACGTAAGTGTGTGGTAGCGATACGTATACGTTTGCTTAGTTTTGTATGCTTTATCCATTCATTTTCAAGCCTCTGGCCATTTCATCTTAGCCTTTATTGTACTTTGTTCGATTTCTCGTTTTAGTCGACATCATTATTTGATAATGACTTTCAGTTCAGTTTTGATCCGGATTTTTCCCTCCGGCTCCCCTTTTTTATTCGCTTTGGCAACCAGAGACGAACTCTGCCTACTGCAAACTGCTACGTCGTCTGATTTACGGGATTCGGTCTATACGAGTAGGCCTTGACGCCGGTTTCACTCAGCCCGTCCGCCGTCCGCCGTCCGCCCTCCCGGCCTCTCTAACGTTGGACAAATTACTTGCTCTTGGTCATTGCGATGATAAAGGATTGAAAATTTTCAATTTATTGTATCCATTGAGTTATGATAATGGTGCCTAAATTATGTTCAATTTCGTTCTATTTAGAAACAAAAATTATTACCATTGCCAAGACATTTTCACCCAGAATCACGGCTGTGCAGGCATTAACGACACTTGGTTGGTGTGTTGCAAACTGATTATGGCTTTACGTATTACAAACTTATTTACTTACCCACTGATATTTCGTTATTAGCAAAGGCAAATTAAAAGGCAAGAAGGACATAAATTCCTCTACATAACGAAACTTAATCAGTATCAATGGAAAAATATGGTTGAGTGGTTTTTAATACATCATCGTTTAGCTAAATACAGTTAGTTGACTACTTACAGTAGATTTATGAAACTTTTGAAAATGACGATAACACAGTTTAAAATATATTCACGCTATACAATTAACCGTCATTCAGTTTATTCATCAAAGATAACAGTGCTAGTCCTTTCCTTAGTAAATGAAACCTTGCCTAAAGAATTCGTATAACACCAAGTCCAAGTCTCTTTTCTCTTTACTCTAATTTAGTTGCAACACTAGCACGGATAGGCGTGGATATTATATCCATAAATTTTCACACAGTGTTCTTCAAAATTCTTTTCGCGTCATTTGTACTTTTCTAATAATTATGTGTATGTTGCATGTGTGGAAAAAAAATTGTTCAGTTTATAGGATTGAATTAAAATTTCCTTTTTCTTTTTCTTTGAAAGTGCAGTTCTATGGAATCTTTTAGTTCTTTTTTATTACATTAACTTGTGATTTAGGTTAAGTTTGTATAAGTGAATAAACTAAATTTTGATTCACGAAGACTAAAACGGAAGTGAGAAAATACCGGTTATCACGTCAGATTAATTATGCCAAATGGCGACACTTTACATGAACCTATTCCGCTCTCTGTTGAGAATGAGACACATCAACCCTCAGCCTTGCTAGGGCGTGCAGTACAACTCTACACTGAGCAAGCGCTCGGAAGATCGCACATTAAAGGAACGTTAGAGTTTTGGACTATTTTAACGTCAGAGCTGAACGAGTGACTATAGGAAAGCACTTGAAATGGGGAGTAAACGTACACGTGGAGCTGATTTATTGCATAAAGGCGGTGGAGATGAAGAAAGTGGCAAAAATATTTTCATAAACTAGCTATTACAGTAAATTTTTGTTATTTTCATCAGATGCAGGCAATATGCGTGACTTGACAATATAAGAAACGGCAAGGAAGCTGTTCGCTTTGCTTCTTCTAGATGGGACTAATCTCAGAGCAAATCTCAGCAAGTCGTAAAGCAAATTTGTAACTTAAAAAGCCTGACATTGGAATAATTGAAGCTTTAGGAAAACTCATTATGGGTACAAAAGATACATTTCGCGATGAAGTCAATCAACGGCGAAATTATAGCGGAAGATTATTACGAAGTAGGCGGAGATGCAAATCTAAAAGGGCTCTTCTTTGCAGGGTTTGTTTTTCACTTGGGTTATTCCAAATTTGGGGGGGGGGCGTTTATGTGCGCTACAGCAAAGTCTGCTAGAAGGATGAAAGCGTTACACGCTTGAATAATATCTTTATCTTCGCTACTATCTGTTGCTACTGCATCAACTAATAGATTGATTAAATTCTTCCCTTTATTAAAGTGTTAATCAATTTTTTCCGTGTTTGTCATTCTTCAAGAAAAAAAAAAAAAAAAAACAGCAACAATAAGAAGAAAAAATTGTTGAATATATTTAGTAATATTTTGAAGGTAATCTTTCATAATTTAATTGTTGTCAAAACACGCATGCGTGACAAGTTGAAAACATTCCACAGGAGCTGGACATGTTTAATATAATTTTCATTTCATAATTGACTGCTGGCTATGTCTGTGCGATTGTATAGGAATTTTGTGGTTTTGACAAATTATCAACTGTCATTGGATGCCTGTGTCTGGTTCGATATCCACATACCTCCTCATCGTCTTCTTCTTTTTCTACTGCTAATTTTTCTTCATTTTTTTTTAATATGAATATCATTTGATTGAGGGCAACTTTACATTTTCTCTCGTTGTCTTTTTTGATAAGTGAATAAAACATATGACAACTCTGCTTGCTTGCTTGCTTGCTTGCTTGCTGCACACTTGAGGAACACACGCACACACATGCAAACATGTAGTTTCTGTTGGCTTTTCAAGACGTTTGTTAAGGTTTCCAAGCCTTCCGTTGTGGCATATAAGTTGTTGCGGCTGTTATTTGCTTTTTTAATTTTTGCATGCTTAGCCTGAGTTTAATTCACTTGTTATTTTTCGGTTGTACTGTGTTTTTTTGTTTTTTTAATTTTTTATTTATTTATTTATTTATTTTTTTTTGCTTTTTGGTTTGTTTTTGTTTTCTGGCTGCCATGTTGAACATGTTATCGCTTTTTTGAGTTTGATAACTTCTTCATTAATTGAGAATTGTTGTTCGATACTTTGGAGCCACTTAAAGACTGCGGCTGGCATAGCTGCCTTCGTTGAGAACACAATAAATGCATACATTGCTCGGATAGATGTGCACACGTACGCATTGTATCGTAGCGCGGTAAAGGTCTTAACGTCCACATACATTCACATCTCATTTACATAATTTATGATAAGCTACGCTGAACAAACAATAATTTTGAAATAATATCGTTAATGAAACGACAGCGCAACAGTTCGTTGTCCTTGAGTTAAAAGTGTTTTTAGTGACTTGTGTTTGCGTTTCGTTGTAGATTAAGATTACGCTAATGTATGTTTGCTTGTACGTATATACGAGTATACATGTCTACACTTGCGTACGTTAGTTGGTCGATTTTTGTTGTCTGCTCTCTGCTCTCGAAATATAATTTGAATGAACTGAAGAATGTGCTACAAAAATGTCGTCGCGTAATCCACTTAAAAAAGGAAAGAAAAAACAAAACAAAAAAAAAAAAGAACAGAAGAAGACTTGTAGCCTAATTGTAATTAATGTTGTTGCATTTCAAGAAACATTTTTACTTGTTTTACTTACCTCTGAAAAGTCGAGGTATTTCAATTTAATCCCACCATATGTAACACACATAAAGTGCAGTTCAAAAAACCTACATATGAAATGGAAATTTTGATAGAATTTTATTATATTTCCGTTAGCATGTGCAATACTCCGCTTGTATCGTCGGTTAATCTGAAAGTGCGCCCAGCTGCAAATCCGACATTTTATAGTTTCGTCGGTTTATACGCTCGCATATCGGCATCCACATTCTATCGTCACCATATCGGTCTCCTTGCGCATCCACTTCCTGTGTACATCCGTCCCGTTGTACGCCTGTCCGTTCGCCCCTCTGTACGCCTTTCTGTAAAACTTTAGATTACAAAATATCTGCCGTCCAACGAGTCTTCATCTTCCTTTCGATTTTCATTAATATGTGCGTCCATCCATCTGCAAGTCCACGGAATTCCGAATGCTTTTGGCACTTTGGGAACTTTCAAGTTTGCTAAAATTCAGAGAGGAGTTTAGCACATAAAAAATTGTTAAACATAAAACGCGAAAAATTCGAACTAACGAAAAGCATCGTGTTGGGTACAAAGTGATGCGATGGATATTCCCTTTTTGACATCCTTACTGCTATCGATGACATCTTTCCCCTTTTTTGCTTTTCTTTTCTTGGAAATAAAGCGTTATCTTTAGACCTTTACCTCTCATTATGATATTATCTGTTCTGCATAAATTAATTCTTTAGCAAGTAAGTGTTTTATTTACGTCGATTTATATGTTTGATGTTCTCATTTATTTGTTGTGTTTCCTTTCTCCATTTTATTTTGTTTGGATATTAGTTTATTGTATGTTAAGCAGAGTGTAAATTAAAAGGTGCAAATGTGGTGATGTTTTAAATTTGGCGCCAGAATTTTGTAACTAACAAAATTACTACTTACGTCAGTTTGTTGAGATTTTTACCGTTAGCGCTTGAAGTGAAGGATTTCGGTATCAATATTGCACGCTTACTGCGTTGAATCTTCTATTTTTATTTGTTCAGTGCAGTCCAAATGTGCCAAAGAGTTTCATTGATTATATAATGGAAATTTTCTAAGCAACATTCTTAACATTAGCTTTTGTGGTTTATTTCCGAAATATTAAAATCATGTGCAAAACATGTAAAAATAGTTAAGTGCACTTCAATAAGCATAAAATAACGCTACAAAATTCTTTGGTAAATTTCGCTCGCTTCAAACAGTTTTTTTTCCAGCTGCTCTGGTTTTCGATATACGAATGATACATAACTACATCTCTGTGCGGTCAAATTACGGTCTCAGATTTACATACCTGCCGAACTGTGCGCGGATTTGTAAACTATCCAGGATTACAATTGGACCTATTAGTGCGATAGGCCTGACGAATATCCCGGTAGTAGTCGTTCCGAGATGTCATCATAAGATCGAAAGATGCAGACAAAAGAAAAAGTACCGTTGTTTTTTCGAGATTGCTTCAGTTTCTTCTGTATTAGGGATGTGCATGTGGGGGTTAGATCACGACCTTAATCTATAAGGCTGTTAATCGATCAAGCAATGCTTGTATCAAATTTTATTTTTCTATTTTCGTTTTTGCAGTTGCGGAAATTCCACAAAAAAAAAGAGATATGGAAAAAATATTTATATGTAAAATGCCAGTAGTTTTATTTTATTATATTACAAGAAGACCGAACTCAAAGAATGATTCCCTTTATTATTCAATTTACCTGCACATCTTTGCGATTAACCACAATAGAGGGAGGATGCCCAATAGAAATTTCATCGCATAATTAGCGCCAATTTAATCTAAACTTTCAATCATACTTTAAAATAATCGCATTTTTTTTTTTTATTCGTTATTTAATTAAGTTTCTTTATTAGATTAATCTTCATGTTGATATTAAAACGAATCGATTTTTTCGCTTTGAAAGGGGAGTTAATTGGGTGGCATTTTGAACTCTATTGCTTTGAATGGATTATTATTTTTTTTGTTCTTTCCCTGCAAAAAGCAGACATCAGCTTGTCAGTGATAAAATTATACTAAATCTTGAAAAACTATTAAGTTTTTAGAACTCAACATTTCCTCAAGCGGGAGTATCTGCTTATTTATTTAGTTTTCTTTTGCACAAAGACCACAACAGAAAGTGTAAGGCTTTGTTTTAATGCTTCCTTTTCATTTTTTTTTTGTTTTTTATGTTTTTGTTCTTTTTTTCTACGACGAAGCATATCGAATTGATATGTACTCGTAAATTTCGACATTAAATGCGAAATAGCCGGTAACCACGCCAACTTAAGCAATACAGTAGTCATGATATTGTTGTTAAATTCGACATTGACTTGTGGTAAAAAGGATTCTGTTAAATAGGAACAAAAGCGAAAAACAAAAGTCACCGCCACACCAAACTAATACATTAATGCCACGAAAATCGTACATCAAGTTACCAACACACACACACACACACACACACGGGAATGCACACATATACATATATACAATACATACATACATACATACAGACGCATATACACGTGCATATAAGCGCATAGCTTCTATCTATGTTTTTAACTAAACGTAGTACGCATGCGCCCAACTACGCACAGGCACATGTAGTCAATTTACGTTTTTAATGGTGCTCATAAATCATCTAATTCTTGTATGTACAGACACAGATGCAGCCGCAACCAACAACCACAATAACCACACCAAACCAAATATATATTTATTTCAAGAAAAGCAAAAGCAAAAGCAAAACAAAACAAAAAAACACACAAAAGAGTCAAATGAAAACCACAGCGTAGAGTCCAAAAACAGAAGTGCTCCAATTGTGTAGCTCTAACATCTGTATGGACTTAGTATATTTATGTTTAAACATCATATACATTTGTTTTTTGTTTTTTGCCTTTTTTTATTATTGTTGTTATTCGCTAGTTATTGCAACATTTCATAGACATTGAACAACGTTCAATCAAGCCGCGCATCCATAACTCGACTGATATGTATCCTGTTTGCTTTATACATTTTTGCTAGCATTATTACAGCTTTCCATTGGCCGGCTAGGCTAGCATTAGCAATATCAACTGCATCTGGGTGAAGCGTTGCAAATATTTTTCTTACGTTTCACGTAAACTTGTAATGCTCTGTACGTTTGTTAGGAGAGTTGTGTCATGTTGTCTCAATATTGCCAAGATTGTCTACTATTTTTATGATCGATCAGTCTATTAACTTGAAACAGCAACAACATCACTACCGCCTTATACTAAAAGCTATTTGCGTTCGCATCATATCGTTCGTCGTATCTTTCTTTTCGATCGCAGTGACACATTTATAATTCTTCTGGTAACTTGTACTCTATGTTATAAATTCCTGTACGTGTGTGTGCGTGTGCATGCAGGCATGGATATTTGTTTGTGTGCGTATACGTGTGCGTGTGCTGTCGTATTCCATGCCTTCCTATTCTCCTTAGATGAAAAATTCTTTTATGATTTGTAATGACATTTATTTATTTAAAAAAAAAAAAAAAAAAATTTGTTCTTTTTTTCTTTTTCTTGTTTCCCTAACTTCGTCTTCATAGAGGCGTACATTGCACTGTAAAAGCGTGCGCATGTGAAATTCTTTTCGATCAACTTATTTGTTCGATTAAATATATGCAACAAATTGTTATATAATGAATCACTTCTTCTTAGGAAAATTTCTTAATCATCTCTAGAGAATTGAGTGGAAAATAAAGTCCTTTTTGACAAAGATGACAAAAAAGATTTATACCCGTATATAATGCATAGGTGTACAAATTGAATAATTACATTAAAGAAGATGTTATTGCCCGAAGGTAGTGTTAAAGAAAAGCTAGATTACGTAAATGGTTGTCTTAAGTTCGTAAATTGATTTTTTCAACGTATTCACGTTCACGTATTTTAGATAATTTGTCCCTGATATAAATGCCTTTACACATTTAAGATAGATTTCTACTGTCTTTTAACTCTATGTTGCTTGATGTATGTCCAAAGCGTCGCTCAATCATGCGTCGCAAACTGGAACCATTTTCTTTGTTTATATTGAACTCTTGGTCTTGGGCGATCGGTTACATAATATATCATGCAGTCATCATAATTTATATGGAATGTTATATCTACTAGTCAAGGCAACGCCTACCTAAAACTTCTGTCTTTCACGAAAGTCGCTCATGGATCATTCCATGCCATGATATCCTGTTATACTCTCAAGTTCAACCACTACTTACCTTACGCGAATCCAATAATGAATAAAATAAAGAGCAGAGACTTCTTCCAATAAATGCCTTCGCTTCATTTTACGTTAATTTAAAGTTAAAGGTCGTACGTGTTCCACAAGGCTGAATTCTAATCATTCGGTCACTTTTGTAGATAATATATACATAACTATAACTATGTTGCCATCTACGCCATCTATTTGTTCGATCAGGTGGCACTAATTGCACTGTGTAGCTTAAGGAACTTTACTAACTTCTGTCAGCGCGAAAACTTGGATACAATTGCAGTTACCTTTGGGTTTGTGTAGTACTGTTGCACGCTTTCGGTTTCACTGATATTGCGGAAGAGAAGATAATGTCAAATCCGAATTTTTTAATTTTCTTCTTGGGCCACTGGGCATTAATATGAATAATTCTTAGGCCAGTCTTCTGTTTCGTGAATAGGCTATTGATGTAGCTCGGGTACGTTTTTTCGAATTTAAACAGGAACACACTCATATTCTTCACTTTTTTACACCTACCACTGTAAAATTGGTATGTACCCATTTCCATAATGTATGTAACACCCAGAAGAAACCTTCAGACAACTTATAAAGTACATATACTCTTGATCATCATGAAATTCTAAATCGACTTACCCAAGTCTGCCCGTCTGTGTGTCTGTGTGTCATCAATGATGATATTGACCTCAAATTCGGTAGACAGATTGAAAGTTTTTGCACGCATAGGCATTGAACGCAACTCGGTTTTTTTTCACAAAAGTTTTTAGATTTTTGCTCGTTACACGGAAATTATTAAAGTTTGCCGCATTTGCTTTACGAAACACTCTGCACTGTACGTCCAAAAATGGAAACAATCGGCCAGGCCCACACAAAGTTACGAGAAAATAAATTTTATCTTTTCCCTTTTTTGAGATAAATTTTTTTAAAACTATTTTGTACACTCCTCAAATAAAGATATATTATCTGCCTCAAAATGGGTTAATGTTGAAATGAATACAGTAGACATCGCGATAAATTTTTTCTTAATAGCGACCAGCGATATGGATATCAAATAAAAGAAATTGGAGAATAGATTGCGAAAAACTTAGTGGTGGGTATGCGAATGATATAATAAATTATGTACATCCTGAGGTCTTTCGTCCATCGCTTCGTTAAATTACTGCTTCCGTCAGACTAAGGCCTTTGTATTATTTGCCTTTATTTACCATATTAAAAGAGAAAATCAACCCGATCGAAGTGACCGCAATCAGTTGAAAAAGGCTTTTTGGAAACTTTGTTCATTAAGAAGAAGAAGAACGAAAAAAAGGAAAAGAAAATTTACAATAATTTTAAGAGCTTAGACATGTCGCAATCATGGAAAATTTGATTGCTTTGAATTTATATGTTCTCGAATATTGCAACCTCTAGGATAATGCAACCTTTCATTTCAGCCAACTATTATTCATATGTATTCTATTTAATAAGTGAGAAAAATTCTTTTTTTTTTTTGCATGTAAAAGGAGAAATAGAAGGAAAAATTGTAAATAATACCAGATGCTCAAATGTCTCATCTAGTATAGCCGGAAAAGACTAAACAACTTTATTAAAGTGCTCCATTAGACTTAAGCTGTCAACACTATCATATAAACATTTTTACATTACCTTTGCTGAAATAAAAACAACTGCTGCCATTGCAACAACGGTTGCCTCTTATAAAACCGGCTAACAACAGTACTGACTGAATATTATTATTATGATCCACAAACGACCTCCTAGTGAAGAAAATTTTATATATATATACATATCTACGTTAGTATTCGTACACATATATAGAGACATAAAACACCAAGAGCAACATGATGAAATGAAAAATTATATTAAACAAAATAAAAATATATTTTATATGAGCAACTTATACAAGTATACATATATATATATATATATATATATATATAGACTACTAGTACATATATGTATCCGCATTCAGTGCTAGCTGAACCAGTAAAATAAAAGTATGCAAAAGTGTGCAAATGACATAAGCATCATATAGAAAAATTTTCTCATATTCTTTATAAAAAAGGAGATGATTGTCTAGAGAGTAGAAGTTCGTGTATAAATATATAAGTAAGTATACAATATATGCTCCTATATATATATATATATGCATGTTTATGCATATACATGTAAATGCAACTGAACACTTGTATGTGTGTGTGTTTCATATACATACACATATTTGTCTTTATATATGCAATAGTTTTCGGTTCTTGAAGATTATATAGTTTTAGTCGTACGTACATTATGCAAGAGGTAGTAGAGTTCTCCATTTCACTGTAGCTTCTGCTTGTGACATTATTATGAGTTTCATGAGTGTCATTTATGCAGGCAGAAAAGTAGTCAAAAAAAAGCACCCATACATACATATGAAGCTGGTTAAAGAGAAGAAGAAAATAGTGATTACGTTAACGTTACAGCTTAAAAGAGACATTCATTTGACTTTTTCATAAAAGACTTTTCGGTATTTAGAAAATGAAGTAAAACTTGAGCCGAGAGTAAAAATACTTACTTTAGTTAATACTTTACGTTTTCTATCAGAAGATCAGATCGTTCACTATATGTGAAAACAAAATTTCTTGACAACGTATTATAAGGCTTTAAAACTTATAACCAACAGAATTCATTTTTCCTCATATGAATTATGCTTTCAATGAACGTCTCACCTTGTTTAGTGGATGTTCAATTTAATTTTGTTTGTTGTGCGAGTTATGGTATTCGCCGTCGGCGTCATGTGGTAGCAGTCATCGGAACCATTTCCAAGTTACCTTCATTTTGCAAGAAAGCATTGGCATTCCGTTTTCATGACTGTGTTCCTGGCTTGTTTACCAGTGAGTTCGGTTTTCTGAATGTGACCATAATGCCAAAGTGCTAGTTTCCTCAACTGCCACAAATTTTGTAAGATCAGGTGCGCCACCGAGTCTTTCCGTGGCTTTTGTTTTTCGAATATAGGATTTTGCTATTGAATCTTCGGAACTTGACCAACATAAAGCAAGCAATAATCCCACTAAGATCGATATTTTCTCCAATGAAATTGGAATTGGATATCTACTAACAATAATCAATGGCTTGCGATGATCTGCAATAAACATTTATTTACTGTGTGGCTGCTTTGTGGGCCAAATTTTCAATCCCAACAGGAAAATAACTCAAGACACTAATGTTTGCACCGTGATTTCTCTGGTGCGGAATGAGCATTCCAAACTTTGGTTTCTGCTGCTTACCTTAATGCCATGGGGCTGCGTAGTAAGAGAGAGATTGTCAACATAAGTAATTGAACAGAAGGCACAGCGTCCTGTACACCTTTGCTCGCATACACTTACATTCTGTGCTATTCGGAGTTCCACAAAATATGATCAAAGGTGCCAGTCTTAGTATGTGCACGGGCTTTCGCGAAGCCGAAAATCTGGACGCACAGTGCTCTAGGAAATCCAACTATGAAAGTTATGATATCAATAGTGTGGTCAAGTTTCAAAGAGTATATAAACATTAGAGAAAGATATCGGTAACTGCATCGTCAATGCTTGAAGTTTTGGGAAATTTACTGCTCCAGTAGCCAAAATCATCCCTCCATTACTTACCATGGTCAAGGCGAGTCCTTCTCCTTGACTTAGCACTATTCCTATTACGTTATTCGCCAGTTAGTTATCTTTTGCCTCGTCAAAGGGAGCTTATTTTAGTATATATAACAAGAACAAAAAGCAAATTGGTGTTGTTTGTGTCTGTGGATGTAGCATTTTCGCAGGGACAAAGTGAAGAGTTTTAAAATTAGTTGTCTTGCTTGACTCATGAAAGATATTCAAGATGTGCTGTAATTAAATTCTGAAAAGTCATCTCCATCTGCTTATCATATGTAGATGAAGATGAGGTCCATTAAGTAAAGTTGAAAACTTGAATTATTCTTAGAAGTAAACGCTATTAACAGGTTAACCATTTTTGATTTATATTAACCTGTAAAACTTTGCCTTTAAAAGCTTTTGGGTGAATTCGATCAGTGAAAAGATAAGCCAATCGGTGTATGACAGAATTATTACCGATAAAAAGTTAAGAAAACTACGTTAATCCATGAAATCTTCTCATGGTTTTTACATACAGATCGTTATCAATAATTATGTCGTTAAATAGTATTTTTTTTTTTTTTTGCTTTTTGAAAATAATCCCTCATCTTAAATTACAAAATGTTACAAAAAGTCAGTTACAATTTCTCCATACACACAAGTAGTGACTTGAGCCAAATTGCAGCTTACCGCATACATACATAAATCCACTTAAAACAATAGCCCTTTCCAGCGAACACAAAACAAATAAGGTAAGGCAAAGAGAGAAAGGATGCGAGAGGAGAAAATATATAGGTGGACACTTACCATATAGAAGCTGCTGTTTTTTTTGTGTTTTTAACGTTTAAATACTTAATGCCCCACTCTCTGCGCAGCGATAAAGTGCAAGAGAATGTAGTCAAGTTTCACCTTTTTTGAGGCAAAATGAAAAATTTACCAAAATGGATTTGTAATTTCATGTCATAAATAATTGGTCGCTAAGTTAAATGCAATTGAGCCAACGAAGTTAAAGAAGAAGAAAAAGAAAATGATGATGCACATGGTGTGTTTTAGTTGCAGCACGGATACTCTTTATACAAAAAAAAGAAAAAAAAAAACGAAGTAAAAAGATTCACAAGACAAGCAGCAGTTGAAACAGAAGAACAGAAAGTTTTTAAAAAGACATAAGGAAGTTGATGCATAAAATTGTTTGGACCAAGAACCACAGTTGCTGCCGTTACTGCTACTTTAACATTTAGAGTTTAGTTGCAAGCTGAAATTACGCTAAATACTGATTAAGGCTACATTTATCATTGGCTCTGAAGGAAGGACTTTGATACCTATTGCATGTGTGTAACCATTATTATGAGCGAAACCCACTCCGCTAAACAACCGCTTTTGAGTTGAAGTTTTATGAATGGAAATGTTTTTTGAAAATTACCAATTTGAACGGTGATGGCACGGATACATATCGCATTTAAGAAGTTGTCAAGAATTTATGTATTGTATGTACTGCATGTGCATCTGGTAGCTAATGGTCGATTACAAAGGACATTTTAATTGGCATGTAGGGAATAGTGCATTGTTTTTCAGAATATTTACTGCACCCAATCACCCAAGCACCGAAGTACCCAAGCGCTGACTGTATAATTATTATCAATGTTGCCCATAATACTGCGGGGAAGATACAACAAATATAATTAGTTACTGCCTTAAGGGGAGTTTCTATTAAAAAACGTGATTTAGTTTTTATATTAGAGGCAGATGGATAGATAGATAGACAGATAGAGAGAAACGAAAACAAAATAAAACTTTCCAAATACTTCGAATGTAATTAATAAGCTTTGCTTAGAGCGGAGTATAAGTATAATCATATAATTTCTAAGAAACTTTGTTGCATATCTCTTACGCACATGTGACAAGAGAATGGATAAACTTTTCAAAGTTTCCTTAATAAAGATTTTTGTTTATTTATTTTCTTCTCAATTCAATTTGATGGTCAAATTTAATGTTTAGATTACTGATTCTATTTTATTATTATTAGGTAACTAATTCACTTTGAAAAGAGCAGGTGCGGGTGTGTCTGTTCTTTCAATATCAAGCCAATTGCAGCAACTTTCAAAAGTTTTGCGAACTTTCAAGTCGATCAGGAGGATATTTACCACAGGCGACTAAACACACTGATGGACACACGACCAAACCGACATGCCTAAATCCATGTAGGGTTTGACGTTGTTCAGGAATATATAAACTTCCTTCTGGTTTCTGCAAACGTTTCCACGAAATGAATATATCGCCATTTTTCGGTGATGGGTATGAAAATGTTTTAATCTTGAACATATGTTTTCAAAAGATCAGAAAAAGTTAAGGATTGATGCAATTTCTGCAGTAGACCTTGGGTTCAATTCATAACTTATAAAGAAATAATAAAAGGCGATGCTGCGGTTGCTGCTCTTAAATGGGCATCGGTCTCCAACGCATCTCTATCCCAAACCTTTAGTCGATTGTTTCTTTCCTTTTTGACTGCGAGCATGGTGTTAGGGTTGACATAAGATCGTGTGCTTAGCTATATAGGAATCAACCAAATTGAACGGGATGTTTCGAAGTTCCTTAGATATTGCTGTTCTTGAAATGCTTGTGAAAATCTGTCGTCGCTTGACGAAATGAGTTGTAGTTAACTTTCCCCGATTTTCCACTGCCTCGTCAAAAATTACACGTGTTGCTAACGCTTCTTCTATGATCCTAATTCTGAGTTGTCTTGATGTTATTAGTAACTACAACAACAATTCACCTTTTTTTTCCTTATGTTTCCTGTTAGCCAAATTGTGATGCTGTTTAGTTTTACGTTTTTTTTTGGATTCATTTGGTCAGGTTTTCTTTATTTTTGGTGTGAATATTTTCGTCAATAAATTCTTATGCATTTGCAAAGGTTTCATGGGTTCTGCTGGCGAGATCAAGGGCTTAAAAAATCGTTGAAATCTATTCTCAAGTTCAAGTTGCTTAGTCGAAATTTACTTGGAAGAGCTACAGGATAATGCTGGCTTCTCATAAAAGTGATCGAACTCTTAAAATTTTCGGAATCTTGTCCACCTTGTATTGACGTTTCATAATAAATTTTTTTTAGTTTTTCCTTTTATGTGAAAAATGCGTAGAAAAAGCGATCAAAAATCAGTTTTAAATTACTGAAGAGAAAAAAACAGAACTCCACTCCAATGTCCATAATCAAGTTCGCAAGCAAAGTGAAGATAAATCAGGCAACGAATAGTTTTCTTTTGTGCCGTTATAGTGATATTTAAATGCAGAAGCCATAAAATTATATCTTGCATTAAAATCTATTACGTGTGTATCTGTATGCGTACACGACGTTTGCAGCTATTTAATATTCCAAAACGCAATTTTGCTATAACAGCAACAATGAAATTAAGCAACGCATAGCATAAAACGAGATTTTCGAAGATGAATAGAAAAAGCAAAAAATCCCAAAGCATTGCCATGCAATCATTAGCAAAAAATCTCAACAGTACAAACAAGGAATAAAAATGAAAAAAAAGAAAAGAACATAGAAGAGGAAAAGAAAAAGAACATTGAACAACCAAGAGAAATGCACTGAATGTTGCATCTTTGCATGCAACATTACAACAACAAATATGCAGATCAGTTAAAGAAAACAGAAATAGAGAAGAAAACAATATTCGTTTATGTCATTGAAAGCGCAGCTGAGAAAGAATCTCTTTGCGGATCAAGAACTTGGGTAGACCGAGCGACGACAACAACCACTATTCGAGTAGAGTGTGAATATATCTTTGCAAATGTGTAGAAGTGTAAGAAAGAACGGGGACGAGAGCGAGAAATATCAACACAGAATCAACAACTGACTTACGGATAATGTTGTTGCCGTCGCTATAGATGTATTTTTTGTTTTGCTGTTTCTGTTATTGCGATTTGATGATCGCAACTCATTGATAAAATTGAATCCAAGACGTGCACAGTATGATCTGTTTTTCAGTATACTTACACGTCGATGTTGTACCAGTTTAGTTGCAAACAACAAACCAAAAATAACAACAAACAACAATAAAGACACTAACAACAACAGAGCAAATATTTCACTCTGCATCAATACTTTTTCCCGCTCAAGAGGGAGTTGATTTCAAATCGCTAAGTAGAGAAGAAGAGCAATTTTAGAAAACTTCAACTTACGCGCTGTAACTAAAAACTAGAAGCATTTACCGCAATTGTAATGTCGAAATGTACAAGATATAAGATCATAGATAAATGTTATACTTTTCCATAGCATTGCTATCTTGCCAATGCACTCTGTTGTGTGCTGTTTATTGTTCGTGTTGCTGCTGCCGCTGCTGCTGTTGCTGTCGCTGTTGCTGTGTGCCGTTTACTGTAAAATCACTTTAGTTTATTTGGATTGTGAGCGATACGACTTAGAAAAGTTGAAAACACAAATCAACGAAGAATTGTTTTTGTTTTCTATTTTTTGTATTTCGTTTTTTTCCTTTATAATATCATTAGTTGCCATACAAAGTCCACTATGATAAGAATCGTAGACATTCCTTAAGAAGAGACATACCATCGATACACACTAAATAGAAAAATAATCACAAGCAAAAAAAGTCAAAGATGAGAAATTTCTAACCGATAACATTGCATGCGCTTCATTTAACGCTTAATTACTACATTTAGGAGAAAATCACTAACAGTTAGAAAATGCATTCGATATGAACTTTTCGAACATCAAAGTATTTTACCGAAACTTTTATCGGCACAGAATAACATGAAGATCTCTCATCGCATTTTTAACTATTTTTGGAACTTTCTAAACACTGCCTTCCTTATGTGGTCGATTCAATAAGTTGCTGAAATTGCGAAGTTCGCCATGTACTTGGGAATATTTGTCGCTTCTTCAAATGGAAAAAAAAAAAAGAAAAGGAAAATTAAGCTTGTATTGCTTATGTTGTCACGTAATCTAAACGTCGCCTGGTGTTATCTGGCAAAAGTCAAAATTTTTCGCATGACGATTTCAACTTTCTTTTATTAGAATATGTTTTAATATTTTACTAGACTTTTGCTTATATTGCCTCCTATAAAAAAGGCAGCACTTTAATTGTATAATGAATCAATTTTTGTAATATATGTATGTGATGGCGCGATTACGAATCTTTCTATTGAATCACTAGTTTTTCAAAATAATCTCTTGAAACTGTCATTCCCTGTTGTGAATATTCATAAAGAAATTACAATTGTAAAGGAAATTATTTTAGTATTCTTTTGGCGCGTGTTGAGATCAAACTAAATTATTACACAGTTACGTAAATCTGCTAAGAATAATATTCTCTAGACTTTTTTGCCTTAAAATTGCTATGATATGATTTAGGAAGACATTGTTGAAGTCCGACCCTTTCCTTTCTTAGGTTGATAGGTGTGTTTGCCAAATTTGTAAATGAAAAACAAATAAAAACATTATAGTTGGCCACGGCCCATTGTAACCGTATATTATAACAAAATCATTAGAAAGGTGATCCGATCCGAACAACTTTAAAAACAGCACTCGGCCTTGGATCAATATATTTGATGTGCAAAATTTCATCAAAGCGTCTCAAATGCGACCTGTAGACTGAACAGATGAATGTAACGTGGATAGACGGACAGACGGACAAACAAGCTGTCTCTTTCCTACTTTCTGAATCGATCAATACAATAAAAGACCACTTCTACTTCAAGTCCTTTTGGGAGTAGCAAATGTACCCGTACTTACACAACAATTGATCGAGGGTATAATAGTACTACATACAATGGGTTGGGTCGTTATTTGATTTTGGAAGTGTTGTTTTTCTTCGTCACATTGATCTGCTTGCTTCTTGCTATGTTGTGGCCCACAAATTGTAAGGAAAGAAAAGGTTGATAAAATGCCTGTTAGAGCTATCCCCCGTTGAAATCATTACTGTCTGTGCGCCATCCAGAGAAGGCAAGGCGATATACAATTGAGTGCAGCCGCAAAGTAATATGGAAAGTTGTTTCACTTTTCCTATGTCAAGTTGCGACATTAGCGACGGCTTTGCCTTAATGCATTCAACATAAATACTTTAGTGTAGGATTAACTAGAGCTAAGCTTGAGAAAATTAATTCAGGAAATTTTCACTTGACAATAGAAAAGTTTCAAGAAAAATTCATATTTTCTCCCGAGAATGTAGTCTTAAAAAAATTTCGATAATATTTTTAAATAAATTCAGTTTAAAGATTTCGTATAAAAACCATCGTTTTGTGTAAAAGCAATTTTAAGTTGAACACTCATCTTGCAGTTAATGATTAAGTACTCGGTAATTTATAGAAATATATAATAACATGAATAAATGCAAGGTCGTAAGCTGTATGAAAATTATTCTTTATATGTAAAATAAAAGGAGAGCAACAAGAAGTATTGGATTAAAGGAAATGAATAAAAAAATAAAAAAAAAAAAAATGAAAAAATTATAAAATTAAAATAACAAACTCTGACTGACTGGGAATGACTGACGAGTTGAGTTTATTATCTGGCAGCATAGGCAAAGGAGAACATGCGGCGGAGCAATAGCGAGAGAAAAAGAAGGAGCGAATCATAAATTACATTTTGTAGGCGTTGGCAGGTGTCGCCAGCGCTGTCTGAAATCGCGATAAATCTTCATGTGAAATAAATTTCATAGAAATTGCTTCAGTGAATTTTGTGTTTTTCCGGAAACTGTGAAGTGAGTTGTGCAATACCATGCACATACATAAGTGCAAACATATTTACATGTACTCCTCCTGTACCGTATAAATATGCTATACAAGTATGTAAATGATATCAAGTTTAAATTGAGCAAATGTTCATAACATTATCAAAATGTTCCTACACAAAATGTACGACGCAAGCACAATACGTTAAATTTTGTTCATATTGCATAGAGCAGTTGTTAAAAAGGAAATGCATGCACATACATATATATATATATATATGCACATACATGTATGCGTATAATATATAAAATTAAATGGAGTAATGAATGCACATGTTGGATGCATGCCCTCAACAGCAAGAGTAATGTTATTCATGCAGATGTAAGAAGTATGTAAAGCAATGACGTTTAGTGTTTCGTATGGAGTTAACAAAATACATAATGAATAAAAAAATGTTATGAAATTAAAAGAAATTTAAATATTATTAAAAATTCATAAGACGCCTCTCTCTCTCTCTCTCTTTCACTCTCTCTTTGGCTGTTCCCGTTGCCATCAACTAACTAAGTTAGTTAGTTTTGTGTATTCATTATGTGCTTCCCTCAAAGCCATATATACATCAGACTTGTCACAATCGACCGAGTAAGCATAAGCAAGTGCAATGCTTTTAAGTCAAGAGAGTATCTTTCACTTCAGCACACACACTTTCAACATCCGACGGAAGATGTTGGCCGTAGAAAAGCTTTTAGTAGATTTTGCAAATGTCTGCTGCTTCCTTTTTTTATTACATGTATATACATATAAATATATATATGTATGGAGACCCGAATTAACTTCACCAGATAACTAGCCGAGCATATGAAAATTTCTGAAATGAAACTGTCGGCGTAACTGCAAAACCGGTGCTTACTCTGTGGGCAAGACAATGAATATGCATATCCGTATGCAATTCCTATATAAAAGAAACACAGAAGAGAAACAAAAGTGACACAGATATATATACCAATGTATGAAATCATCTGTACAAGTCTTACTAAATAATAACGTACAACTTCAGTAGAGTATCTAAAAAATATTGAATCGAGAACTTAAGAAATCCAAATTGAAATATTTACTTGACTCAGAGGCAAAGTAATACCATCTCCACCATTAGGGCGAATATATCTTAGGCAAAAGCACATTTCTGTTATAAGTTAGCCTACTACAGAAATTTTTGTTGCAAACGCATTCGTCAAACGCATTCATCGAAAAAACTTGCTTAATATCAAAAGGTAGAAATAAAAGAATTTTTTACAAGTTTTTCCATTTCTTAGATTTAGTTCCATGTTTCTTTCATAATGAATATAGTTTTTTCACTCATGACACTAAAAATTCATTTAAGCATATTTCATCGCTTCCCCCGCCCGTTTTTGAAGTCCCAGAAACTCTAATAATCAAAGTGCAGCTTTGAGAATAGAAAAATCGTATTGCTTTAAGTCATCAAAGAAGGTTAAATCAATTCGTCGGAAAGAGCTGCATATTTGAATATATTGGGTCTGTAGATAGATTCTCGAAAATGTATTTGTTAGCTACCGGCATTATCTAAAGCGTCTTGCCATTTATCGGGTAGCTTGCGCACGTCCTCTCATGGTAGAAACTTTATCCCTGACCGATTTTCTCACGCTTTTGCTGGAAACGAACGGGCATGTACGAATTCCATCATTCCCAAGTCAAAACTATGTATATTTAAAATTTCGGCAGAATTTGAATGCAATCGGTGGAAGGTAATGAATTTGTTTATAGATATATACATATATATATATCGTGTCGCAAACTTTTGGTCAATTTTATCAGCAAAAAATGATAAAAACGGCTTTGTTCAACTTTGCGACTAAACTTCCATTTTCATATACTCTTGCATACTTTAGCTGGTAGGTATCTAAAAATTCCTTTCACGGCGAATAGAAAGTGCTACCTATTACACTTTCTATCAAATAGTAAACAATACTCATCACAGAATCGGGGGGACATATGTCTCTACGTCAAATTAATCCGCCTGTCTACGCATCCATTGATCGAGCTTTAATAATCGCGTGGTATAGAAAGGCACATAAGGACTAATACGTATACTCCCTCCGCAGCAGTAGCCGAGTAGATAAGAATCGCGACTATTAAGTGAGCGTTAGCGGGTTCAAATCTCAGTGCGATACAGTTTACTTCGGTCGTAGGTATAGTGACTACCCAGTCGATAAAGACATAACGCTTAATGATTTGCAAACAACCGCTTGGCTGCGGTCATCACCTCCTCATTCGTTCTCTTTTCTCTATTCTATCTGACTCTCAGCGGGTCACACGAATAGAAGATATCCTCTGAGCGATTGGTTATCTTACAAGTCTTAGCTTGGGCTCACACCTGTCTTCGTCCGAAATAGTAATTAAATCTGTCGCTACTTTACTCTAAAAATTGAGTCAATGTTTTATGAGAGACTTCTGCAAATTCTGAGCTATTACCAAATTGGCGCAATTAAAATTGAAACAAAAAAAAGAAAAAAAAGGAAATAAATAAAATAAAAATAATTTTTGTAAATACACTTCGAATGAATGACATTTGAAATGTACCTCACCTTGTGTATTTTACTTTATTTTTCCTTAAGTTGAACACAAATTGACGGCAAATGCAAATTTTTGGTGTAAATTCTTTTGTAATATGTGTGTGTGTGTATACGTTTGCGTGAATGGTTTATTATAAATCACTACGATAATTATATGAAAATTATGTAAGATTAAGAAAATAACTAAAGGAAAGCCCGAAGAATAAAAGAAAACAAAAGCAAGCGAATTATTCCTACCGTTCATGCTTGTGAATAATTGAATTTTACATTAGGCGGTTGTAACGTGTTATCTAGATAAGCATGCGTAATATTTCTTAAAGATATCTCACTACTACCTATATACACATATATGTACGCGTAACTTGACTGGCCATTCACTTACATAATTGTTGTATATGCATGTTTTGTGGCGATCGGTGTGAGCTTGAAAACACTCGCAAAAATTCTTTTGCAAAGAGTTGTGTGCGCAATTAATTATCACAGTGTAATAAACTTATCACAATAAGAAATTAGCACACATCACATAAGTAAAAGAAAAATAATCATAAAAAGCGCATTTGTGACTTGTAACAAATTGTCTTTATTTTAAATGCACACGAACATACAGTTTATGCCAATTGAATGGGAACAAAATTAAATGTTGAAATTAAATTAACTTTTCTTTGTTTCTTTTTTCTTGGAGGGGGCGGGGGGGAATAAAACGTATACTTTAGTAACAAATTTCATAGATATGTGATAAGCACAAAAAGCGAATTGCCTCAGTTTTTACTCACTGGGAGTTACTGGGAGCAGTTTATTAAACTTCGTTTTGAATTGGCTTAAGAAAGCACACAGACAGTTGTAACCTTTCTTTTATACTGTAGGGGACAGTGCGTATGCTTTCGTGTTCAAAAAATTCCATGCGTTTCCACAGCTCTTCCAAATAATTTCAGTAAACTTTACGCTTTGATTACAGCGTTGCTGTGGGATATAAAAATCCAGCGTAAACCTAAAAAAATGAAAGCTTCTACAGAAATCGCTATTCCCTCCCTCCGTCCGTATTAGAGATTACAAAGAAGAAGTAAGAAAAATCACTTTCCCATTGGAAAGGCTGCTAGTGTTCACCGTCTATAGAAAGTCAACAAAGATAATATGAAAACTAGTTAGGATTATTTTTTATTCGGAAAAAAAGTCTTTTTTGAAATTGTTTTTGTTGCCTTTTAGCTTTTGTTGTTTTATAACAAATTAGATTTTGGCATATTCTTGGTATAGATTTTTAGCCATTGGAGTCCTTAATGTCTGCATGAATTGAAAACTTTTATATATGTGTCTTTCTGTAGCTCAGTCAAATTCAAGGCTTCTAGATCGATAGCATCGTAGGAAGAAACACTTTTTCGATTACCGCACGACCTCTTAAGTAATGAAAAAAAGAAAAAGATGCGTTTGCTAAAATGTTTGCTGTACCTACATAAATTATGCAATAATTAATTTCTCATAGTGAAACGTAACAAAGAAAGAAAACGCATACGCACATGTTGCACAAATTGCAACTAAATTGTATTACGAATTAAATTTAATGCGTTCACCAGAGTTTGAATACTTCATCTTAAGATTGTGCTGATTCTTTCCTTTTTTTGTTGTTCTTTTTTCTCGTGTATTTTTTCTCATCTGTCTAAGACCTGTATTTAGGGCTACAAAAATGTATTTAATTGTCAGTTGCCATTTAAAGTCCGACCACTATATAACTCATACTCATACTTATACAGACAAATAAACGTAACGTAAGTGTACATCTGTATCTGCGAAATGACTGCTGTTTGGCTAGTAGCCGAATGAATGAATTGCTTAAAGAGAATGGTGGCCCGTGGTCTGCGTAAGTTAATTTCCATGTTCTGTTTATTTTTTTACTTTACTACAGTTTGTCCAGAACAATCGAACGAACGAACACTTCTCAAAAGCAAAATGCTTTACATCTTCTTGAAGCCAGTTATTATGATATTATATTGCTGCCAGCCTTACTATAAATAAGCTTTTGTCAGAGCTTAACTAAGTTTATGCTATTGTGCATTTACTTGGTTTTCTTAGTTCTCGGTTCTTAAGCAATTTAACCGGAAGCCTAATTACAATTACCTTTAGGCTCTACCCACTTTTTTCCCTCTCGCTCTGTTATCGTTTTATGCTTTTTTTGTTTGTCTGACAGGAAAAGTTTTAATTCCATTTCATAAGAACAAGAGATGCCATTTTATTTCATTTAAAATTATAAACACACATCCGCCGATATATACAAATATATATATATATATATATATATGTATATGTAGATATGGATGTATACGTAGGTGCACGTGCACATGTACATCTGCATGTACGTATATAAATAAAAACCCGTAGAGCAACGTTGCTTTGCAGATTTACTACTTCTCTAGAGTACATTCTTGTGCAGGCATTTATTTGTCTCAATAGGTAAATATATTTTTATATTAAGCTACCGTTTTGTAAACCGTGTATCTCGGATGTGTTTATGAATTTATTTATAAGTCATAAAAATCGAAGTAATAATGTATTTTCTGATCATAACAAAATTCCTTTCAAAGCTATTTTTAATAATAGCTCATGTACTGCATTCTGCGTGATGGTTAAGCTGAGTGGTCTCATTAAAAAAGGTTTATTAATTTTACTACGACTTTTGAAGCGTCTGCAAATCGTTCTAAAAGATTAGTTTATGGATTTATAATTAACCTTAATTAGCGTATTTAAAACAAGTCTTAAAAGTAAAGTAAAAAATTTTAAATATATTTAATCTATACCTTTAGATGTACGATATATAGATAGTACGTAGTGGTAGTAAAGAATATTTAGATTTCTCTAGACATAATGTAAATACATAGTGTTTAGTAGTAGCAAGATATATTTAGCTATATATATATATCTATATAGTGCGAGATTTAACATCGACTTGGCTGTAGACGTTTATCAATTTAATTAATCTTCCACTTGTCCGTCCATCGAAATTACTTACCTCAATATTAAAGAGCATATATTTTAAATAACTTATTGGTTAGTGAGTTACAAAATACCATGACATTACCTGTTCAGTTATTGATTTGAAAAGATAAAGCGGCAAGCGACTTTAACTCTATATGGTTAACTACATGGTTACCTGTCCTATGCAGTTCATTTAGACTTAAGAAATTTAAAAGAGTTACGTATCTCTTATGTCGAAGAGAACTCGACGATTATTGATAATCATTACAAGATGTACTTCCGGTCCATCTAACGAGATCGTTTCCACCCGTCTAGATATTCCCCTTCTTTGCTGATATCCTGAAATGACAACACCAAGCTCCCACATCTCATAGAAACAGACGAATATAAGCGGAGTTAATAAAATTTATTATACAATTTGCTATTTTTTCTACTTGATTTTCTATGTATGAGTCATATTTCATTTAAATTTGAATTGGAATGGAACTTACATTTAAGTAATCAAAACAAATAATTAAAATAGCGAACTAATTTGCGCATTAATCCGTCTTTACGTCTTTATGTAAGTATGTCTTACAAAGATAAATTTGCTTTCGCCATAGCTCAGAGAGAAGAATAAATGTACACCCAATTCTTTTTTACACGATTTTTTTTACACGAATTTGATTTAACACAAGTTCAAAAGAAAAAATTTCTTTTTTTATACGAATTATTTTGTTTTAACACGATTTTTAATATTCCAGGAATTTTCTTTTCCAAAGTAGAAGTTATTTTTTATAAAATATTTAATGAATTAAAATGTGTAAGCACGAAATAAATTAAGTGAACTCTAACAAGAACTTTTTAATATTGTTTACACCTAATTCTCTTTTTACACGAATTTTTTTACGCGTATTTTTTAGGAACCTATCTATCGTGTAAAAAGAGAATTAGGTGTAAATAAATATATATTTTTTTTAATTAAATGCTACTAAATCGTCTAAATCAAGGGCAATAATAATACATTGGATTTTTATGCTTCACTTTTAAACTTGAAAAATTTGTAACATTTTAAGCTATTGACAAAGTGAAATTCCAATTCAAATTAGTTGTCAAAGCTTACAAGATGTTTGAACTAATGTTGTTTTTCTCTTGGACCATCCTACGCTAAACGAAAACTAGGAGAAAAAAAAATACAAAAATCAATTCTGTAACAAACGAAATAAAACGCTCATCGGCAAACACGAAAACACACCTTTGATAATCACTTTGACTGGCGCATTCGCAATGGCAGAGCAATTACAATGATGCCTAAGCTAACCAAAAAAAAACAAAAAAACAAAAAAAAAAAACCGGGCCATAAACGAATTGAGCGCATTACTGCCTTCTCAATCGTATGTACACTAGAGGAGGGGAGGAAGTATGTAACTAAACTTTGAACCATTCTCTAATCTCATTAAGAACGCCTGTTCAAATTTTGCAAACTTGAAACAAATTTTAATGGACTCCTAGTCTTGGCATTGCGCTTGAAGAATGAAGACTATATATTTAGTGTATGTATGTATGTGTGTAAAGGAGAGGAATTAAATGCTCATATGATATCACTTGGTGTACAATGCAGCAGCAGCAGCAGCAACAATGAAAGACAATATATAATGCATTTACCTAGAAGGTTCTCTCTTAATCTTCATCTTTTAACAAACTAGTTGTTCGTTATGTTGGTGATCGGCTCGGTTTCTTCATATGGTAATATGAACTGTACGTTTGTGTTTAAGTTTGACTGTTACGTAGTAGTTTGTTTGTTGCTTATCATGTAATTCGACACATTGGTAAAATAGTTTAACTCTACAACCCAGTGCCAGGTCGTAAACTTCTGGCATTATTCTACAACTGCAAGTCCGCCTGATCACTACTATAGTAGACATGTATGCAAAAGTACATAATTATCATGATGCTGATGATCATTATCATTTTATATGCATGTATAACGCTTGCAAATTTCTTCTTCTTCTTCTTTTTTTTTTTTTATAGCCTCTAAAGTGGTTAATGGTTAAAGGATCAACACAAATTGCTTAAACCGTAATGATTTCGTGTATTGCTGTTTTTTTTTTTTTTTTTTGTTCTTTGTTTTTTGCTTCTGCTGTCTGTTCCTTTTTGAATATCACCACAAACAAATATGTGTGTTTCGAGAGTTTTGAACAGCACAGTGTGTGCAATACCGTCAGTTAGTGTTGTGCTTCTACAGTTTGTATTTTCTTTGTTGTTGTTGTTGTTGTGCAATTTGCACGCCTTGACCATGAGGCCAAATGAAATTAACGAAAATTGTGCATAAAATCCTAAAGCTAATTGTTAGTTTGCACTTGTGTCCATGTAGATCATGACCAAATTGGGTGTATACTTACAATCTCTATATAAACGCATACCAATACCCCGCATAAATACAAACGTACGCGCTTATTCATATTGTTGGAATTATATAATAAGCTGGTAGCGATCATTAAATGGGTTCCATTTCTGATATATGATAATTAACGTCGGAAAGAAGCCCCAGAGTAGATTTTTTTCGAAAAGCTATTTATTGAAGTAATGGTAGCAACGAATTCTTACAATAAAGAAAAGAATATTTAAAAATACTTTTCGTTTAAGATTTAAGTTTAAGTTTTTTAAAATTTCTTTAACTCTCTCTAACTTTTGGCAGCATGCGAATTCAATTCGTCTTTTCACTTTTAAAATTGAATAAAAGATATATCTGATTAATTTCGGACAGGTGTCGATAGGCAAAAGTCTATGCAGAATTCCGTTCTTCCAGTTTGAAAGTAAATATTGTTAAAATTAAAGTATAAGACGAAAATTAAAATAACTAACAAGAAATAGGGAAGAAAACCTTCAAGTCCTTAAGACTTTTCAAATATCTTTCCTTGTTTCGTATGACCAATTATTCAGAGAATGTTCTTAACACTATGTAACTTGCTAGTTGGAGGGAAGTCGAGAGAGACATATACGGAGCGGAGGGAGCTTGATAGACGTGTGTCCGATCGGCAAGTGTTGTACCTTTAACGACGGTGCGCTCACTAGGTACGACTACACAGCGATCGTATTTGAAGTCTCGTCGACTGACCCGAATCCTTCAAATGTGTCGAGTCGATCGTTGTAGTTTTTTAACTATTTGGCTATGCGGTAGCCTACGGATTCAAAGATCTGCGAATAAATGGCCAAGAGTGGTTGCATGATGAATAATGAAAGTAATAATAACGATCCTTGAAGAGGGATAGTATGAGATGGAATTGACGATTTTAGTTTTTGGAAAGTTTTCGATTATTCACGATGTAGGTGCTTTAACCTAGCCGTGGTGCTTTTTTGCGCACATAGCAGTTTGTGATTTTTAGTTCTCTTGCTTTTAATTTTCCTTACAAAACTCTGCTAAAATTTATAACTGACGGTAAACATAGCATAAAGTAAAAACACACCGCTTGGGTTAGTAAAAATCTGCCCCAAATAAAAAAGTGCAACTAAAGGAAAAATCAGAAATCTGACGAGTACGGACTTACCAATATGAGCCCAGCAGAAAATAAGTTCCATAATTATTTCTACATTCAATTTTCTCAACATTCTATACTTAGTACTAGAAGTTGTGACAGGCGAGAAAGGCAACAAGAGACAAATGCTTCTCCCTAATGCATAAGTGAAAATACTTGATTTAAAAGCTTTCCCATGGATGTTAAACTTGACTGCTGCTCTCTATCCTATAGGTGACATATATATATATATATATATGTATATATTTATATATGTATATATATATGTATACATATGATGTAAAATTCGTTTTGTAAGACATGTGAACTACTTCGGTTATAGATAATAATGCGATTTAAAAGTAAGAGGATAACTGAAAGTTAAACAAAAAAAAATTCCTATTAAGTATACGAAAAATAATTGTTGAATTAACATGAGCAATATCGACAGGCTAACTTGATCTTCTATAAGATTAATGCATACATTCAGCTTCACTTTTTTTCCTTTTTTTTACTTTTAATATCTAACAAAACTACGCTTATAAAATCGTTCTCAGTATCAGTGAAACTGTTTACCGATGGCAATTAGGTTATTTAATTATTGTAAAAGCAAAAAAGGAGAAAAAAAAAAAGAGAAGGAAAAAAATTAAAACAAAAACACAGGGTTATTAAATATTCTCATGATAATTGGAACAGTCAGTCAGTCAGTCAGTATCGAGACAATGTGAAGTAAGTCTTGTGCAGTGAATTGAAATTTATTAAACGATTCGATAAAATGAAATATTTGCTGGTAATAAAAATTGATATAATACTTTAAATATCACTGCAACAATAACGACAAAAATAACAACAACAACAACAACAACAACAACAATTGGCAATTGTTACAACAGGTTGCATGTACACATGAGCTTGATGTGAAGCCGGTTAACGTTTTTTGACTGAAATACATACTCTCCATATGTTTAGGTTTCCCCGCAAATGGATTTCATTTGGAGATTTCATTGGCAAAGCACCAAAGGAGTAGTTAGAGCCAAGAAGTCGATTGTGGCCCACATCGCGATCATTAAATGTTTCATTTGTCTCAATAAATTTCAATTCAAAAAACCAACTGCAACGAACAATTACAGCACAGCAGCGAAATGCGCTACATTTGTTCGTTTAAAGAGTTTGTCAAGATATCGAACCATATGCCAGTGCGCCCTATAAAGTAATTAGATCATTCAATGTAATGTAATCGTAGATACTTTGAGATGAAAAATGTATCGATGGTATCGAATATAGATAGTGTCCTGCTTGCAGTGAAGCGGAGCAAGAAGAGAAGATGTTACCTTGATTTGATCTAGGGGTTACATGCATGCTGCTGTAATCGTTTGAATTGAAAAGTCAACATCGCTGACCGTTCAGCATAACATATATTTTTGCAACGGATATATGGCAATTAAATTTAACAATTAGAATTTATCAATCGAATGTTTGACTCGACTCGCCGACCGACCGACCGGCCGGCCGATCGATCGATCGACTAACCAGGCAGCCAGCCAGTCGACTAGCTAAACAGTCAAGCAAGAGTTGCTTTTAGTGCACTTACTCAGCTGCGCTGTGCACTTGCACATACAAAGATATATATTTATTCATTATTGAACTGATCGTTTTTGGCGGCATATCGTGTACGCTGCTTTTGATATCATTTCGTCTTGTGATATCCATCGTGCTTGCTTATTGACATTGATGATGATGATGACGATGATGATTGCGATGATGATGATGATGATGACGAAGACGACAAACGACAAACGACGATGACGATCATGCACTGATGATGTTGATGATTATGGTTATGGTTTTTCTTTCCTTTCATTTTTTTTTTTTCGGATAGATAAAAACTTTGATCGGCATTCTTGAAAGGATCTTATTGTTAAGATGTGATGGTTATTATTGTTGCTATTGCTGTTGTTGTTGTTATTATTATTATTATTATTATTATTATTGTTATTATTGTTGGTAATGTTTATTTTTGTTCAGTTACATTGTTTAACTAAATCGTGAACGTAAACACTTGAGAATTTTTATTCAAGTTGTTTTATGTTGTTCCTGATCTTTATAAGTATTGTCATTGTACGGTTGTTGTATTGCACTGCGGTTCTGGTAAAGATCACAAGATATATATTTATGATCTCTTCGCAAAAAGTAATACAATTTTCCTTCATATAATACAAACATATATTAGACTGATTTGGTTTTTCTTTTTTGAGAAAGAAAACGATGGGAACAGAGATGAATTATTTTCTTATGTGTTCGTAGATTATACGAAAGTCTTGTGATGAATAAAAACAATTAGATGACCTTAGGTTTAACATAAGCATGTGAAATGCAATCAAATTGACTTGACCGCTAACCGACCGGTCCAAAAAAAACAAACAAACAAAACTTAAAAAGCTGTCGCCACATAGTGGCCTTTCATTGCTTTTCAATTTAAATGACTTTTATTGCTTTCTTGCTATAGATAAATCATTGTTTTATGTGATTTTGATTGAAAAGACAAAAGAAAAGACGAAGGAGAAAGGAAGGATATTTGCTGAGCATAACTTTTGGAGAATCAGTTATATGCTATTCCCACTTTTCCAATTGCTTCTGCAATGACTCGTATATATTGGTCTTGCCAGTAGTTATTTAGACTTTTGGGAAAGCTAGAATCAATTAAACCATGTCCACCTCCACGTTCGCTGACATTGGAATAAATAAATTCAATCCACTTAATTTTGTTCTTGCAAATTCGTGTCTTTCTCTTAGATTGCGACTTAAGATTTTGTATAAAGTTCAACGTTAGATTTAAGCTTACATTTATCGAAATTTGCAAGCGGACCGTATTCTCGACTCGGATGACCAAACTATGGGTCCAACATTATCGAAAAGCATACATACAAGGTTGCGGCTACCGAAGAGGCGAGAGTTCATTGCTGCTCGATCTTTCTGTGTTCCAATTTCCGCCCTTGTGCTATTTTATCCAATGTCGTGCGAGTATTATAGAGCTTTCCGTGGGTCCCGCATGACAACAATATGCTTTGTGCTTAAACTAATGCGAAGTTGTGCAAAAAAATTTACTCCTCAGACAGAGAACCCATCCTTAAGTGTTCTAACAAAATTTTATATGGATAAGAAGTTCAGGCGACATTCATGTAAACTGAATTTATTATATTTGTTTAATCTTTATGTTAATTATGTTAATTTTCGATTATATTTTTTTATATTTATTACAAAAAAATAGCAAATAATGTGCGGAAAAATCCTTGGAATTTCTTTATTGCTTCCCTTGTTGTACGCGAGTTTTTTTTGGTGTGAGAAGACACCCATTTAAAATAGTGTAGAGACTTCAATCCGCTAAAAACCACCTATGTTCCTCTTTTTACCCTATGGCACGACGAAAGGTTTTATAGTTTAATTATTCTTTGCACTGTTCCGGCATGAAACGACTGTTTTAAATGAAACGACTTTCTGAGGAGTCTGCAATTTCTGTGAACTTTTCTTTATACCGAACTTCGCCAGCATTGTTTTGCGTTGTAATTTTTAAAGATTTCATTTAAACCATAATTTTGCTTAAGCAAAACTGTTGATAGATCCCGTAACAGTTATCACGAACTATTGTAAACGGCTTGGTTTGACTTAATCTAAGAACAATAAAGAGAGAAACAAGACTTAATGCTCACAATAAACACTTTAATAATTACAACAACAATAACAACTAAAACGACAGCATTGCGCTGGTAAAAGCAATTTTCGAAATTACATCGTGATGTTAAATTGAAGAAAAAATTTCATTTATTTACTGGCAGAGAGTGCACACTTACATATAGGGATAGACAAAAAAGTGCATAAAGTTCACAACAAGTTTGTTGCTATTGCTGTTGCTGCATTGCATCGCAAAAAAAAAAGAAAAAAAAAAAAGAAAAATATAAAGAATAAAAAAAAAAAGACAACAACAGGGACGATCTGATGTTTCGTTGAAATTGTTACTGTTGCTGTTGTTATTGTTTCAGGCAATGCAACATCAACCAAGTACAAATCGCAAACAAGCGCCTCCAGTGACTTAAAACAAGAGCAACAAGCAAATCAAGCAAAGAAAAAAATATATATCCGACAACAACAACGAATAACAATAACAACAACTATCGGTTTAAGTATCTCTCTAAAATTCTTTAAGATGTTTTTGGATTTTTTTATATTTTATTTTTTTTTGCTTTTTTTGTTTTTCTTCTTTTACTTTTAAGATTTTCTTTCCGTTGCTTATTTGCGCGTGCTCGCCTTCACTACAGAGATTTTGAATTGCGAGCCAAAGCAAGACTAAAGCAACCACAATCAAAACTCCATACACCCTTTTAAAATGGTTGCTGCCCAATATCGTGTGCAAGAAAATTAGTTTCACAGTGCAGTTTACTTAAATTTTGTACAACAAATAAAGTAAAATGACTTTTAAAAGGTAAGGGAATGAAGCGAAACTAATCAAGTGCTAAGCTATCGCCTTCAGTTAGCTCTGAAAAAGACCTTTCTTGCTTTGGTAAGCATTACGGCGAAGGAAAGGAAAAAAAAGCACGCTTCCCATTGCTGTTATAGAGAATGCATTAAAAGATAAGACTAAAGCAGTGATTTTAATAGCAATGAGACGATTAAGTTGAAAAACATAAAATGGGTTTATAAAAAATTATAATTTCTTTTCGTATAAATTTGAAGAAAATAAAGTCCTTAACTGAACTTTCATTGACTTTAAATACAATGCTTATTACAAGCATTAATGCTAATGAAAATGAACCCTAACAGCAATAGCTTAATTGAAAAAAACGAAAGCCTCTTGTCGATATCATTCGGTTCGCTGAGTGTAAATTTATTTATAAAATATACAGAGAATAAATAAATAAATGAATTTTTTTTTTTTTGAAACATAGGGGATTTTGAATTTTTACTTTTGAATGTGACTAACTTTTGATTATAACTAACTTTTTACCATTAGCGACACGAAGCCTTAATTATTGTTTTTTTATCAGCATAAATCTGAGACATTACCGTACATATCCGTAAAACCAATAATCCAATGACTGGTCATATAAACTTGAAGGCCATCCACCGAAACATTTCACCGAAGTAGGTTTGTCGCAGCATCAGAGGCGGAAATTCTTCTACGATTGGCCGCCTACGACCATTGTTCTCATCAAAACTTCTGCAACTCCTTATTAGATACTATTCCATTTAGCATTACGCCCGAAGCCTTAGCACGATTAGCTGAGTATAGGTAGAAAAGCAGTCAAGTTATAAGCTTAATGATGCTAAGCCGGTAATTACATGCTATTTCACAATTTAATATGGCTAAGGAACTAGATTATAGGCTTGTAACATATTCAAGTAATAAAAACCACTACACGCTCGCTCCGAAGACCTTAGAGGCGCTAAGAGCTTATTGGACCTATGTACATATGTACATGTTTAAGAAGAAACATGAAAATCGATTGATCAGCTTAGGCTCGTTTTAGCAAGAAAGACCGAATCAAGTAATTACTCGAGAGATTTATAGTTAATGACTTTGTTGAGCCCATAATTTTCATTTTAATAAATGAGAAAATAAAATTTATAAGAAAATAAATTTTTAAAACTTTATTTATTAAAAAAATACCCTGTGTACACATACATACACATTCGACATTTTCTTTTTCTTATGTTTTTTGTTTTTTTTGTCATAAAATTTGTTTAAAACCTTATGAGAAAAAGGAGTAAAAGTAAAACTCTAGAAATTGTGGTTTTTCAAGTTTCCATCAAGAGCAGCTGATGCTGGTGGTCAAGTCTTGTTATTGTAGCTGTTTTTGGAAAAGATATGAAAACAGCCGACAAACAACTGTAATGAAATGTTGTGTATATCCTTTGTGTGTGTGTGTGCGTTTTGCACAAAAGAAACCACAATTTGTTATTGTGTCTTATTTTTCTTCAAATGTACCATATGACAACAATCCCAGCAACCATAGCGGCTGGAAGCATATTGTATGATAACTTTGCTGAAAAGCGGAAACCGGATGTATGAAAAGCTCTCTAATTATTGCTATTGTCTCCCTTTGTCTTGATTTTGCTTGTTTTGAGCACTGGCGGTTTAAGTTCATTTTTGCGGTTTACATTGTTCTTCTTTCTTCCTTCCTATCTGCACATGTGTAGACCTACCACGTAAACATATACAAGCACATCTACACATCTACATGTTTGTATTTTGTTGTGGAAATGAAATATCGCTGCTCGACTTTATTATTTCTTAGAGAATAACTTTTAAGCATTTATTTATAATTGCACAGGTCGTTGAATTGGCTTTCAGTTTACTACTAAGGAGCACAAGCAAGTTTGTATTTTGAATTTTTGAATACAATGAAATCGAAGCGACCGCCACTAATATAGAAATGGAGGAAAAAAAAAAAGTTTTCCTGTAAAGATATGCTGAACGCAAGAAGAATCATTTTAATCCCAGATAACATTTTGAAATGAAGGAAAACAGTTAGTTAAATAGAAATTTCTTCGTATGCGAGTTTTGTGAAATTTTCTCAAGCTACTTAATAGCAGTTACAAGTAAAGAAAAATATGAAAGCTTCGAGACGTTTTGAAATGACCTACAGAAATACTTTTTAGATTAACTGCTGTTCTTAGTATTGCGTCGAATATTAGGCGGTCCACCAAGTGCAGTTTCTTTTGCTTAGTTCTTTGAAATGCAAAATTCTAAGAGCCACGAAAGGTGAGACCTAACATCATCCCATAGCTGCCTTTTGTCTTTATGTCTTTATGTCTAAATGTCTGTCCCACTTTTCACGGGCAAGATACCTTGTCAAGAACATCAATCAAGTCGTTTGTACTTTGATTGCAATGTTTTCGAGATGCTTCCCACTGAAACATGATATTTTAACAAAAGTCCATCAAGAACTTTTTGTAAACAAAAAAACAACTTCGGATAGAATTTAAACATTATTTAGCAAAGCATAGAATCTAAGTATTGCTTAGAAAAAACGAAGAAGAATTTCCACTCTGAAGAAAGGCGTTTGGCAGCATTATCTTCTTTTTGCGCACATCAGACCGCAACTCGGGCATCCGTTTTGTCTACTCTTTCGCAAGTACTTGCGAGTGCTTGCATAGAAACGCAAATCCCTCTTGTTTACCTCCATGTTCGCACATACAGGAAATATCCACTGAGCGAATGGACAAACACAGTTTCCATTTAAGCGCTTTCGGCTTTAATCACCTGAGTATAGACTTCGGGGATTTACACCGATAACAAGGAAAAATTGTTCCACGATTTCTATGATATTTCTTGTACTCCTCTCACTTACCCTTGTTATTGGGGTTATTCTTGATTATGTGGACTCTGGGTTGGATAATGTGTTGACTTCAGTTATTCGCTTTTAAATTTCTTTATTTAGCTTAAGAATCAGTTACAAAGCAAACCAAAATTAATTTACAATCATTTTCTGTTTTAATTATCGAATGGAAATCAACAATCGCTTTCACCCTTTTCTTTGTCCGTTTTTAGGAAAATTGTTGTGAAACATGGCGCGACCGCCATTTATGTGCCGCCATTATATGCACCCTGATAAATTGTTAATCACAACGGCTACACAATAATATCAGAAATAAATGCATAAAATTTCATAAGCTTAGCTGTACGCGGTACTCACGATGGCATGATATGTTGCTGACGATGGTGATGGCTCTGAGACATGCAACATTTGAAAATTTGAATTGCGGCGGTAGGCTGAGAAAGAAAATAACTTGCAACCATAACGACGACGACGACGACGACGACGACGACGACGATGACAACAACAGTGGCCAACCATACCAAGAAGTATCTATGTATGTAATTGTACATGCACGTACATAGGCCGATTTGTGTACGTGTGTACTTTGCAAGTAAGTAAATTTTAGCGGCATTGCAGCCAAACATGATATCCTATACGTGTTTGTATGTTTTTGGTTTTTTTTTTTCTTCGTTTTGCTTTTGTTGGTTGGTCGGTTGGTTGCTTGGTTGATAGGAGAATGTGTATAATTTTCAGGAACTACAAAAACTAAAAGTTTTTAAAAATGCCACACAAGGGGAAACAGAAATACCGAAATTCTTGTCGCTCCCCCTCACAGATTGCATAAGGAAAAAAAAAAAGAGTCGGTTTTTAAAGCGGCGCTAAAGTTTTGTTAGCGTTACAAACCACACACACACACACACACACACACACACACACACACGCATACACGCATACAAATTCTCTGTGTCCGTATACCATATAAGTATGTATAAATGATGTCGTGTTTATTTGTTTTGTTCTGTGTGGTATTTTGCGAACATGTCTCGTAATCTTATGCGAACAAACATCAGAATTGATCGTATGTGTGTATGCGTGCATATGCGTTTATAAAAGTATATATAGCCGACTGAATGAATGCATGAAAATGTAAAAGCTAACGCTTATCGCATGCAAACCAAGCAGCCAGTCAGCCAACCAACTAGCCAGTCAACCAAGCAAGCAGGCAAGCAAACAAACAAATAAACGAAACGCATTTTTTTTTTTTTTTTTTTTTGAAACGACTATAACGGCAAGAACAACATAAACCAAATATGTGTTACTGAGAGAGAAAAAGGAACGACAAGAAGAAAAAATAAAGTAAAACGCAATCCAAGTTATTACAGTCTGAGGCGTCACTGGCTGCCATGTTTAACTACCATGACATGCTTTACCGCTGCTGCGTATTGTTTTTGTTACTACTTTCGCTACAGTAGAACGACCAACATTACCTTTAACCTCCATAATCGTCATCGCCGCTATTATAAACGCTATAACCATTTTTATAGGCACCACAAATAAGCTGAATATATTAAATTTGTTATTCCGTTTGTAACACCTACAAATATGCAGCACCGGTCTTGCAGGGCGATCGTTACAAACTCATCAACAAGTTTTGATTCTGCCCCATTGATTTAGCATAACAATGCCGCAGGGGGCAAAAACTCTATAACCAATTCAAAAAATGCTTTTTTCTTTGAAAACCTTTTCGTCAACAATTGTTAATCTGCAGCAATAGTGACGCGAGCCTTAATCAGAGCAACAAAGAAATGCAAAGAAAATCTTGTGAAAGGACCTATCGAAGCACAATTGTAGCAAAGACAAGTGAGAAAATTATATTCGACTTTTACTGCAACTCTTGTACCCGCACCATGTTAAGAAAAGAGAAAAAGCGAAGGACACTGTTTTGGAGCTCTCTCAGGTACGATGACCTTGTACAATATACATTTTTCTACAGCTAATGTAGAACAACCCATTCCGGGACTTTCGACTGTGTATAGGTTGTAAGCAGTGACAAAAAAGTTGCGGACCACAGAGTTGTTCTCAGTTTATGTTGCCCCGTAGACGTGTTCTTCGACTGATTTGGTCAATTTTGCAATACCAACACAAAGCTTATGACGAGTGTGAAATCTCTTTGGCGACCGGGAGTGTGTTTACGACACGAAACTAAACACGCGGACAGACGGGAATGCCTACATCGAATCAAAATTTGATACTGATCAAGAATATATATACTTTATAGAATGTCTAAAGCTCTCTTGTGGTCACTGCAAACCTTTTGACGAAGTGAACATATTTCCATTTTTCGATGGTAGGTCTTTTGAAATCATGAATAGGCTCCGTGTTCGTCTGCACGTAGAGTGATAAATGCACGATTAGAATTTTAAAACTAACGCTCAAATATCAAAATGATCTTAAGTTTAGACTTTTTGTTTAGTTTAGCTTAAGTTCTACAATCAAGTTAATCTGTGCGTAGATTCGGTGTTTATTGTTGTTATTATCATGTTTATGTTATGTTATTCCACATGTGAAAATAAATCACACCGATCGCTGTTTTCATGACAAAGGACTTATTTGAAGAAATTAATGAAAATTATTTTATTCACAGCATAGTTCATTGATAAAGCACGCTATGACTTTATGCCGTAAGGACACGTAGTCACTTAAGGCTAATGTGGGCATCAGAATGAAAGTCGTATATACACGGAGACACAAATCGTTGATTAAACATAGTGTTAACCGAAAGATCGTATGTCTGATAAAGATGATAACGTCTATTAGTTCACCGCTGCCCCCTAATTCCTGAAAAATCAACTTATAATGTCTTTTTAAATATTACATGAATTTTTTCTTTAATGATCGATCCAATTGTGTCCTCTGCTACTTGTAGCGTTCCCCAGTCCTAGGATTCTTTTGATTAGAACAATTCATAATACATTACAGCCATCCCATGGCCACCCGAACGGAAGTGCCATGGGTATTCGATTTTACTGTCGATATTAACAATACCCCCGATGCATGATTTCCCACATTTCAGATGTTACTTCATCTCCATTTTTCCTCACGAGCCAGCAGAATTCTGCCTCAAAATGAGCAGGAAAAGGAGACGTTTCTGGGTTTGACAATTTTTTAACATAGACATCGACCTATTCAAAGCTCCAGAACACTACATTAGGTACAGCTTAGCACATCATAACATATAAGGTTGTGCAGAGTGTACAGGTAACATTTTCACATGGAAACGTCAACGTTTGAAAGCTAAATAACGCTATCTCATAGAAAACCGCCTCGCTTACCACCCTCCAGCTTATATGAGCTATCTTGTATTGGGTATGTTATATATTATATGTATAATGTTTTCATTATGTTACATGTGCGCACAAATGCTAGGTGTCCAAAGCGAAAAGGTTTTTTTTGTTTGGAATTCAGTTAACTAAAGTTGACGTGGGCGATGCTTGGCAACGTGTTAAATGTCAGACGTCAACATTCGATTCTACTGCTGGATTCTAAAATCAAAGGTTATCCTTTCTCCGCTAGAACATATTATAAATCATTTCTCAGAACTGTTGAATACGACATTGAAAGTCTAGGCTTAGTCTTAAGTTGATGGTTTTCGTAGTGCAATGCCTCCATTAGGAATTCTTGGCAGATCAGTCTTTGTCTATCTGGAGGCGGCTTTAGCTGCGTCGTAAATCTTTCGTGTCAAGCAGAAATCGATTTTATCATCATTTTGAATAAATGAGTAGATCACTTGGTGCAATCTTTCTTGCTTCTGCTGCCGCTCAGATAAATCTTGAATCAACAGCGAATGCAATGGTAATTATAAGGAACAATATCAAGTGATTGCGAAGAATTGTTAAGTGATTTGCAGACAATTTGTAATATGCGGCCGCTCTGTCGAAAATTAACTTTGTTGCCTTCTTTCGGTGGTGGTGTTGACGAGGTTAATAGCCATAATCTTATCAGTTATTTTCCACAGTGATTTTTGCGGCTTAGGTTAACATTATTCGTCAACATTACCCGAAGATTGTCAGCGACATTTTTCTTTCAATTGTGCAGAAAGAGCAATGTTTCCGCAAATGTAGTTTTCTTGCCAAATTATTCGATATATTTATTGATCAAGAGAAAAAAAAACTACACACTTTGCCAAATAAGAAAGATTGCCCCCTAAACCGAAAGATATCGGAACTACGACTACGTTATAGTATCGGTTATTAAGAATAAATTAAAATTAGTACGCACTCGCAAGTTAATTAATTTCCCTGCTTCGACGAACTCTTTCCGATTAGACTGGTGATAATTAGACAGCTTTCCAGTGACTCTTAGTGACGCGTGTACTACCCATTATTGACATAGAGTGCAATTTTAAGAAACGAATTTCGCGCATAAGTTAATTAACATTTACTTAGGAATTTCGATTTTAAGGGGTTTTTGCAACTCTTTCATACATCGTCACCTATGAATCCGTCATTCTTTCATTTCATAATAATGGATTTTTGGGAAAAGTTTTTTTTTTTTTTTTATATTTAAACTGAAATTTTTGAATTATTTTCTCCCGCCCTATGTAAATTTCCCACGGTCATGCACAAAATTTCACATTATATAGGCGTGTCAGATACGAGATAATTATATTTTATGGCGTTATACAAGAATAAAAACAACAGCAACAGCTACGAATAGAAGAGAATAAGTATTATTACGACTGCCACTGGTGGCATTAAGAAACGGAAATACAAACATTATCAAAACACATTTGAACACATTTGAACATACACACACTATGACGGAATAATAATAACATGGCATCGCTATCATAAAGAACGGCAACACCAACACTACCAACAAACAACAAAATTAACCTTAATAGTTGCAGTAGTACTAGTAGTCGTAGTAGTAGTAGTAATAGCTGTAACAGTAACAGTAGCACAAGAAACAACAATGGCCACACGTATCGTATATTGTAGCATAAGCATATAAAAATTTCTCGAGGTTCCTTCACTGAATGTATGCAATTTTTAGCCAGTTTCGTTGGAAAATTTTTTGACACGATAACGTTTGCTATTGCACTCGACATTTTATAAAAATGCATGCATGACAGATACACTCACGCATATACACACTCTTAGAACAGCCACCAGCATTTTCATAAGAACAACAGGACACGATGGGATTTTTGCATGGTTAGCATGGGAATGAAAACAAAAAAAAAAAAGAAAAAGAAAACAGCTAACAGTCCAACAACATATAATGAAATGTATCGTAGAAAGTTGTGCTATACTTGTCTTTGTTGTTATCGTTGCCAACAATTCCACCCCTTTCCTTTGCATAGCGTAGAACGAGCAGGAAATTTTAACAAATGCCATACAAGTCAGTTAAAGGGGCCACGGGGACGTTCAGGAGGAGGTAAGAAATTTCATAAAACGTGTAAAAATTATGAGCAACCGTCTCCATTTGTCACACATGTATGTAATGTATACGCGAAAGCGCTTGTTAAGCGATTTGATACACCATACAGCTCGTGTATATGCGCGTGCGTGTGTGTGTTCGTGTGTGTGTTTGTCTGTTTTCATGCTCGCACACAACACAAATGCAATATTTATCATACGTATACGTATATATATGTATATATATATATGTACGTACTTACTTACTTGTGCCCGATGGCTTGCATATGTATGGGAACACTTGTGCAAATATGCAAATGCCTTAAACATGCAAATTGTCGTAAACACGAAATGGGTTCATATCGCTTTAAAATTATTTGACATCGTCGTCATCTACACCAAGTAACATCATTCTCAAACAGTAACATCATGCGCTCATGCTTATGCTCGTCATTGTTGTTGTCTTAGCTTCGCTTCGCTACTATGTATATCCTTACACTCGACAATGTTGATATATTTCTGGACTTTTGCTTGATTTTACCCCTACCATCATCAACACTATTGCATTACATTTCTGCTTTTCTTTTGTTGTCGAGTTCTTTTTTTTATTTTTTTTAGCGCTTGTGAATAACAGTGGGCGAAGTATTTCATATCTCTGGCAGTGTACTTTTGTGTGGTTTCTGGCATCTTGTCGTGTCTAATATTTGAAAATTATTTATTTATTTTTTTGCTTTTAATTTTACATTTTCTCATGTGGGCGTATTGCATATCAGTTCAAATGTTTCACTTGTCCTCAGAAATGCTTCAACATTTCCTATCCGCCAATGCTTCTCCACCACTACATTGTTGTTGTTTATCATGTGTCTGCCTATGTGTGGATATATTGTTGCTCTCAAATCCCACAAAAGTTAAGTGAACACACATCAGTTTCGACTTTTTTCTTTTCCTTCTTTTTGCTATTTTGTCCAATTTTTTGTTTTTCTTTTTTTTTGTTTTATTTTTTCTACATGTTCTAGAGAAACATTGCCATGACATGCAAACGCCATTTCGTGATGAAATGTCACAGACACCCAAATGTTGTCATGTATTACGTCTTTAGAAAAACTAACCCATTGTCTTGCTCTATACCAGCAACATAATCTGCATGTCTTTGATTTGGTGCCTCATTCTGCTCTGTAAGCATTACCGCATACACTCCTACCACCCACCCATTTTTATTCAGATGTCCGAAATTTGTTCTTCTGATTTGTCTTGTAGGGATTTTTTTTTTTTTTTTGGTTTTTTTTTTTAATGAAAACTCATGTGTCACAAGTCAAATATGATGAGACATGAGTGTGTTTGCATGTACGAATCTGTGAAAAGTAATTATGAACAATTTATTGCAAATATTAAATTTTAAATGTTCATCGAATGTTCGCCGGAATTTACGAAGATTGCGTAATGTGAGCGAGTAATAAGTAAATGTTGCAAACAAGCCTTTCATCCTTGAGTTTTTCTTCTCAGACTAGAATTCTCAAGTTGATAAGATAGGAGCGCACGAAGAGAGGACGACGAAGGGAAATTAGGTGCTTAATAATTCTCACCAAGTTTTTAAATTTTTTGCAGTCTGGAAGAGATGCACAAATTAATCTTGTTATCTAAAATGCTTTTTTTCGATTTATAAGTTGTTCCTAATACAAGGAATGCGTAATGTTGCATGTAAAATTTCATTGCATCGTCTACAATAAAGTTTGTGCTTTTCAGTAATGCTTTAATCGTTTGTTTTGCTTGTTACCAGCGAAATACGAAAATTCGATGCAATGATCTTGAATTAGATAAAGATATTTATTCCAAAACCGATACAAGAAAGTCTGAGGAAATTATAGATGCTCCTATAGAAGCAATAGAAACAGATCTCCAGCGCTGTTGGAAATGTATATTAAGTTAGTATAATGCGTCAGTAAAATCGAATTTTTCAAAAAATTTTGTCTTTCGATGTCACTCGTGGTAAGAAATTGCGTTCGTTTTACTATCACCTTGAACTATTTCCCGCCTCGATCAATGTTAATAGTTTCCATCACCAACGTGTCACTTATTTTCCTTCCCTTTTCAGTATTGTTCCCGAAGAAATATTACTCGGTTATTCAGCCTTTATTCGAATTTTTAGAAAAGAAGATCTACTTGACAAGAGTTCTTTCTTTAGAAACTTAAATTAAAATAATATTTCGGGATATTTATCTACGTCACGATATCAGTAAAGCTAACTTCTATTGCGAAGCTTAATTCAAAAGCAATCTGAAGTGGCCCGTTACGCCGAAATATTGCATTCTACAAATTCATAAACTGACGCACAACGTTAATCTAACTTCTCTTCTATTCCAGTTTATTCAGTTTGTGAGCCTTGAGCTAAAAATTGCAAAATACTCCGTATTTGCACGGAATATGCGGAGGTTTTCAGATTTAGTATTCTTCGTCGTTGGGTTGTTCTGAAAGACAAGCACGAAGCTTGAAAAATGTAAGGTAAGGACTTTTTTGGTAATGGGAAATATGTATACCAAATTAGGGTGATAGGGCATTTTTCTCATTAGTTGCTTAAGCCGCTTGGTAGTACCTGGACAAGCAGTGACATAAGATGATCTAACATCTCTCACTATTTCTGCTTATATTTCAATAAATTGTACATCTCTTCCGATCATTGAAGGCCGCTTTCCGGCCATGTTTTCTTTTTCCAAAAAGGGCGCAATATATTTACATTTGAAGTACTTGAAGAAACAACGAAAAACGCTACAGTGACCCACAGCCCACCATTACATGATCTACTCTACGTAAGTCCGTTTAATACAGTTATTCACATAACAGCTTCTCAAAAAAAGCCGTCACGTGGATAGTGGTCGAAAAACTGTTCCGATTCGACCCATTTTGAATAGCGTTCGCCAATTTATCAAAAATTGATACTTTTAATGTAAACGAGAATACAAAACGGACAGATGGACAGACAAGCTTAGAGTCCCAATCACTTCCTGAATTGATCTGTTGATAAAAACTTCTTTAGTATTTGCATTAAGTTGGCAGACGTTCACTCCGAATAATTCACAACGCATCCAGAGTTCCCTGATCAATACAATCGTTAGAATTATGTTAAGCAAACACAGCTCACTCTCTAGGTTATAGTACACATACACATTAGTATCCGTATTAATAATTGATTTTGTTATCCGGAAATTCTCCACAATTTCGCGAGAACATATCCTCAAAAGAAGCTTTCTTAGCATTATCGATTCATTTCACGTCGTTACTTTTCAAGTAGGCCTCTTATAGCCTCTTGCGTTTTATTTAATTGTACAGCAAAATCATAAAATAATCCGCAAAGAGACAGAGGTAAAAAAATATTATGTTCCGACTAAAAAGAAAATTACCTGAATCTCCTGAATTCATACGCACGAGCTGTTTTGATGCTGCTGTTCTCAAGTAATTCTTCGCTAAGACTGTTAAACAAAATCCTTTCTACTCAGTTTTATCAAAACAAAAATATAAAAAAAACTCCTTTTCGTTGGTTTATGTATGTTAAGCTTTACATATGGGTACACTTGCAGATAAACATAAGCAAATCCTTACCTAATGATAAAGTACTAGGATAATGAAATTGGAAAATATGTGAAATTACATTCGAATTTGCGAATGTGTAGCGAAAATTTCAACATATGTGCGTCTACTACTTGACTATCAAATTTCTCATCAGAAAACTTTCTTAACACTTTTACTTACCGCAATTTCGTTTCTATAAATCCTTTGAGAATATTTTTCATTCGCGTATTTTCTCTCTTGTCTTTTAAAAATAAAAACATTCATAAAAATAAAGGAGACCGCCACAAAAATACAATTTTTAATGATAAAACGCGCATAAACAATTTGTAAATAAATTCATACATATGTGGTCGCGCCACGCAAGCATATACATGATTGCTTGCTTTCGGGGGGGAATTGCTGTAATAACTTCCGCTAAATTATTCATATATGACATTGATTTTGTTTTTTCGTTTTTTTTTTTTTTCTTATTTTTAATATTTTCTTCCAAATTTATTTTCTAGAAAAATGCTTGAAACAACCCACCCACACATGTTTATGTGCGTGTTTCTAGTGTTTCACAACTTTTTATTCCCATATGTTCTTTCACATGTGTTGCGATACTCGTCGAGAAGATCCTTTTTGGAGAATTTATATGCATAAAAAATACATGCATATATATATATATAAATATATATATATATATTTTAAAGATAAGTAATCTTTTGCTATGAAACGTGCTGAAAATATTTTTATGTTGGTATTCAAAAGTTTTTTGTTTTTAATTTTGTATATTTATATACAAAAGTATATAAGTACAGTAAAACCAATTTTGCATATATTTGTTCCTCTAAGAAGCGTCTTAAAGGAGTATTTCGAAATTTGTGTGGATGTTAAACCATAAGGCATTACCGAAAAGGTCACAAGCTAAAACTAAATAAGAGAAGTTACTGAAGCACATTCCAAGTATAAAAGAAGCACAAGAGAGCAATTGAATGAGTTGCCTATTAATCTGAATTCAAGCGGAAAAATATGCTCAAGGTTTTAACTAACAGACGGAGCAAAACAATTGATTATTTGCTTATTAATAAACGTATCTCTGAACTAAAATCGAAAACGTTGGAAAAATTTTGGCTAAAGTTTTTTTAAAGAACTAAAGAATTATGAGGAGACAGTTTTCATTGCAATAGCTAGACAGAAACGATTAAACAATAATGTGATTTACTAAATTTATTTGTAATGCAAAAAAAAATGAGTGCGTGAGGCCGCGAATCGCTGCCAGTCCATTGAATCCACTTTGCAAAGAAAATTTTATGAAAATATGATGGCGTGCCTTTTCTTCTCGTACTCAGATATATGTATATTTGATTCATTATATATTTTTGTGGGCGATTCAAAGATTTCAAGAACAAAAAAATAGCGCTCAAAAATAACCTTTGCGAAGTTGCCGTCATAACAGCATAAGCAGCATAAGGAAAGATGGCTCTCAGCGAATTGCACTGGAGATCTTTCGCACCTGAATTAGAAGAAGCGAATATTCCAAACGAATATTTGAACATAAATTTTAGCCCTTGACTTGACTATTAAGCAGAGTAAATACTGTAGTTTACATAGATTTTTCATCTATACATATATAAACAATTGTTTCAGTAAAAGTAACGTAATGCTTACATAAATTTCACATACATATATATGCACATAACTTTGCATATAAAATCTTTATATTCATTCATATGTCTGTTGAAAAAATTTTGCGTAATTCTTATGACTTTTATGTGTATTGTCGACAGTTGTTGTATGCTTTCATGCGTATATATTTCACTTTTGTTTGTCTTCCTTGAAAGTTTCCTTTCTTCACTTCTCAAAGATATGAAAGACACGTTTTAATATGTTTGATGAAACATTTAAAAATATTTATGCGATTATATGCATATAGCATATAAAAATTTAATGTATTTTTTAATTGAAATTTTTTATAAAAAAAAATATGGTTTTATTCCAAAGAGATATGTCTTTAGACAGATCAAGTTCTACTTTGAAAGCAAAACACTTTACACACATGTCTAACAATTTTGCACGAAGCTTGGCCTACGATGCCTAGTGACATTTTTTATCATTTTTAAAAGAACGCTGGCCCATGTCTATCTTAGAATATATTATATGGGATAATATTCGAAAAATTAAATTATAATTATATAAATTTAATTATATTAATTATATGAATTTAATGATAATTATAAACGTCCATTAAAAACAAGTAATAACACTACAGTAGATCCGCCGCTCATCATTGCATAACCCAGACAACTCCACAATTATTCATATAACGACTTTTTAAAACAAATCGTATGTGGAAAGTGGTCGGAAAAAGCGATTTAATTCCCACCCTTTGTCCTTCGGCAAATTTCATCCCAATATTTCCACGTGAAATGTGTTGAAATGTGGTTGAAAATATGAAAATAAGATGGACAGACGGTCAAAGGGACAGACAAGCTTAGAATTACCCTTTGAATCGATCGACATAATCGGTTGTTCTATCTCAAGTTAGTTCTTCAGGTTGTTGCGCACATTCGCGCGAAGTTAATATACCTTTGTACCTCAAGTATTGTTAGGGTATAATGATGAAAAATTATGCTTAGAGGCAAAGTTGTATTGGTTTCAGGAACGACATAAATCTCACAAGACACGGCGTATCCGCACTTCGGTGTGACTTAGAATTTATCTGAAATCAAATACAGAAAACTTACAAATTGCATTCAAATCTTTATTATTTTGGAAAGCAAAACCGCGGAGAAATAGACGTCTGACAAGAGGACAGAAACGAGTAAAACACTTTCAAACTTCAAGGTCGTCCAAGATGTACTATGTTTAACTGACAATTGCAAACCGTGTAACGAGCATAGTATACTTCCTTGCTGTAGTGTTGGTCGTAACAATTTAAGCAAGAAACGTGTGTTTGAAGAGTTGTTAAACTAATAGGCAAGAAAGTGAACGGAGATAGAGAATTAAAAAAAAAATTATTGAACCTTCTTCGTTTATAATATAATGATGATCTTATATTAAAGGCGCTTCCCCTTCTAAAAGCGTTTATAGTGAAAATTGCAATTTCGTCAGGTAGTAGAGCAGAAAAAAGAAAAAAAAAAACGATATAAAATGTATGAATTTAACGATTTGCAATGATTGTTGTTGTTATTGCAATAACTACTGGTGCTGTTGGCAAACATTTCCTGCAGCAATTATGTTAAGCAACATTTTGATTTCGTTGCTTATTTTTTCCGTTTTTTTTTTATTGCCTTCTTTCGTGTCTGTAAAAATTTTCGTTCAGTTGTTGAATATTAATATTGTTCTTGTTGTTGTTGTTCTTACTACTTTTCTCTGTTGTTACTGTTTTAAACTTTAATATGTTGTACTGTAATCATGGCGATCATGATTTAACTTTCAAGAATGACTGGAGTACCAGTATTAAGTATCATGCACGTACAAATACACAAATGCACACACACACACACATACGAACACTTGTATACTAACTCGAAACACATAATCGTAATAATAGCAATAATAACAAGTTACATTGCAAGCAAGCAAGCAAGCAAGCAAGCAAGCAAGAACAACAATAAGAATAATAACATAAAGCATAACAATACCGAGGAAAACACCACCAATAGCAATTTTTAGTACAAAATTAACTTAATTTTTTTCCTTCTTTTTTTTTCTTTTGCTTTTTCTCTTTCTATCCTTCACTCGTTCAATCTTGCACAGAATTTGACCGTGAAACTGCCAATTTCAGCTTGTGCTAAAGTCTTGTGGGCAAATGTTCAACACCAGCCAGCCATTGCCATTGCCATTGCACACAGGAGATCCTTCGCTTGTATGATATAATTTTCAGTTTCCTTTAGAGCTTATGTTATTCTTGTTATTATATTATTGTTGGAGTTGTTGTTGTTGTTGTTGTGGTTGTTGTTATCGTTGCTGTTATGAACGTTTGATTTCATTCCCATTTCAAGAGAAACCAATGCGAATTTTTTTTATTTCTCAAGTCTTAAGGCTGTCGTTCTATTTATTTTTTTTTTCTCCTCTACGTTCATTGATGATGTTGATGATGATTTCTGTGCCACGCCTCAAATGATTTCAAAATCATTTTTCATTCGAATTGCATTTTAAATTGAAAATATAATTCTTTCTCAATATATATATATATACAACATATATATGCGTACATGGTGCTTTAATATAAAGCAGCAAAACTTACAAGAGCAGCGTTCACTAACTTATCTATAAAAAGATTTTTGCGGACAATTTCTGCCCTGATCAGTTCAAATCATTGTTAAATTCTTGTTTTTATTCAGCTACTTGGTTGACTGAATTTTTAGTTATCTTACATATACATATGCGTTCATCATATATTGAAATTTAGACTTTAATCAGACCTTTGCTGTCAGTTGTTTTTCTTTATGGAAGAATTGTATTCGTAAGCGTTTTTACTTCTAATCTGTAAAAATGATGCCCTATTATTTTTATTGTGCATACTTTCTTTTGTTTTATTTTCAATTCAATGCAATTAATGTAAATGTTCTGCATCACTTTACTTAATTGAGTTATTCATAAAACGATTTTTTGAAATGAGGGGTTTCATGGTAAGTGGTCGAAAAAGGTGGTCCGATCACAACCATTTTTCATCATATGACCAAATTTCATGGAAATATCTCGTAAGTGAAACATAGGAATACTAAATGGACAAGCGAACAGACAGACTTACACCGATCCAGGAAGTGATATCGAATGGATGTGTACAATAAAAAGTGGGTTATCTGAATTCCTTCTAAGTGTTGTATACATGTACACGAATTTAATATGTCCTTGTACTGCAAGTGATGTAAAATATACGAAACGATTGTGAAACCGAATTATTAACTCAAGTTAGTTTAATACCCAAAGCAGAACTGAAGATAACATGACACAAAGAAAACTGAAACAAGTTAAAAAACATCTTGCTCGCCGTGAAGGTTCATAACTTTCTTTCTGAACCATTTTGTTAAATGTAAATTCTAACGACCTGTGCTTTCTAATCGTGACGTATGCGCTTCGAAAATTTGCTATAACAAAACATACCTTTAAGGGCCTAAAAAAGAGCCTTTGTCGACAATTTTTTTCGAATGGATGAAAAGGTATGAGAATAATAATATTCATTAGGCGTATGTTTAAAAAAAAAAAGTTGTTAAGGAAAAATATTAAAAAAAATGAGAACCCAGCCGTTGATCTTGCGAGGAATCTTTAGTCCAAGAGGCTTCACGGCACGCAGAGTATACTGCCCGCACGAAATTTGCGACACAGTTCTTATGTTAATGATGTGCTACGGTTCTTTCGTAAATGTTAAGAGTAAACATTGCCTCTCTTTCAGCGAAGATATATAATTTTTTTTTCCAAAATCTTTTCTTTCGCAAAGTTATATCGTATTGTTCGCACTATAAGACGGACAGGATAATAAGACACACTTCAAATTCATAAGACGATTTCTAGGAAAGTATATTTTACTGTTACCTTCGGACCATAAGCCGCACCCGGACTTTAAGTCCATTTTTCTATGTGAAAAGGTGTGTCTTATATTTGATGATTTTACGTTAACCATTCTACTCCCTTGGACATTAAGTTCGTTACACTGAATTGTGACTTTTAGGTTAACGTATATTTTATTTATTTTATTTTCTAAGAGATCTATTTACAAATTAATTACAGGAACTTATATGTAGAATGCTTCTGCCGGCATTGTCCATTTGAAGATTACTGTCCAACTTTCTCGACTTGACTTGACTAACCCTGCCTACCGTAAATATGCTGCGAACCTAACTTTATCGCGACATTTCTATGTTCTCTTAACCTTTCTGCTAGAAGCCACCTGCCTTAGCAAAACAAAGCGTCAACCAAAATTTCGTTTTCTCCTTTTCTGGAATTCGGTTTCGTAGGCAATTGGCTAGTGTTCGTTCAAACTCAAATCATCAAATATGGAATTTTCCTAAGAATATAATAAATTATTTTTACATGATTCTTGTCTGGACGATGACAATCTGGACTAATATGATGGTACCTTATGGGTATGGCCAAGATCAAGAATAACTTAAGTTAATTAAATTTCATTTTATTTTTCTCTTTTATGATTTTATGAATTTATTTGTGTGGCAAGAAGCTTTCAGGCTTTCGATATTATTCTTTAAAAAACCTCAAACCAGAGTTATATATATTTAGAGCATGGAAAGGGATGCGAATGGTTTTGAACATTGCTGACGGCTGATTTGGCTTTTGCTTGTTGTAAAATGCAATTAATACGAAATAAATAATAAAATAACAACGATGTGAAAATGCAATGGCAGTATAATGAACATAACTAAAATGTGTGTACATGCACATATATGCTTAAATACATATTAGGGCGTTTCACAAAACAAAGTCGTACTTTAAGTTGAAGTAAACGGTTCAAAAAATACAATTTTACATACAATTAAATATTAATATTGTTATTGATGTCCCAATTGATGAAAGACATTAATTAAATATCCATACGATGTTCATTTTGTAAACAATGCATTCATATAAAATTTCCATAATATATCGATCGATTCATTGTTTGTTCGTATTAATCAAGTGTGCAGAGAGATAAACTCTTTTCCTTTCGGGAGAATAATAGAAGAACGAAAAATGGCGAGACCTCTTTCTCATTTAAAAACAGCAGACATTCCGCTTATGGTAAACCATCTCAAAGACGTGGCGAAAGATGTAAATTATATTGTGGAAGTTCTCCACATAAGTTTACAAAAACCTATGGGTATTAAAAATCTTCACAATGCGTTGGAACATTCATTACTCTTCTAATACAATTCCAAGCTAATTCTAACGAATTTTCCACTCGATTCTTGGCAATGGGCAAAGCTTAGATCCGTGCAAATACAAGCGAGTTTCGAAATTGAAAATAAAAAATTACTGATCCTTTCTTTGACGTGGTGCTATTTGACGGTACAAACATGCGGCTGAACTTTCATTAAGTTTCATTTTTCAGAAGACTTTTAAGGCTGCTCGTAAAATGCATTGAATTCTTTTCGATTTTGATCCTTGAAAATTAATGTTATTTCTCGAAGGATTAAAAGTATTGTAGTTTTCATGAAAAGGATAGCTTTCTATATCTAGTGAAGACATAGTCAATCGAGAAAGATGGTCTGAGTTGTTTAAAGAGAAGTGGTTATAAAAATAATCTGGACGTTTTAGATTGGTGACTAAAAATACCCACTTCGTCGACTTGCTGCACCAATAATTAATGGAGGTGACAAGTTTCTCTCTGCGAAACTAATATTTCTGAAAATTAGGGCTGAGAACTGAACATAGAAAGGGTAGGCTAGTGACCTAGGGTGCCTTGGCACGACTACCTTGGACCGGGTTTATGATAATTACAGCTTTTTGTAGACATGAATTAAACCTATCTTAGCAAACGTACCAGAGCTCATCAATAGAAAAAGTGTATCACACCTTACAAACAATTTCGTTTGTAAAGGCCCTGGAGAAATGTAAACATGGCTAGCAGGTTGAAGGTACACACCATAAGAGTGCGATGTAAAAGATGGAAACACTTTTTAAATTCTTTCTTCTCAAACTGTCTTAAATATTTTCCGTCCTTCGTTTATTTGGATCTCAATAGAATTTTTTCAATTTTTTTCAGTTACTTTTTAATTATAAACCAATTTTGTTATGCTCCCATGTTGAGGCAGCAGTTTCATGTTCAATAATTTTGGCTGTCATTACATTAAAATTAGGAATTATTTCGTTTATTAGAATTAAAATATAATTTTTTTTTGAATTTGAATTCGTTGAGCTTAATTAATTTACGATAAATTGATTTAAAAGCATTAGTTGCTTACTGTTCTGCAGCTCATAAAAGAATTGTTTTATCAGCATCATCAACTCTTACTTATATACGAATTCACGGAAGTTATACATTGATGGTCGCTCATGCCTTATGTCCTTCACGATTTTCTTATGAATGAATGGAAAGACGTAGTTTGTTTATTATATAAGGACTGTAAAAGGACAGTTAAGCCTTCTTCTTCTCATTTATCCCAGAGTACATCTGTTGCGAGAGGTTCTTTTTCTCTGTTTTTAAGGACCACCTCGGAATATATTTCTATATGTATAGGCATCGAAATAATAAAAATTATGCAGATACATAGATTAAAATAAATAAGTGAAATATATATATATATATATATATAATTTAAAAAAAAAAAATAATAATAATACAATGCAAAATAATCTACGACAAACGGAAACGTAGCCATTTAACTGGAAGTTTACATCCGCCACCGACAAAATGCATACATGGATATTGTAAAATAAAAACAAACACATTTTAAAAATTTTACAGAGCAACGGCAGCAATAACAAGCAGAAGACTTAAATAAAAACAAAAAAATAAACATATCTGTAGCCGCAAGCAAGGATGCATGAACATGTATTTATGTATGAAAATGAAAAAATAAAATTTAATAAAATCATGATCAAATACAACCAACGTCGATGTTGGCTGTGTGATACGATTATGGTTGTTGTTGTTGTTTCTGTTGTTGAAATTGTAAATTATTGTAAATAATCGAACATTTCAGTTGTCACGATTATAAGCATAAAGTCTAGCCTATGTCTACGTCTACGTTTATGCTTATGTCTTATGACTCGTTTCGATCAACTCGTAACATCTTTTGTTTTTCCCAAAGATGTATATTTTATTCGCTTATACTACATTAGATGTAAAAACTGGAATACAAGAGAAACCTCTTTATGAAGACATTAGGAACTAAACTCAATTAAAATCGCTCAAGCATAGCAAGAAAATTAGTACCACCTTGACGCATGACTGCTTCGATATAATAAAAGACTGAAATGCGTGCTTGGAATAAAAATTTCTAATGAAAAAAACTCTCCTCTCTGGCATCAGTTTCATTCACTCAATAACATCTGGGCGTCTAAACAAAAGAAAGGATTCAACTAATTTGTAATGAAGTACCCAAGTATAACTACAGAAGTAAAGTTATCTAAGTGGTCATGAAAAAAAAAAAAAGTGAGTGAATGAAGGAAAATGAAACTTTCAAGTATTATATCCATATCATCGGAAAACAAAAGAATCCTTATTTGGAAGAAATTGTAAAAGAACAAAGCGTAAAAGACGCACGCAGCAAATGAAAAGACAATAGAAAAACTGGAATCAATTTCCTTGACTTTGCTTCTATTGTTCTTTTTTTTTTTTCATCCTTTCCATCAAACAAACACAATGTAATCATAGTGTAATAGCTTATGTTTTAAAGGAATATAATATAATCTTTGCTTTCTCTTCTTAACTCATGTTAACAAATGTTCAGAAGGCTACCTGGCCGTCATCGTAATAGTAGGAGAAATTTATTTATAAGTTTTAATTTGTGCACAAAAACAATGAACGACGTTAAGCGCTGTGCATTTGACTAAGTAGAGGCTAACGGATGTTTAGCGGATGAAAGTGAAGAAAACTTTTGAAAGTCAGCAACATGTGTTACTTATACTGGTTAAGAACAACCAGGAAATTGGCAGTAAAGTGTTAGGAAATCAATGGTTCAAGATCTACTTAAAACTTACTATTATCGCGATTATCTTCGTAAGGAAAGCGTAAATCTGTAAAATTATTGAAAAGTTTACCATAAACAAGTTGCAAGAACAACCTTATAGTTTGAATCTTGGATAGACATAACAAGGAAATATTAAGAAGTCGCAAAACATTTTTTGTCTTACGTTATGGCAACAAAAAAATTTCGCATGTGAGTAATGAAAATATTTTAAAATCTTCGTTTTCTTCTTACATTCTTGCTCTATCAAGCTTATCTATGGAAATGATATCAAAATGTTGCTGGAAGCTTGCAAGTTTTTTTAACTCCTTGAAGCTTTTGTAGAAGTAGTAAGAAGAGAAAGTCGTGAAACTCTCCAAAGAAGTAATCTTAGCCAACCTATCAAAAATGCGAGGCTCAATCTATTTTAGTTAACAGTTACTTCCTATGGAATGTACATTAGTTGTTGACTTGAAATTCTATGGATATTAGATTTAGTTTATATGTGGGGCTTGAACAGAAGTAGTAATGACATTATTTGGTACTATTTTACATATAACCCTTGTTCTCATTATCTTTTATTGATTGGAGTTCGTTTCTCATTATTGATTGGAGTGCGTTTCTTAGCATTTGCGGCCTTATATACCCGCTTATAGTAAATGGAGGAAATCCAAGTATCTCCTAAAACACTTTGTGCTAGTCGGAATATCAAGATCCTGGTTACGCATATGACTCTACCATATGATATGTAATTTCAGTTATTCCTATCGAGAAATTTACTGTACTTTGATTTCTTTGCAACGTACACATTAAAAAAAAAAAAAAAAAAAAAAAGCTGGATGTAACTATTCAGAAGTAATTAATTTGTCTTAGGACACTTTTTATAACCTACACCACTTGTAGCACAAGATAGGCACAGGGTATTAAAAGTGCCCCACTATAGCGTTTTCGCTTGTTTTTATTAGGGATATGGAATAATATATGATCTCGTAAGGAAATAAATACCTAAGAGAACAACAATTTTTCTATATATCCCCAGAACATACCATTGCTTACAACACGTATCTATTCGTAATGTTAAAGTGCTCTAAGATGCAAAAATTGGTATGGAATAGAGATACCACAAAGCAAGCTTAAATATGGGCCGAGTTACAGAAATAACTCATATTGATCTTTGGAAAATAAAAAAATTTCGTAATGCCTTGAAACGGTCATCGATGGGCACAATTTGTGTAATAATTTTTGATTAGCATAACTATATGTAAGTGTAGTAGGTTTTATACTTCCCCTTATTTATTTGCAATGCCGACTACGAAATAAGATGGAACTTGACTTACATAGTTGCGATTCACATGACAATTTTCCCAAAAGCAATTAAATTCCGTTTCTTTTTTTTCTTTTATTGAATTATAAACAAAGCATTTGCTGATGAAGCTGTTTGATTAGATTACATGCAAACCCGTTGAAGTTTGATTTTTTGAGTTAAATTCCATAGAAAAATAAACTTTCTAAAATTTCTCTTCCCACTTGATGAGAGTATATTTTTTATTGTCCAAATTAAATTGTGGACACTGGCTAGCGTATCGCTTTGTCATCAAGTTAACTCAGCAGAGTGAAATTTTCATTTCATTCAAATTTCACGCATGTCTGTGGTACAGGATTTGATTGCACACCAAATAGATGGAAAGTAGACAACAGAAAAGTCGCTTTACCTAGCCATTTCCTTTTCTTGACCGTTGACAAACTTTGTCATAGCTTTTTTAGTCTTAATTACTATTATTAATTTTTAATAATTTTTTATTTAATTCCAAGTCGAAACTTTTCTAATAACATACTAGTGGGGGGAAACTAAAAATGATCTTTCTTTCAGCAAAACTTGATCAGGAATTAATCAGAAGGATGGACTATCAATTCCACTATTCAGTCTGATCAAGATTATATATAATTTATTGAATTTCCGAAGCATACTTCTATAAGGGGTGAGTTTAACATAGGTATTGTACTAATTTTAATTAATACAAATTTTCACTTTACAAAATCTTCTCTACACTTTGGCCAGTTGAACTGCCACTCATATAATCATGTAAATTAATACAGTAACAATTGCAACGACAGAAATAATATTATTTTATTTGGCAGTTTTATTTATTAATATAACAGCAAGTCAAAAAGTTTAATGAATACTATATTAAAACATACGTACGTTTTAAATAATTTAGCTGCATGCGCACAACAACAGCAACCGTCACATAAGCACACACAAATATGCGGTAACAAGCGGATAGATATACTAAGCAAAAAGTAAGCAATGAACTGCAATCAACATTCATGCAAAGCAGCAGCGTACTAGTTCAAGTTAAATAATGGTTAGTCTAAAAAGTATTAACCCTATTACACGAGGTGACTTCCTTTAGTACAAAATAAATGAATGACGCAAGGTTTGATTTACTATGCCTGAAGGCTCAATACTTTTTAGAGTATTTAATACATGTGCAGATTACAGGCCAGATGTATGAAAGGTTGACGAGTACACTTAAGAGTGAGATATATGCATGTTTTGTGTTCGTGTGTGCATATATGTGTATATATGTGTTAACCACACAGTCGAGCATTATCCGTTTCCGTAGAAAGCTGTTTCCGTTTGGCACCGATACTGATTGTTGTTACTGTTGTTGTTGTTGTTGTTGTTGTCGTAGTTGTTGCTGTTATTGATATTGTAATTTTTGTTGTTATCCTTGCATTTTTACCATTAAAATCGCGAAAAACGCATACACTGACAAAACCTCAACTGTCTGTAAAAACTTCAATTATGTGCTGGCACAAAAAAAAAGAAAGGAAATAAAAGCAAAAATCAGCTAAATAAGCAAAAATGCAATAATTTAATGGCTTTTTTTTTGCTGCCACACTACTGCTGCTTGGCTATCTTCCTCTATCCATCTCTCTCTTCCTCGTTTTGCCTGTTAAGGGATATGAACTTGTAAATTGTAAATACTTGTGTGTGGGGAATGTATGCAACCAAAGTAAATGCATAATTCAGCAAAAATTGTGCTTTTTAAAACGAAATGCAGAAACAAAAAAAAAAAAATAAAAAATAAAAAAATAAAAAAAAAGCATAAAAAGTCAACCAACGACGAGAATATGAGCATAAAATAATAATAACAACGATGTGAATTTTATAAAATGATGGCAAATTGACGTATTAACATGAACGAATGCCGTACTGCTAGTAGGTATGTATGTGTGTGTGTGCATATACGTGTACATATATATGTGTAGAAATGGCCCCACACATAAATCGACAAATATACGGAAGAGAATAAAAAAAGTTTTATTCAGGCATACATACGTACGTACATACATCGATACATCCATACATCCATAGATGTAAGCACAGAGACAATTATTTTCCGACTAATTACAGTAAATTTTAAATATTTTATTTGCTATAGCAACAGACATTCTCATGACTTTGCATTGTGTCCACAATTCAAAAAAACCAGCATAAACGAAAGGGCTTTGAATTAACCTCATCCCGAAGGGGAAGTCTGTGAATAAAAAACTTTTTACATCCGTATAGATTTTTGTACTAAATTATTGTCAAATATACGGTCGTATTAATTTAAATTTTATATACATTTATACGCAACAATTACATTTAACTGATATCTGTGTGCATGTGCCGACGAATGTGTATGTAGGCTTGTTAGTAAGGTGTGTGTGTGTGTGTGTGTGTGTATGTGTGTTTTGTTCATTTTACATTTTCGCATTATCATTATCATTCCAAATGTCAATTAATGTTTTAATTTAATTTTTGTGTAAAAAGCATGACAAATATTTTAACTTCATCCCCCGTGTTTTCTAAAAAAAAAAAAAAAAAACAAAAAAGACACAAATGTCTGAGGCGATGGGGGATGGTTATGCATGTACACTTTTCAAGCGCATACTTTATGCAATAATTTTTAGTTCCATTTCATTAGTATTTCATCAAAGCAAAAGGCATGGGCTTCTTCTTCGCATTCTAATTACAATAAAATGAAAAACCATAGTTTTGCATTAAATTTCTCATTTCATGCAAATGAATTAAAAGGTTATCAATCCTAACAATTACTTTGTTACCGAAATTAGTTATCTATTTGAATATATATATGTATACTTTTGAACAAACCCTCATATACATGCACATATATAAATATGTATATACAGCTTATGACTACATAAAAAGTATATAAGTATCAGTTATGTACACAAATTTATGTTCGCTATGGAAAACCCTTTTCGCTTTCTACTCCTGCAGCACTTAATTAAATCAAGTAGACTTTTACACATACGCGAAGCCTGTCTACCTACAAAGCATTACTTTATGTTAACTCTAATAGGCCAAATACTGGAAAACTTCTTTCTATTTAGGATTACGTTTCCTAAAATCTCTTATAAGTGGAGATGATCGAAAAATATTTCCTTTTATTTCAAGCTTACAGATATCTGTGGGTGTTTAACGTCTGCACCTGACATGAGTCTTAATCAGACGGGTTGCCTACAACCATCGACAATCGAGAGGTT
>KK500090.1:81336-135685 GCA_000688715.1 Glossina pallidipes
CCAAGGGATGTAATGCAATTCGTCTGCAACAACGGTCAATGGCGAAATAACTCAAAAGTTTTACAACCTCTCGGTTAACACTAAAGCTACCGATGTTTGGCATATAACTAACTATTTCTACCAAAATTCGTCGATTTGAGTTATAAATTTTGTGGAATTGCCACAGTTGAAAGTTGAAGTACAAATATTCCTTGATCGATTAGGAATTCATGGCTAGAGAATAGGTGAGATCTTTCCACGTGCACCACGCAACAGTGCGGAAAAAACTGGGACAATGTCGAAAAAAAGACTGGCAACCTTTCTATATTTTCGTCCGTAACTTTCGGTCCCGGGAAAATATTTCCACATGTTTTTCAGAATCACATAGACATTCAATCCAAAAAAAAATTCCTGATCGTTTCACTGGCACGTCTGAGATTAATGATAACATTTTAGTTCCAATTTATTTGTATCAAATTTACTTCTTTTAACACTATCAATCACTTAGGGGATGTCTTCAATTTGCAAAATAAGGTGACAGTCCGAACGAAAGAATTAAAAAAAAAAAAATTCATAAAAAAATTTTACAACTTTACGTACCTTATTGCACCTATTTTTTTGAAGCTTAAAAAATAAAAAGATCAATTTGACCTCCGCGGCAGTTCTAGTGTTAAAAATAAAAATTCATAGATAATTACCGTGTAAATCGATTGAGCAAAAGATTGCGAATGGATTGCTGTAATAAACGTACAATCTCTCTCCCACAAGTCCCCCTAGCTGCTGCATGCACCTGCATAAACTCGATATATCCTTGCTATATGTAGTGCAGAATAACAAAAAAAAAAAAATTTTTTTTCCTCTCTATTTTAGTTCTGAGTGCTGGGCATTAAATACTCACCTACTACTCTTTACTTGACAAAACTGCTAACAACAATAATTCGTTTTTAATAAATTCCTTCGAACGCTATTATTTTACTTCGACTTACCTCTTATTGTGTCAAACAGCACTCAATTTTTTTTTCTTTTCCGATTTCTGAGAAGTTTTTTGTACAACTCTTCTTACATACCTTACTTAGAAGAGGCGAGAATTACATAAAACATTTTTCATTTTTTATCATTATTAATAAGCGCGAAGAAGAGCTTGTAAATTTAATACATAAGCAATTTCAGCTTCAATATCAGCTTACTTTTGTTTAATGCTTTCCTCTTCTCAACGTTATCTTCTTCTCCACCAACTTATCATTTTAACATCTGCATTTAGTTGCCAAAATAGCAGCGAAAAGAAACACACATTTTATTATTGTTCTTTCAGTCGCGTAGTGCGCGTTACGCGTTGTTGTTGTTGTTAATAATACTGCTGTCTGTGGAGAACACCGGGGTGTTTAACGTGAAATAGTATACTTTAGGAATTTTCAATTGAAAAATTCTTGTTCACGCTCATACCCGTTGTGTTAATCCTTTAATAGAGAAACTTTTAAAAGGATACTGTAGCAGCAGAACTTGTTGTTTGCATTATTTGCGTGTAATGGCGATATCCTTTTGATTCTTTTCATTATTAACTTATTGTCAGACCCTCTGTCAATATACAGTTTTTCATAGTTTTTCGAAATTTCTGTGTAAAAGATAAGCGTAATCTCTCTCGGCATGATTATCTATAATGCAATCTAAAGAATTTTTATAAAATTTTTCTACTTTTCTTCTTAATCATATTTGTAATTAGTTTTACTTATTTCCCCTTTTAACTTATTTGCCACAATTGGACATGTTTACAATGATATCTTGGTCTATATCGAATTACTCGTCAAATCAATGAATGCTTTATGATGCATCTTAATTACATATTTTTATATGTATATGTATATGTATATGTTTGCTTGCTTTTACTCATCACATGGGGGAGTAACTAAATGTCTCCTCGGGGAGTTATAAATCATTTGTTAGTAATTCTGAAGCTATTAACTCTAACATTTGTTACAGTTTAGTTAATTTTAATTCCCGTCCCGTTCCCGTTCACTATTTGGACAGACATGTCTATCGTATACTTTGATGCGGGCTTTATTGTCTCTTTAAAATGCACGAATATAAAAATGATTTAAAATCGAAAAAAGGTAAAAATATTCATAAGACGGTGGCACGTGTTGATGAGCATGTCAATGGAACGATATTTAAATCCGAAAATGAGTGAGAATAGTGCGAACAAAGTTGGAAAGATTGAAATTTTAATGTGAACATATGATGTTTACCACGTTAATCTACAGTAATATTGGCATAATTTTCTTCTTTGATATTAAGAACAATTTCTCTGCTGTGCATCAATTTGTGCAGATATGTTGTCTTCGGTGAGATTTCAGAAAAACAACTAAAACTTTTATGCGCTAAAGTAGCGAACAACCGCTTTTTGGTTCATTTTATTATTGCTTAACAAAAGTGGAAGCGTTCAAGTTTTTTATAAAGTCTGCTGCGGACACTGAAGATTCTCTTCTTTTACCAAAACTTGGGATGATAGATTCTTACCATTACAGGCAGTTCGGTGTCATACAGTTTGACTTGTTAGTGTAAGCCAAACGAAGAGTATGAGACAACTATTTATTTGATCTGATCTTTTATATCTGATCTTAAATTCTTTATTCTATAAGACGTAAAATTAATTAAATTTTTTATTATTTAATTTTCTTTTACTGCATCTTTAGGCAAACTGATTGATTTTTTACTTAAACAAAGCAAGTCTCTATAAGCACCGTTTTCCTACTTTATATATTTAGAGTTACAGTCTTCATTTGCCTTTCCCTTTGAAATATTTTAACACTATTGCCGCCTCCTGAGTACCTGAGAAGAAGAAGTAACCTTTCCCAAACTACAACCCTCTCCATCAGCTTTTAAAAGAATCTCCACATGTACCTATTAATATCATTACCATAAATATTAGATTCTTCAACAGCAAAGTCGACCTATTTCTACTAATTGCATTGTGGGTTTCGTCTGAATGCAGCTATCCTTAAGCAGCATTATTGTCGTTCACATTAATTGCAAGGCGCTTATATTTCGATTCATTATCATTTTGAGACTTATCTACAGGAAACTTCTCCTATTCAAATGATTATTAACACACAAGGTGTGAATGTGAGGACAGCAAAAAAATAATATCTGCCTTCGTACAAATGTATCTCACGATATCATTCACTTCAAATCAGTACATTAAGGTTGCAGAATATTACCTTTTAATTCGGACATTCGGAGATCTCGACGTGCCGATCTGGGCCGGTTTATCTTGGGAATGTGTTTCCCCTAGAGCATGTCGGTATCAAGTTTTAAATTAATATCTCTTACAGGCTGCTGGTTACACAACTCCTTTTCTATTGAGAACGTGTTTGTAGATGGAACCTATCAGTTTTTTATTTCGTCTTTGGGTTAACCCTAGAAATGTGCGTCAAGTACATGCACATTTGCAATGAGTTGTAGGATGTTGTTTTTACACGTTATGGGAGCTTGTGGGAGTTGTGGTCTAATGACAGTTTCAAAGGCGATCTGCGACCCTTGACTAACTCTTTATAAACAAATTGTTATCTCTCTATTTTGAGAATACCACAAATTCGCAATTGACCAGCAGACAGAAAAATACATCGGTGGTAAGGGCATTGGGATCGATGCTTAATTGACTTGGAATCTTACGCGGAATCAAACAGTGTACGCATAAGATACCTGTCAATGCGAAAATACTTTCATTTTACTAGAGTTTCGTAGATCTTACAGGCTCTTGACTTCAAAAAAAACGGTTTAACCGCCACATGCTGCAAATCTTAAACCTTCAAAAACCACAAATGCTACGTAAGCTGATTGCCTTAATGTGCCTTGATCTGCCAGTTTTCTATTGATTGCCGAGTAAGCGAACCTACTGTTTTTAAGTTAATTGTTAGTCACTCTATGAAACGCAGAAAAGCCTTTGTTCGACGTCAAATACGTTAAATTATAATTGTAATTATAATTTTAATTATTTTTAAATATGGGAATTAGGAGTGTATTTGTGCTCAATGCTCAGTTTAAAATTTAAAAAAAAATATTTTTACAACTAACACCTGCTACAAATGTATGGATTTAAATTAAAGAAGAAAACACCCTCATAGAGCAAGGACAAGCATTAATCTCGAATATGTGTTTAATTTATACATTGGCATCTAAGCTCATCTTTGAAAGACCCCTTTTTAGAAAACCATGAGCGAAATCCAAAGTTAATGTAATAGTGAAAGCCCTTTGCCCGCGTGAGTGTGTGAGTGAAAACCCTTTCAGTAAAAGACAAAACATATGGCAAATGAGAGAAAAATGAACAACAAGAACAACGACAAGAACAACAACGGTGAATGCGTGCGTTATTGCTTGGCAGTGTGAAATGAAAACATGCCTAATTTGGTGTAATTGCATTTTGATTTATTACAAACGCACAAAATTTGACTTTTGCCACATGTGGAACATGCGGAACATGCTCTAGCACAGCAACCAACCAAGACTTCACATTGCGTAGTTGTAGTAAATGAAAGTCGTGAAAAGTCAATATTTGCTTATATACAAGTTTACGTGTGTGTGTATATATGCGTGTGCGTGTGCGTGCGAATTGTCACAACAATATTGCACTGAAGTTTAGTTACTTAAAATATGCACCAGCATTATCAACATGGTCTGTTTGGCGGAGAGACGATAAAGAAAGGAGCACAACATTTACGAAAAACAAATGGTGTAAATTAGAAACATTTACAGTTACAGTTGCTGAATAAGTTGAACGCAGATCTTAGTGAGGGGGGGGGGAGAAATAAATTTCTCTTAAACTCGTTGTGGGTAGGTGGGGTTATTTGTACACTACGTAGGCATATCTATCTATATATATTTGCATATACATATATATATATATATACGTGCTCGTCCGTTCTTATGCGCCGAGGAGAGAGCATGTAATGATTCTCACTATATGTGGTATTTGGCACATTTCTTAATGAGTAATTTGTCATATCCATATGCAACACACTTTTCGGTTTTCATGTTTTCTAATATGATGTATTTTTGTTGTTATTCTTGTTGTTGCTATATTTAGTATGAAAGATAGTCTGAGAAAATATGAATTTTTGTTTAATGGTTTGTGTTCATGTGTCTTGGAATAATGTCATTAACACCAGTGACAATTATGTTTTTATGGCTCGTTGTTGTTCCTGTTGTTTTTGTTGCTGCTGCTGCTGCTGCTACTGCTGCTGCTGTTGCTATTCAAGTAAAGCAAGCTCTCGTTAAATGTAAAACATGACCGAACTAATGACAGTGTAGACAATTCTGACAAATATAAATGATTTATACACGAGATTTTTAAAAAATATAATAACAAAAAAAAAGCAACAAAAAAAAATACTAAAAATTTTATTTATAGAATATTTTAAATATCTCTGTAAAGCACATAAACGCATATACGCGATATGTACGTTTTTCCATATACATCGCAACAATAAACTCAATAACCCGGAATTTTTATAATGGCTTTCCTCGAACATAATCATATCAACACCAAAAAATCCTTTTATTTCCCTATCAATTTCTCATCTTACCAGAAATAAAAATTTTATACCAACTGTCAGACGGACAAGCGAACGTTATACGAACAACACAATTATCTGAAAACTTCAATAACCACCTATCAGACAAATTCACCCAAAAAAAAAATAAAATAAAACACAAACAACATATGCAGACATTCACCCACCCACTCAACACACACATACCCACACTTATATAGATATATATATATATATATATATATATATGAATGCATGACGCCTTGTATGTATGCTAACAATTCAACTCAATTTCGAGCCATATAAAGAACCGCAAAAAAAGGCACGTGATTTACGACTCCCAGGCGGCGTCACCTGAGATTAAAAAAATATTCGCACATACATGCACAATTCAGTTTGGTTATAGAACAATACTACAACGGAATATTCTTTTTTTTTTTTAAATATATTTTGTATTCCTTCCTACTACATATATAAAAAGGGGAAAAACTCTTTCAACCATAAACCAAAAGGGAAAGTAACAAAATTCCAATAAAGCACATTAAAATCACTGACAAACAATATTCAACATTTACACAACCCAAGAGCGTGAATTCTTCATATGCATCCATACATACATACATACATACGTTTATGCACACAAAGTCCTTTCATATAAAAATGTATGAGCTTTTGGAGAAACTGCGAAAAGAAAGGATTATTATACACATTAAAGAGTATAAACATAAAAAACAAGTATACGCTTGCTTTCATTCACATTCGCATATAAAAATACATAGCCATGCGAACACCCCATGTCACATAGAGAGCCATGGATACATAGAGAATACATCCGATGTATGATGTACGCCAAGTGTGTGTTATATTTTTGACGGTTGCATGCATAAAACGGAAAGAGCAACATCATCATTGACACCATATGTTTTGTAATTTGCTTTATTGTTGAATGATTATGAAATTCTTTAATAATTCTAAAAATCTTTTATTTGTCGCTTTTTTGCTTTTTTTGCTTTTTCTCTTTTTTTTTGTTTTAACTTTTATTATCACACAAAGCAATTATGGTGACATATGCGTATTATGAGGTGATTATGCGATATTTTAAACAATATTTGAAATTGTCTTGAATTCCATGAAATTATTTAATTTTGTAAAAATAATGTCTTTTTCTATCTCCTATGAGGTTTACATTGCTTCCCTTGTCGTCAAGAAGTCTTGCATGGTAAAATTTTGCTTACGTCTCTACTTCCCCTTCCTTCTTTAATTAACTTTTAAAATATTTAACTTTTTATTTCTAGAGTAAAATCTCTATACCCGAAAATTAATTAATTGTAACAAAAAACCATGCGTTGCCTGTTGTGTTTTTAGAAAATATTAATTTTTATTTCTTATTAAGAAAATTTACTTCGGTAATAAAAAATACTCTACATAAAGACAAAGATTATTTGAAAAACAAAATTAAATTTTTTGACAAAAAAATGGAATTTCGATAGTGTGTTCTATATAATATAGGGTAGGGTTGGCCAACCTTTCATACTAACTTTCATCGTCATATCTGAATAGTTTGCAAAAAATTCAAGCCTTTTTTTTTTTTTTGAAAACGGAGGTGATCTTCGTTTATATTATATTGAACGAGACTCGCTCGATCAATCTCTCTAAAGCATGTACTCTTTTAAAGATCCTTATATAGTGTGTTCTATATAATATAGGGTAGGGTTGGCCAACCTTTCATACTAACTTTCATCGTCATACCTGAATAGTTTGCAAAAACTCCAAGACTTTTTTTTTTAAAAACGGAGGTGATCTTCGTTTATATTATATTGAACGAGACTCGCTCGATCAATCTCTCTAAAGCATGTACTTTTTTAAAGATCCTTAGATATTCTTCTTAAGGAAAAATAATTATCGCCGCATCGTGCACTTATACGAATGTAACTTTTACTATCTACATGACGAGTATATATGTCATGAACAGGCAAATGGCTTGTCGCTCTAACCAAAGGTAAACGCCTTCAGTGTTCACTACAAGATTTCAATGAAAGACTTTCTTTACGTGGCATAACAAAGTGGAACCAAAAGTCGTGATAGATCTGACGAAAAAAAAAAGAAGAAAGGATCATGGTATTATTAATGGCAGCGATTTCTTACCGCACTCCTCTAACGTGTAAAGCGTATGTCCACAATTACTGGAAGATTGCAGTGCACGAACCTCGTTGTATGAACAATCATTCAGAGGATGTTCTCAATTTGCGTAATACGGTGAGGGTCGGAAAGTAGTAAGGGAAGAGAGAAGGACGCAACCGCAACCTAGTGGGTATGTCCCTAATCGGCAACTGTGCCATGCCTTTACCGTCTGAACATTCACTATAACTACGACCAAAGTAAACTTTACCGCATTGAGATTTGAACGCGCGAACACAGACTTGATAGTCGCGACTCCTACCTACATGGCTACTCATACGGATAATCTATGCGTTCTAAAAGCTTCAGAGGAATAAGTATATGCGAAAATTGTAAAGCACGCCAATGGATATTTTGGGATATCATGGTTTCATCCTCTCCAAAACTCCAGTTATGCACAATTCTTCGCATACATATACGTAAAACAATGAATTACTTTAAAAGGATCGTGGAGAAATAAACCCATTCTAGGTTTTTGACATGTTTTAAAGCACCTTAAAGACTAACTCGAATGTAGTACGATCTCTTCAATTTTTTGTATATTATAGTGTTTCCCTGGCTTTTAACTGAATGATAAAAAGCAAAAAGCAATAATTTCTTTTGTGTTTTTGTAAACACAACGCTCTATCCCTCTTTCTATTTGTGCTTAGGTTCAATTTTTGTTTGATTGTTATACTAATTTTTTTTTTAATTTTTCGATGCTACCCACTTATAAAGTATATCTTAGCATAGAGGGGAACCAGTAAAAAAAGCCGGCCTATTTTTTAGCAAAGATAAAAAGAAGGACCTTGCCTTGAAGGATGCAATGACCTTAGTCAAGAAGTGTTAGCTGATTTGCTTCGAAGTTTGTTTATTTAAAAAAAAAAAGAAGTTTTCCTTTCTAATCATTTCATTCAATGATGGCGGCCGCATGTTCATTTCACTTTAATTTTTGCTCTGTAAAATAAAATTTCTTAGATTCACTTTCGGCGACTTTCCTTATGACGCCAGGAAGCCATGTTTGATTGCAGTTCATGTTACCTTCATTGATTTTAATATATTGTTAGCAAAAGCCAAATAGAATTTTATTAAAGAGAAGTACACAAACTATTCAAGCAATTGTAGTGTCGTTAGTTCCCGATTTCCTAAGGAGCGCGCATGGAATTAAATTCATGTAATAATTTTTGCTGTGTATATATTTTAGTAATGTAGGAGAAAATTATTATCAGAGAAGTGTAACCTGGGGAATTTCCTCGAATTTATGTTAAGTTCAGCAGATGCATGGACAGGTAACGTAATTGTATCATTTTAATATCTTAAGCTTACGGCTCTTCTTGTCTTCGAATAAATTTTTACGTGACGAATATAAGGTGACATTTGCTTAATCTACGCTTTAATAATTTATAATTAATTTTACACTTTGTTAACAAACCCTTACTACTACTACTGCTGTTTGCATCTCATGAAAATCAACTGAGCAGCAAAAGCTGTATGAAAATATATAAAATATAAAAATTATTTATTACTCTAAATATTAAACATAACATTCAATTAGGTGCACAGTTAATTGCAGTAAACTGTTATTTAAACATCAGTCAGCGAACAAGACAAACTAGCCAGCCATCTAGTCACATTTAACAGCTTTGCCTTATCAAAAAATGGCATAAAGTTTTTTATGGAAACAACAACAGCAGCAGCAACCAAAAGAAGGAATAACACCCTGAGCTAAAAATTACCTTTTTTTTTTTTTTCATTTGTAATTAACTTTTTAAGCCTCTGACTATAACTTCTCTATTCCGCACCTGTGTTTCGCACAATTTTCGTTGATATGACTTCACTTTGCTTTTTCATAACACATAATTAACACTACCAACCCAGCTGAAAATAAAACTCAAAACAGTATAATGCTGATGTTGTTGTTGGTATTCCTATTGTTGTTACTGTTGCCGGTGCTGCTGGTGCTGCTGCTGCTATGACTGTAACTATGGTTATATAGCAGCCAGCAAACGACTTAATGTCATCAACTACAATTAAGAGCCTATGGGAAACTTTCTAATTAAATGATTGTCATCTTCATTGCAAAAGTCCAGTAATAAAGCTAACAATTTAAAAGCGCATTTATATGTGCACATACACACATACACATACACAGTCACATATGGAAATACAATGAATGGCCTTAACCGTTGTCAGTTGAGTTTTTTTAGTTGAAATTAAAATAAAATAAAGACAAGAGAAACACCATTTTGTATACAAATGTGGAGAAACAAAATAAAATTACAAGTTGCGAAAAAGCAAAAAAAAAAAAAAAAAAGAAACAGTAAATGCAGTTATGAGTCGCAGTTACATTCACACACATGCATATATGTGTATACACATAGTAGTATTCATATGGATGGACATACGTACTCGTTCAAATCATAGATAACTTCAGTCAACCAGCCGGGGTATATATATGCAGAAGTGGCTGACTAGTTGTGGCAAAGACCAACTTTTATCATTATGCGGTATTTTTATTTACAAAATATGCAACCACACCAACAATAACTACAGCATATCATTAAATAAGCTACAGTAATAACAAATAATAACCAACTTTAAGAAGATGTTGTTGTTGTGCTTTGTTTCACATATATACACACACACATACATATATATATGTATATATATATATATATATATACATGCGCATCGTGAATACAGGTTTAAAATGCTATTTTTTGTCCTAAATCCTCCAATACGACTTAATCAGCTTTCGCATACGGTACTGCCTTGATTGCATTTGAGTTGGTGAGTAGCGATTCAAGCTTCAAGCTTCAGACTGGCTACTTGTATTCATGTAATATACTTATGCATATGCATACGCAATCTTATTGTACTGAATAACTCATCTCCCAGAAGGTCATCGATAATTTATCATATCTGTACAGCGTCGTTCATTTGCCTGCAATAAGCGCGACGATGAGTTTCGTTTAGGTCAAAATCTCTGCAAAAAAAGGCAACAAATGCAGAGCTGTCTATATATCATTTGCGTGCGTGCGTGTGTGTATGTACTCATTTCGTCTTACTACTGCTTATTTACTACGCTTACTACTGAATCACTTCAGCAGAATGCGTGATTAGTCATCTATGGCACTCCACTTTCTCTTCATTTGCCACTTTTTATCCTGGACCATTGTTAGATATGACTTCCCGGAGACTGGTTGCAATTAGTGTACTTCTTTTGATGGGACGTTTGCGTATTCCCTTATTGGTTTCTTTTTCTTCTTCTCTCCCGTCGCTGCCGCACTAGTCATGGTAGTTCTTGTAGCGCTTTTATCACCAAGAATCCTATTCTGTCGTTGTGACTGTTCCCTGGTCATACGAAAAGCAATGTGTTTTCTTGTCGTAGCTTTCGTAACTATGTGTCAAATGCGGTATCCTGAAACAGCAATCACAATAAAGCTTCCAAACACCGATTTCGTTGTGGAACAATGTTACTACACCACGAAAATCATAAAAAAAAAAAAATACGGCGGCTAGTGACTTCTGACGTCTGTGTAAAAGAAAAATTGGCTAAAAAAGTTGGCTAAAAGTTGCTCAGGGTCCTCCAAGCATTTGGGATCGTGAGCCATATCCTTAAATATCGTCCAGCGCGCCCATACGTCGCGAGCCTCCAGCAATTGAATAATTTGCGTGTCTGCGCAGTCCGTACTGCTGCGGCTTATTCGTGATCTCATACTTTCATATCTCCGTCTGCGCACATCCGAATGCGCGCGCGTAGATTAAAATTTCAGCGCAAAAATGGAAAACTTTTTAAACTAATTTTTTTTTGTTATGAGCATATTTGCTTTAAAAGAAAGGATCTATTTAACCAGAACCTCGCAATTTTTTCTCATATATGATATTAGTCTGATTTGATTCTCGTGTCAACTGTAGAGGATTTTAATCAAAAGCGTGAGTTTCAGAATATCTAGTAATTTGACTGAATACTTGCACAAGAATGACTTTTCGCCAAGAAATATTTGGAATTTCTTTTAATGCTCTTGACGTCTTGAAGACGCCATATGTGATTCATTCAATTTGACACAAACAAATGAAACAACGCACATAACGATGTATTCGAAAGAAAAACAACAACTTAACTTAAACTTAAAAACAACAGCTAAAAAATAAATTATCGCTGGTCGCGACCCAATGCTTACGGGTTTATCAAAAAGCTCGCATATGGCACAACAATACGCGGTACGCTTAATAAGTGAACAAAAAAATTGTTGTTTGCTCTAACCTGAGTAATCATACAAAAAATCTAATGTAGGACACAATGTTCAACATTTTACTTTCAATGATTAATGGCTTAGTGAGTCATGAAAGCAAACTTCAAAGCTAATTATTAATTAATTCCTTCTTACGCTTTAAGGTTACGAAGAAATCACTTGCATTCTCAGTCAGTCAAAAAGCTATTAGTTACCAGTTTCTTTCAATTATTCCCAAGTTTGATTGGAAGATTGGTTTTTCGACTTTTACGATTTTCACATCCGATCCATTTTTTCCCTAAATGTATTCCGGAAACATTTCGATTGAAAATATATTAACTTTAATATCACTTTATATATATATATATTATATATATATCGTTTATTCTTGGTCCAAACATTTGTTGATATTTGATGTCTTTAACGAAATGAATGGGTGTCGCTCATTAAAACTTAAGACCCATGTATGGCATGCAATAATGCTGCACTTGAAGACTAATCGAACATTTCCGTTAACTAATCTCTAAACTAATGACGGATCTTTGCACACATATACTTAGTATTACAAAGACTTAGTTCTCAACTTAGTTGGCCAGCTGACCAGACTATTCAACTTCATTAGCATGTTCTAAGCGCAAAATAGGCAACAACAAGAACAACGGCAACCAAACAACTAACACTAATTACTTGCTAAGTCTAAGACATAAGCAACAAATGCAACAATAATAACATCAGAGTATATAAACTCGCGTATACTTACTTGGGTATAAGCCTGAAGCGTTAAGAAATATGTGATGTGGTCACAAATTGACTTGAAAGGCAAAAAGGTACATACACACTCATATAAACATATAGCATAGTCTGTAGGTAGATATAATGTGAGAATTCCCCTCAGAGGCATGAGATTATACAGCAACTGCAACAGCAGCATCACAAATGAAAAACATTTAAATATGAAAATAAAAACGTAAGAAATGCAACGCAGGTATGCCGGAGAATAAGACAAAGTGTCAATCCCTTTGGACCAACATGCTCTGAAACTGTATACATTTATTCATTGACTTTCTAACATTTGCAGCTTCAGCAGGCGGTATGCTTCGTAAGGACTGCGAATGCAACGCACAGTCCTGCACAGACAGTTGTCGCGCCTAGCGCGTCACTATGCATTCGGTATTTAAGTAAGTATGTCGGTATGTGTATATACTTCATTTTCTGATCACAACAGCAGGAACGTCGACGGTGTTTTCTAGTTTAAATATGTGTAGAACATTGCGTTTGGCGTCATCTTGCTATGTTGTCAACAACGCATGCAACAAGCATTACCAGCATGCATCACCTGAGAATCTCTCAAAACTCTATCACTTTACTCCACTTTAACGCGTTCACTTACCATCCTCCTCGCATCTTAGCGTTATTCAATCCTCATCTTTTGCGACTTTTTTCTTAAATGTCTTTTTCTACATATACTTACACATATGTATACAAACATATATGTGTGTATATGTTATGAACTTTACATTACAGACAACAATCATTAAAACAACGTTTTGTATAAATTATGCTAATGATCCTTCAATTGATTTGTAATAAAACTGCGAATTGTAGGGAAAAAATAAGATAAATATCCACAAATCACGCACTCAATATATTTCTCTTTGCTAAGGTTTCGTTCACTTTATGCTTCACTTCTTCAATTGATTTCACATTTAGTTATGCGCTATACTATGCTGGACACTTTGGAGACAAAATTGTTATAGCGTTATAGCGTAAGAGCAGCCAGTCAGCGAGCGGTATGTTTTGCATTTGTGATGAGTGTATTTATAAGCGCAATATTGCATGTTTGCTTATTCAAATTAAACGCTTAACTTGTGTACCTACATACAGCCTTCTTTCTATACGGCCGGTAAAAATGGTAATTTAAGATCGCAACATGTTCAGTTAAAGAATTAAACACGATCTTGTCTGCAAGGTACGAGTTGTACCTCTATGAATATTTATCGTATGATATTAAAGAAATCCTTTTCCTGAGTAAAAACTTGAAGATTACTTAAGCGACACGTAAATGAAATGAAAAAGAAGAATGGACAGCAATAACACTATGACTATGATAGGAAAAGTATTTTCTCTAAAAACTTATCAAAATTTCGCTAAGCATCACTGAGATTTACTCAAGAAAATTTACTTTTCATATATAATTTTCAAATTGGAACAAGCTGGAGATGGAGATGGTAACACCCAGCTATCCTTTTCCCCTTTTTCCCACTTCTTCGCGACCATCACCCAAAAAAAAGAAAAAGGAAAGATAATCACAGCTTAGAGGAACATGACGGTGATATATAATAAGTAACTAAATATTTGCCTGAAACATCTTTTATGAATGAACGGTTGTTAACTATCGTTATATTCTCCCTGATTCCAAAAGGCAGAAGATATTCACGTTAAACATCTCACACAACCTCTGATTCCTGAAACTTATCGTAGTTAGGCCATGTTGATGAATAAACGAAACCATTAGCTGGAAGCATTTCGTGAGATCAAAACATATAATAATTCATATATAAATATTCAATGCAACACGAGGGAACAACTGCTGTATTATATCATAAGCTTAATAGCGATGTCAAATCACAAGATTATTACAGAGTGGTTACTACAGAGTACTCTATGGTCATTTTTAGGGAAGATTCGAAAGCAGAAGACCGTCAGGTATTCCAGCAAGTTCGAATAAGCTTCCAGAGGTAATAAGAAAGCATCCCACGATCATGTGCAGTTACTTTTATGCGTCAATGATGCGAATATGTCCTTTAGTCCGGCTCTGTCTGCCTGCAGAAGCGAATGCGATCATTTTTTTACATGTATTGTAATTCCCTTTCAACCATGTCTTATGATCCTTATTGCGAGCTATCATCGCTGCAAAGACCATCGCTGTTGTGCCTTTTCTTTTTTAATATGCTGGAATTTTCTTTATTTCTCTTGCCGAATCGTCATTGGCTTTGTTCTTCATTGCTATTTATTTTATTGACACAGATGTCTCTTCTGTCAATCTTGCCAGAATTGCTTAGCACGAAAAAACGCCTTTCTTTCAGTTAATTCTTAATTAATAGGTATGTAGGCAACATAGATTTTAATTAATTATAAAATCGATGTTTATATCAATGTGCGTGCTTGATAAATCTAAGCAATTGTTGGCGCTTAATTGACCTCCTTAAAGTAATCGATATGCGCGCATAGTTTCAAACTCTAACGTTTATGTGGGTATAAGCGACAAGAGATTCTCATAATTTTACGATAGACTCATAAATTTCTATTAAACGAATCGCGCCATAAATTCACGTTTGCAGACACACGCAAATATATAGAAATGCACACATAATTCTCTTATAGACCGTTGCAATTGATCGATTGTTGCACACTTGAAAATGTGTACATTCTGCCAACCAGTCAGCCAGCCAGCCAGCCAGCCAACCAGCCAACCAGCCAACCAGCCCATCCTAGTTAAAGTCAATAACACACCTTTATGTATTTGCTTGTGACGATCAAACAAACGATAATTACTGACAGACTTAAAATCAAAAACAAAAAAGAAAAGCAAAAAAAAATAAAAATAAAGACAGAAAGAACAAAATTGAAATTCTGATCTGAAACGATCGATTAGACCCAAAAACAATTAAATATCGATGTCTACTATGCTTGCATACCATAATAAACTAATACAAAGCAATATGAATTGCGCTGCTACTCTATGCTGCTATGCTGAGTTGCTTGCTATGTTGTGCACCTACAATTGTGTGTTGTGTTGTGGTGGTGCACAGTAGCCACTTTATACTTTTTTTTATATGTATCGTCATCTATGCCAAACCCAATCAAGGCCTTCTTTCTCTACGCACACTCGCACGTCTCAATGTTTCTGTGTCTGTCTATCCCCGCATTTGTCCAACATTTATGGACGGCTACGGTTTGTGTCTGCTTGCAGTCATACAGATTAAGAATGCATCAGCAGCCAGTAGGCAGTGAAACTATGCGTTTCATATTATATATGCTTTAGCGTACAGATTTGCTGGAATTGTCATTTGCAGTGGCACTATCTGTGGCGACAATCATTGTAACGTTTTCAAAGACGACACATTTGTCTAGGCAAATAAAGTCCAAATGGTATAGAAAGAAGTTGAGAAGAAGGCCGCTTGTCTATAGCACATTGCGCATGGACAACGATACTAACATTGACGATGGCGATGGCGATGGCGATGACGATGACGATGACGATGACGATGACGATTATTATGATGATGATGATGTCGTCGTTTGCAAATATAGCAAACGACACGAACAGTCCGCAATAACTACAATAACAACCGCAACTAGGCTATATACGGGATACATTACTGTTTTCATTTGACTGATGATCGTGATTTAATCAGCTACCGTAAGCTAATGTGCTACATCATGCAAAAGTTAACCCAGCCTAAGCTATACAAAAGACAATACGTATACGTATACTCTTGACTCGTATCTCTCCGCCATATCAACGTAAACCATCATCTGCAGCTCTCTCTCTCTTCCTCTCTCTCTTTTTCTTTGTTTCTTTCTTTCTTACTCTGCTCCCCCCGCTCTCCACGAACTATAAAATTTCATATGTACACTGATCGTTACTTTGGTGCTTATAAGTATGCGTTGATATACACATCACACATCATGTACTATGCATTCTTTTGTAGTGGGCGCGTCCTTTTCAAATAGTTTATGATTGTTGCAGTTTGTTGGCCAAATTGTCATTGAAGCATTAAATGTCGTTTATTGAATTTATAGCAGGCGATCAAATCTAAATATGTTACGATGTCGCGTAAGAGTGCATTTTTTATTGGTGGAGCTCCAAACGCGCGAGTGCCCTGATATGATTATGTATTCAATTCAATAAATGCTTAGTCTACTTACATCTAAATTTGTGCAGCAATTGCTGTTCGGATGAACGAACATTGTTGTATTATCCGTTATCTTTATAAAATTATCAATTTTAAAAAAGTATATGTTGCGTTCCGTATATGACAGAGTACTGATTTCATATAAAATCTTTCTATAAATGACTTGCAACTGGTAGGTAACTGGTGGATTGCGAAAACTTGAATATTCATTAATGGGAAGCATACATCTTTCTAACTGGTTATGATGTCAATCGATTTGCTTGATTAGAAATCTCTGCGTACATAGTCTTCGTTAGATACATAGAAATGGTAGACTTTAAGAGGCATGAGAGATGTAAGCCGTCAGAGCTTGAGCGTAACAAACGATCCGCGAAGCAATAATTCACTGCGTAGCTTAAATGAAAAAAGATGGCAATGTTCGGCTGAGTATTTAGACTTCATTGGATGACATTTATACCGAGCAGCGCTGGTTACTGGGATTTCGCCTTACATTTTTCGTGCAGAACTAATAACAACTGCCTAAATGAAAGAGTAGTGTAGGCAGACTGGTACACATTTGCTCATTTCTATTGCTGCGCGGTATAAATCGTCATAGCAGCAATATTAAGCAACAACTACGACCGGGCTGCAGATACTCTTTATCTCTTTCTCTCTTCCCCCACTTTTTTTCGATTCGCACCTTGGAACGCGTATAAGGAACATCCCCTGAATGAACGATTGTTCGCGTTAAAAAAAAAACTCGATTTGTGCTTATATGCAAGACGGGTTAGGTTACTAAGGCGTTATGTGGGCAAAGTTACAAGGACCCTAGCAGCAGGGTACAAATTTTCAAAAAAGAATAACAAGCAACAGAGTGCACGCGAAAAACTGTAGGTTATAAAAATATTGATCCCTCCGGAAGCATTATTAACCTCAACCTCACAAAACCATAAATTGTTGCTTAATTCAGTAAATTTTTGGGCGAAATTGAATTTTATGCGTTTTTTTGTGTTTTCTTGTGACACTTTGAGTTTTATTAATTTATATCATTTCTTTTTGAAACATTTCAGATAATCAATAGTGGTGTGCAGATGAGACTTGGGCAACTCACACTCAATTACAATACTTGGACAAAGGAGGAGACATAAAATATTTACGCAGGTAACTATAATTGAATGAAAAATAAGAAAAAATTAAGTAGAAGTTATAAGGAATGATAAAACTTAAGAGGAAAAATAAAAGCGCAAACATATCTATTAAAAAAAAAAAAAAAAAGAATCGGTTTGTGTGTTTAAGGCTCGGCCTATCAACTTCTCTCATATTTCCTGTGCACAAATTTACTGCAAACTTATCTTTACAGTGTCTCTTAGTAAGACTTTAATAAGCGCAGAGTAAATAGCCTGTGAAAGAAACCTGTGAAAAATCATAAGACTTAACACTGAAGTTGGAAGCGCAGATTAATACCGCAATTATGATAAGACGCTAATGGAAATTTCAACTTGTCGTCTTAGCTTAAAGCATTCACATGTAAGTAACCTTTTTTTTCTCGCATAAAGACAATTTATTTTTATTATTGTATGGATCTATAAATTTCTAATTAGATATGATATGACTTTAGAGCAAAAAAAAAAAAAAAAAACGAATACAAGAATAACGAATTCTGCCGAAGTAGTAATTATTTTGAAAGCTTTTGGTTAATTTTCATTTCAATTTATTTGTGATCCTTGAGTTTGAGATAAAAGCCATCAAAACTTGACATTTAATTAATCGTTGGACTTTAAGTTAAAGTGAACTACACACATATATAATTTCCATCGATTACAGCTATTTATTAACTTAATCCGTTTACACTTAAGTGAATTTAAAAATTCTTTTCCAGACGAAGCATTCCAACCTTTGTTTTTGTTTGCTTGAAATATACTTTCATACAAATTCCTTGGACACATATATAGGCTGATCAAGAGAGAGAGATGTTAAATTTGGCGATAGTCGATTTCCTCTTAAAATAACATATGAAACTAGATCCGAAAAGGGAGGCACATTTTAATTTTTTCCTAAATATATAGCAAATAATTAAATAATGCCAAGTATACTACCAGGTCAGTACTACAAAGTTTGTAGTGCACTTTCCATTCATTCATTGCCTACGTACTATGCCAAGCCTAAATCATTTATCTGGCTAACGCTATGACGGAAATGCTTGCACATATAACAAGATGCGCATTAAGAAAAGTAAGCTGAAAACAAAAAATGTTATGTTACTGAGCTCAATAGCGCTTGTACCTTGCACGGCTCGCTAATTACTTACGAATTATCTGCATCCTCAGCAGTATGCAGTTGCTGTCTTGTTTATGAATTATCGCTATCGTGAATTCATTCCACATTCTATTTATTGCAACTTATTCCGATAATCGGAAATTCCTCACATTTCTGAAGATTATTCTTGTAATAAGCAAATTCAGTAAGACATCGCTGATACTATATTGTGTGAACATTCAAACGAAAGGTGTGAAAAATTTTATATTCGATTTGAATGACAACGTTTTTGAAAATCATGCGATAAACTGATGTTGAAATTAGAAAATTCTTGGGGAATTAATAATAATTTACTTTAGTTTATCGAGACCTATATCGCATTTGTCTATGGCCCAAAAGTGCATGAATGCATAAATGAAGAGCAAAGAAATAGAAAGGAGTTTCTTATAATGCGATGCAATCTACTTGCATGGATGACACATATATGTATGCAATTTTTTTCTTATTTGGCTTTTTTATGTTATTTACCAGCATACCTTAAGTAGTTGGTACAAACTGAAAAAAGATATTAACTGCTTGAACTCCATTCTGCTAAGCCTAGGGTTGTAACAGCGTAATATAAGGGAAAAGAATTCTGAGTGAACCTACACATCGCTTGAATTGATTTTTTCAAACTAATATTAAAAAAATGCAAATGAAAATGTCCTCCCAAGTTTGTTCGTTCAGCGGAAGTGTGCATGAAACATACCTTAACACGCATGCGTATGTTTAGATAGTTTACACGCGTAAACTCTCACTGCCCATTGCACACCGTCCAATGAACTGTTTCAATATCTTCTGAATACAGATAATTTTCTTTTTCCTTATTGACACACGAATCGTAATTAAAGTATCGCATGTTGCTTTGAGAGTCGCGCTTTTTAGCTATTTGGCTTCACAGTAGTGATTGCAAAGCAAAGGTTTAACTGAGACTGCTTAGTAACTGTTTCCTACTATTAGTAATACATTATTATTATTATTATTATTATTATTATTATTATTATTATTATTATTATTATTATTATTATTATTATTAAAATTTTAGACTAATGAAATATATTCTTAGACTAAAAAAAGGCATTGAGCACAAAGCACATTTCGGCTTTAGTTTATAAAAATGTACATTAGATATTGAGCCTACTAGTTTTAATGAAGTAATATATTGAATTGATATTCTGTTCTGAAGCTGATTTTAGAATGTCCAACGGGTTAATCGCTCCAAAAGCAGTACTTCTAGCCAAGGAAACGATAGGGCAGTCGCAGAGAATGTGCTTTATAGTAAGAATTTGTCCACAACTGCAGATTGGGGAGGAAGACTTCTTTAAGATCCATTGATGAGTTGCAATTGTATGACCAAGGCGACTTCTCGAAAATGTTTGGATCTTGATTTTCTCAACATTTGTTGGATATAAAAATGCAATTAATTGATGGTTAATAGAAGAGTAGTGTTGATGATGGTATCGTAAATTTCCTTCTGTAATTTTCTCTTTAACTTTACCTCCAATGTATCTTTGAAGATCCAACTTTTCCATGACATCATCCATAACTAGGGGTGCAGAAACAGCATACTTCGCCGCTCGATCAGACTGCTCATTTCCCAGTAAACCGATATGACTAAGAACCCATAACATTTTAATATTTCCGCCGGGTGATGTAATTATATTCCTTAATTTGTTGATGGTGCTCCATCTCGAAGTCGAAAGATGCCGAATAGCTTGTAATACAGACAAACTGTCAGTAACAATGACGGTTTTGAGTTTGTTTTTATGGGCAAGGTTCGCGGCGTGAAGGATAGCTCTGCCTTCGGTTGTGAAAGTGGAAGTACTTTCATAAATATGTGAATCAGAAGAACCTGTCCTGAAGCATCTACCACGGCACAAGCAGCAGGCAGACCAGAAGATTTTGAGCCGTCTGTGTGTAAAAGATTTCAACCGGTACTCTCCAGTACTTGGGTCTATTCAGCTATTAGATTCCTGAAGACGTAATTTAGAGTAATACATGTATTGGTAGTTCGCATCTTACCCGATTCCGTTTTTTATTTCGCAGAACTTCATAAATTATTCTGTTTATTAAAAAATCTTTACTATGAGCTCCTCTTGATTTGACATGAACCGATGTGTGATATCTGATTGCAAGAGACAGCTAAGATTCAGTAATTTGATGCAGCAATAGTGCATCGTATCGTAGACATTTTAACCTTTGGGAAATAAATACCGCCTTATAAGCGACATTTCATTTTTGCTTACTTGTTACGGTTACTTTATCTGCTCGCATGTCGACGCGTGTAACGCAATTGCCGCATCGAAACATACGCTCATCTTCGACAGATCATACGATTCCACACAGCAGCACATATGTTTCACCCTAATTATACCGGGAGTACCGTGTGTCCCAACTGTTCAGTGCTCGGTCTTTGTCATATTTCTTACGAAGAAGAATATTAATACCGTTGTATCTCTTGCTATATGAAATAAAATAAAATAAATCGTGGATGGCCAATGATAACCAGCTCCCTTATTATTCAAAGCTACTAATGATAAAAACCACGTATATCAGGTGGACAGAGAAGTCCGTCTAGCACTCGAATACACTCCCTTTTCTATAAGACACATTAACCACCGACAAGCTGAATCTAATACTTATTCTAACGATTCAGTTCCTCGGAAGATTATAATAATATTTTTTCTCCAATCTGCAAAAGAATTTATATATTTCTGTAACTATATTTCAATAATGAGGTCAACAATAATATGAGTTAAGTGTTTTTTTTTTCTTCAAAAAATATTTTTAACGATCGACTTTGTCAAATCATATAAATGCGTAAAACAAATTTTATTAATAGTTATCTTCTCTAAGGCCCCAAACTGTCAAGCACTAATAATCAAGAAAACATATAATCCATGTATACGACTGATTCATAATACCAATGGGAAGAATAAAGAGTTTTTGATGAGTATTTCGCTTGCGAGCGAATTTTACCAATGGAGGACTTTTAGGGGGTGCATAAATTGAAAAACTTTTAATTATTTTACACAGCATGAACTTGAAATGCCGGGCTAGGTTCAGTTTCAAATATAGAAAGTTTTTTTTTAATGTTTAACTATTAATATCCAAAGTTATACACTTGGAACAAAAAACTTTTGGTTATTCAACATTTTTCTATATGCGTAAACGTACGCTCATTGGACTTGGGTTCATAGGTAGCCCACCCAGGTGGTGTGGGCATATTTCATTATTTCGTTTCTTTGCAGTATGTTTTGAATTCCAATTTGAAAAATTTTTCAATGTTAAGATATTTACTTAAAATGTTTTTTTTTTGCTCTCCTTTACCGTCGTTCCACTTTCGAATATAAAACGCATTAAATTAATGTACGATAACATTTAATTCCATTATCGCTGAAAAAGTATGAAGAAAATCCCAGCGTCCAAAAATTGTTAAAACCATAAATCACTACAAGTGCCAAAGTATTTTACATTACATATAAAAGAGCGAGCGCTATATTACTCTGGATCCCAAGTCAGCTCAATAGAAAAAAAAAAACAAAAAACAAAATAAATTCAAAGAAATTTGAGTGAAAGAGGAAAGAGAAAAAGAAGAAGAAGACGATGGAACGCATGGAAAAACGAAAGTTAACTAAGAAAATGGTTGGAAAAACGAAAAACATATCATCAAAATAGAGCAAATCCCCTCTCAACTCCTACCATTAAATAAACATTCATGTACTGCTCGCAACAAATCCCTTGCTGAGCATTCATATCAATTGGAAATAAACATTTGTTTTTTTTTTTTTTGTTTTTTTCTTTATTTGGTTTTGTGGATGGATGAATTGGATGAAATGTGCGGATGAACCCCAAACCAAAGAGCAAAACAAAAAGTAAAAGAAAAGAATCTCTATAATGTATTCCGGGACATATCCGGCAAACAAATTGCGAAGACACGCATCCTACTGTGCAAAGTCCAATAACTACAAATTTCCATCATATATGCGAACAGGGTGAGGAACATTTTCATACTCAAACTGCTGTTAAGCAAAATAAAAATACAATATGAATATATCATATAAAAAACAGCCATGCCCAAACTTTTGGAAGACACCGGGACGCTTGGATTCTCCCCGAATGAATTAATTAAAATCGAATTTAAAAAAAAAACTATTCTTTAAAATTTAATTCTTCCTATTAGTACACAGCGTAAGTTTTATCGCGACACACCTTACCTATAGAGTTACTCTTCCAGGACGAACTATTGGAATTTTTTTCTTTTACAATATTTGTACTTATCTTGCTTATACATACAAAGAACAAAAAGTATGACATTAGTTTGATACCAAAAATATTAGAAAAAAAAGAAAAACTATTCGACATCCATCTTAATGGGCGTAGTATTAGAGCGAACGTTACGCTTGTTTTGTGTTGTGAATAATTTATACACCCATGTCCCACATACACATATATATGTAAAACACAAACAAAAAAACCTTTTCTTGAGTATGTGTCTTGAGTATTGTTGTCTTTATTTTTATTATAGCACTCGTATTAAATACATAAAAATTAAAACAATATTAGGTTTAGCTGAACTCAGTGATGATAATTAAAGTCGTGAAGATTGTTTTGATATTAAATTTTTCTTGTAGTTTGTTTAAAATTTCAACATTCCACGGCACTTTTTTCTTCTTTTCTTTGGTTAAAGGGTATGAGTATGACTGTTACGCTTGGTTTGCATGCCAAAAATTTTACTGCTTATCATTATACGTTTTGCGTATGTATTTGTATTGTAATATGTCGGTACTATTCGATTCCGGATGGAATCACAGTATACTTAAACAAAATAATAATACAATAACTAAGAGGTGGTTGAGTTGGCAAGAGTTACGTTATACATCACATTTAGGGCAAACTGGGTTTCCTGCATTCAACCGCCACCCACAAATAAAGCATTCTAGAGTTCTTCAACGAACTGAACTCTTCTTTATTTGAAATTCTCAAATGCTTTGCCAAAATATCGACACTTGAAGTTAATTTATTGCTTTTTACCCTTCTTTTAATTTTTTTTTTCCTTTCAAACGTCCATGTGTTGTGCTCCATGCAAAAAAAAAAAAAAGAAGAGAATTCCTGTTGTATTAACATCGCAAATCGCTAAAGACATATCAAGTTTTTCAATTTTTTTTTATTCTTTTTTTATTTTTTAGCTCCAGCCTCTTGATGTTTGGAGACTCGCCTCATTGTTATGCATTTTATTTTAGTTTCAATTTTTATTCCGTTTTTCTTTTTTTCACCAAATAACTTCCGTTTCTCCTTGTATATGAAGTCAACCCTTTTTTTTTTTTTAATTTTGTTTCCGCTTTTAAATTTATGCTGGAGCGTGTGTGTGTGTAGTTTTGTGGAAATAAAGTTTTGCATAACTTCTCGCCAAGTCTATAATGTATCCTAAAGCTGTGTGTGGATTAAAGCAAAAGACCTTAGATTTCAAATTTTAGATGCTTTTGATATCAGTTTAAATTAAGCACAAGTTCCTTTAATTTATCAAAAGTCCTACGTTCGCAATGCTATCTCACTCAACTACTGGAAAAAAATGCTAACAATTTTTTCTTTTTTTTTTAAGTGAAACCTATGAAGTGAGAAGAAATGGTCTTATTCTTATTGATAGGGTTCGTAGCATATTGAAATTCTTATGATCACCTTCGCTCCCCGTCTCAAGCTGCTGTGTCGAAGATTGTAAGAAAGCCGACATGGCCCAACTTTTGCTACCGTCTTTATTAATTTGGTAATTTAATCATAACACGATGCATAGTTTCTAGATTTGGTGCAGCGAGCATATCATGTGCTATATACGAGGGTTGCTTGAAAAGTTTACTTCTCCTTTTTTTGTAATATATTTTTATTTTTTATATGGTTCCTTATAAGTCTATCCACTTTTCCCTATAATTTGAAATTTTATCCGATAGGCACTCACATATATATTGAACCGAAAATTGTAAAGAGTGCTGCCGTTTTCTTGTTGAGATTGTGATCTTTCCACCTTCAGCCACCTTGTGTATATAAGAGAAGAACAAGAAATGTACCACACCAAGTTTTTTGATTAACCAAGTGCTGCAATTATGTTTTCAACGATGAAATGACTATGTGTAGACAACTGGCTGGCTGTCTTACCCTCCCATCCACTTACTCAGGTACCCATTGAAATGCGAAGCATTTATTTAATTTTACTTAAATCCAATGGTACAGCTAAGGTTTTGTTTTGTGTAGCAATCTTCGATAGAACTGCTTTTTATTTTGCATCTGCTTCTTCCTCGCAAAGACGTCTCACGATTTTCAATATGCTCGAATATATGTGAACTGTTATGCAAATTGCTTTACAGTCGTCCAAAGGTCAGGCCAAGAACCTTTCAGCTCACCTTCCAGCAATATATCGTAGGTAATGAACTTGCATTAATGGCTTCTCTGAAACATAAGAAATCAGTTTACTGCCTCGCCTTTTGAAATGTTTTTATAAAATGTGTACCCTTTCAAGCTTTTCGCATGAAAGAAATATTAATGAATTACTAAACATTTTCGCATACACTCACTCATATACTCCGTATGTTGTCCAGGGGTTAAAGTCTGCTCTCCTAGAGTGTACTTAATGTAGATGAAATCAGCTCATTAATATTTTTCAAAAAATAATTCGTATCTTCATGTTGTTCACGCACGCTTTTCTTATTTAATTAATTTCCTAATTTCACAAATAACATATTCACTGAATTTCTTAAATGATGAATTTTATGAATTAAATATAAATTTTCATTCACAAAGTGCCTGAAAATTCACGTGCACTAGTGCGGTTTTCATTGGCAATTCCTTAAGAAGAGCAATTTAAAAATGGCAAGAAAAAAAAAAGAAAGCACAAAATGTGAAACAACACAACTGAACGTATGCGTACTAAAGAGTGACAACAACTGCAGGTTCTTTAAAAATTAATGCAATACACTGTTAGTTGAGCAACTGACACATGACACAAAAGGAAGAAAAAGAAGAAAAATTGCATGTACAAAAGTCACGCTGTGTACGTAAACATACGAATGTTCAAAAAAAAAAAAACAAAGAAAAGAAGAAAATATCTAAATAAAAATTATCCGAAATTTTACATAAACTTGAAAGGATTGGAACTGAATTAAAGTGAAGTGAGTACACATTAGCTGCCATGTCGTATAGAAAACGAAACATTGTTGTTGGAGGTATAGTACTTTTTTTTATATTTTTTGTTGTTTCTTCTCTTATACGTGACATACCGTCTGTTGTCTGATGATATACAAGATGCAAATGTATCTGAGGCATTTCTTCTATATAGTTAAAGATGGATGCTTGCGTTTTTCTAGCGATTCCCCAGTTCTTGTAAAGACACATACATCTCCTAGTTTTTATTGTTTTGTTTTGTTTGGTTTTTTGCATTGTAAGGCACAAGATGACATTTCATCTAATTACAGGGTGTGTTGCATGAATGCAAGCGCAAACATTTTTTTAGGCAATCATGCATTAACAACTTAAGGTATGGTGGTATGTTTACGAAATATATTTTGTAGTTACATTAACATTACACGTACATAGGACAGTGCATATATTGCAACGGTACTTGTGCGCAGCCATAAACCGCCAATGTTTGGCGAAAAGCAACTGTAACTCCCTATAAGCAACCAATGCAACTTAAAAGACATTATCGGTTTTCTCTAGAGCAAAATGTATGTAACAGCGAAGAATGCTAAACGTAAACGTAAGTAAGTGCATGCGACCGAACTTAAATGCACGTATGCGCACATCTATGTGTGTGCAAAACATAACTATTGCTTTTTTTTTTTTTCCTTCTTCTGTTTTTGTTTTGTTCGGTTAAAGCGGCAGCAAATGCGTGTGACTAACAAACAACATTTCGTCATTAGTAATTAAGAACGCAATGAGGCCCAAATGCTTAAAAGCACATGTGTGCACATTTACATGTACATGCGTAAACGTTGTGGATATGATGTATGTATGTATGTATGTATGTATGCATGTATGTATGTATGCGTGCATTACGAGAATACAAAAATATGCATTTTCGTTTTACTGTATCTTTATCCATTATTATCGCTAGTATAGTTTGCTAATGTCTGTATATATGTGTGTGTGCGTGCATATGCGTATGCTTGTGCACTCTTTAGCTCCATTAAGATTAATGAGGGATGCTCTACGACGTTGGCGATGGAGATGGCAATGGCGACAACAACGACGACGATATTCGCTGGCGGCTGAATGGTGGCAATTTCATGGTGTATCCATCGTTTTGAAAGTATATCTTTACATACAAACACATATGCTTAAGTGCAATGCCTGGCCACACTTGGTCTCTTTTTTTTTTTTTGCTTTTTTTATTAATTCTTTTTTTGCTTGCTTGTTGTGTCTTATGCGATTTTTGGTATTGCGAGAAATGGAAAAACGAAAATGCAAATTTATCATCGACTTTGGTTCGTACGGTTATTTGTTGTTCCCCTTCCAGGTTTCCTTGCTTCATTGAATGGCAAGCTAACTGGCTGGCTGGCGGACTGGTTGGCGTTAATGAGTTTTCCATGCGCACTTTTACTACGCGATATTTTGCGTACGCCTTTGTGTGCATAAAAAGGCTGATTGCCTCATCTCCTCTAAAGTGTTCAGCGAGACAAAGATATTCGTTTTCTTTTCTTTTTTTTTTTTTCATTTTATATTTTCATACTTTTCTGGTGCATATTATTTGCTTTCATTTTTGAACTATTAGCATTGTTTTCTTTTTCGCATTGGTATGTTGTTTGCATGTAGTCATTGTTGGCACGCATGTGTATTTGTCATTGTCAACATTATTTTTGCAATGCTGGGCGCTTTCACGCAGGTGATTAACATAAATGCAAAACGTCATGTTTTCTCATTCAGACAACTTTCAAAAGACGTCAAAGAAAGAAAGAAAACGACTCGGAAAGAAACGCCGAGAAATATGCACTTGCAAGGGATGACCATTAAAATGTCTTTAAAAATCCCTATCGACAACAATTTTGTAAAACAATTTCTTAACCCCTTTATGGAAAGCTACTTTTATTGTCATTTTCATTGATTTAAATATTATTTGCGGTATTTATTTAATATCCTCCTTAATATCCCCAGCAATGACAGATATGCTGTGCTTTGTTCACAGTAGTAACTTATACCTATCAAGAAAGAACTAAGATTCACATTAGTTTCTTTCATCTTTATCTGGCGTCTATTCGTGAAAAGCTTACGATCATGAGAGAGTTGGATTTCGTCAAAAAACGCCCACTTTCAACTTTTGCATCTAACAAAGAAAAAAGTCCGCATATATTCTTAGTTATTGATATGATCGCCTCTATAACAAGCAAACCGACTTAATATCAGCCCGATTTTGATATAAAATTTCTTTGTAAACATTTCATAGAACTCTCTAGGAGATGAGGGTGAAAATTGTTGCAATCGGCTAATTGAGAAGACAAACCTCGCAATTGTGTATAGACTTAAGGTGACAACACGCTTGACGAAGACTTTTCTCTTCCATATGTTTGTCCTCAGAAAATTTATTTCTTTCATATTTTTATACGATCTACTTGTTATAAGTCGAAAATAAGCGAAAACAAGTAATCGGTCCAAATTAATCAAAACATGTCAGTTGAAACAATAGAACCCTTTCTGCTTTTTCTTGTTTTTATAAAATAATTATAAATTTTCCGAAATTAAAAAGTTTCCGTAAATGAAATAAATTTCTCGAAAAAGGGAATAACCACGCAAACGGAGAATTGGCTAATGCGCCAGTTTGACGTTTATTGTTGGATGTTGTTGATGACCACGGTTTGGTTGATTTAAATCGTTCTCAGAAATTTGCAAAGTTTCCATAATCGCGTGGCGCAATATTTAGCCGGCGCATGAAAAGTAAGCAACAGCAATACGCGCGTGTGCAACGCGTGTTAGCAAATCTCTATTTAATTGAAAATTTTCTTAAATTCCCGAAAGTACTAAACTACGTTAGGAACAAGTTCCGCTTAACACAATTGCCGCCATTGGAAGAAAGAAGAGATCTTCGAAATATAATTTTTTGCGCGCCTTTTACTTTGCTTTTAGTTGACAATGTCGTCAAAAAGGACATCCTCGAAGTCAATGACTTCGAAGCCAGCGTCTGCAAAGACGTCAAGCCGCCCATTGAAAAAACATGAAGAAACTGAAAAACTAGAGTGGACTCTAACGCTACCTATGCCGAAAAAATACAAAGTTTCCAAGCGTACGAACAATTTAGCCAAACCAATTCGCCGTGACGTCGCACATCTCACAAAACCGTTTCCGACAGAGATCCCTGCAGGCGTTTTGAAACATAGGGGTATTGACTTTTGAATCCACATATCCTTCGTTTATAATATTTTTGATTGCAGCCAGTAAACGTATACTTGAACTATCCGAACCTAAGCATGTGGCGGATCCATTTCCGTTAAATGTGAAAGCGAATCCCTTCGTTGTCTCGCCAGGCGCTCTTAAATATAAAGCAAGTAAACGAACTAAAGAGCTAGCTGAGGCAAGAGAGTATGTGAGCAATCATACGCGCAACGATCCATTTGGAATTTCCCCGGCCGCTCTTATAGCGAAACCCAAACAGCGCACCATTGAATTAGCCAAACCGAAAAATATTAAATTTTTGCCATCGATCTTTTGAACGTCAACACAATTATTCCCCTTTAACGTTTATGCAAAACAACTCTTATTTTAATTTTTTAGAAAAATAGCAAAAAAAAAAAAGAAAAAAACATGAACAAGTGAAAACTGCTTCTGCAAAGAATTCATTAACGTAACAGTCCTTCAACCTAATACAAATTCAATAAATCTAATCAGGCACATGCTAGTGGTAACCGGTGTTTTCTGTTAAGGAATAAAGGGCACTATACTAACCAACAGATATATTAGCAGGCTTTCCACGATCCGCCCGATTGTTGACAGAAAGTTTATGGTTTGCTGAGCTAATGTTGAAGTAGTAAAGCGGTTTTCTTTCTCTCTAAAACGCTTTCATAAGCTCGCGCATAAGCAACATGTATGCGTTATTACTGCCATAGGTTTGTAACGCATTGAATCAGGTATCAAATATTTCTACGTGAAGTTTTTGGATGATTCTACAGAGCGTGTATAAAAACTGGAATAATAGGCCCTGCCCACGCAATAGTGTGTTGAATTTTGTTTTATTTTTTAGCTCTTTAAGGTAAAAGTGAAAGGTTTAAAACAATTGATCACAGCCGAACATTGGTTTCGCGGTCTTCGTATTTTTTTTAATCATAGGGCGGCCCATTAGTTTCTCTTTTCTTTTTTTTTTTTTTGATGCGAAATCAATAGACGACATATATCCGCTTGAGTACACGATTATATGCTTTTGTTCTGGGAGTGTTAGTGGCATCCACAATCTCGCGCACACTATATCGCGTATTTTCAACGACGGCCTCTGCAGGCTTTTCATCTTTCAAATCAAAATTTCCTTCTCTAAATATCGTAAACCAATTGCGGACGGTTCTCATAATTGTAGTATCGCTCCTATAAACGCTACAAAACTCGTCTGCCGTGTCTTTTGCACTACTACTTCTTTTTTGGAGCATAGAAGCATAACATGCCGCAAATGCTTCTTCTAGCTATCCATTATTGAAAAATTTTTAAAAAAGGTCTGTCACCAACAAAACATATTTTGAAAAAGCTGTGAGACGACGGAAATCGAGTTCACAAACGAGCAATAGATAAGCCTGCATGTTTACAAACATAGCCGGCTCGAAATCATAGATAGCGTGGCGGAGAAGAAATTCATGAGACACTTCTATATGAAAATTAACTCCACATAAAATAGCCGGTACCACAGCAATTTTCGTACATCAGTCGTTTGTCCCGTATGAATAAAATATTCCCTATTAATCGTGGTAAGGAATAATAAGCACACGTTACATGAAGAGAAAGAAAGAAAACTAACGCTTCATTATAAGAATACCTTGGAGGCGAAGAAGTGATAATAATATCGTAGGAGTTCTGCTTCAAGTATATTACAAGCCTATCGTGAGTGTTTCTCCCGAAACATTGGATCGTAAAATATGTGATAATTGCCTTCGCGATGCGTAGTCCTGTGTATTGGAAACGTTTCTTATTTTCGTCATATTTATTACTAAACGACGATGAACAAAAGTAGTTATATATGTTTATAAATTATATTTATAATTAACAAATACAAGTAACAACAAAAACGCGATAAATTATGTTCTAACTAACGAACGGGTAATCCGGCAGAAATCTTTTCAAAATGAGAAACAAAAGATTTCTTCATAACCTAAATAGATGAATGAATGCCTGAAATAAATAAAATATATATAAATAAAACAGGGAAGGTGAACGTCTGTTTTTCTGACGGTCGTTACCTCATAGATGCGGTTAGTTTTCAAAAAGGAAGAAACAACAAAGACTACACAACAACAACAGCAACGGCAATAGCAATAACAATAACAACAATTTACAATACAATAAACATGATGCATAACAAAAACCTCCTTTATTTAGCGCTTCTACCAAAGCAAGGAATCGCTTCTTTTTTTTTTACTTTTACCAAAACAAAGCAAAACAAAAAAAAAATGCTTTTCAACATTTCATTAAAAAGACTGACAAAGCGCAAAATGTTAGTTACGCATAAAGCGCTAAAAAGCACCCACATAACAATAGCAACAACAATAATAATAATAATAATAATAACAACAAAAACGGCAGCAGCAACTATGAGCACAACATTAACAATAGCAACAACTTGTAGAAAAATACATAAAAGAAATAAGGACAACGTATAAAGCATTAAAACACATGCGCCAGCTATACGTTTTATTCGTGCGTGTGTATGTGTATAGGTAGATTCGAGTTGAAAGGCACACACAATGATTCCTCTATTTTACGGAAGCAACAAAAAAGAAAGGGGTAAACTAAAAGTTTACAAGGGGAGACTTGCAGAGAGATATCAAATGCAATAATAATAATAACAGCAAGAGCAAAGCAACAGCAATGGCAACGACAACGACAACGACAACGGCAACAGCAACAGCAACAGCACCACAATCAGCGTCAGCATCCACATCAACATTCAACAGCAACCAGCAGATGCAATTTAATCCTTAAGTTAAGGGTTAGTTAACAAAGAATATCTCGGCTGATTGTGGCTACAAAAGTTTGTCTCTGTTTATTTATACATGTATGATTGTATGCGCTTGTATGTATTATCTCTACGCTGAGCTGAGCTGTGCTGTGCTGAGCTGAGGAAGTGAAAAAGGGTTGTTTATGTATTTTACACTTACATTAGTCTAAGGATCTTAATTATCGACACGCGCATATTGTTTAGTATCCACCGGAAATGTTTTGCTTTTGTTTAAAATTTAAATCAATTTAAAGCCAGAATTTCGATTTTTGCAACAAAATTTACGGGGTTCGTTGACAATAATTTTCCAGACTTCAGAAACTATACTTGAGAAGATGTTAGAACAAATTTTTGGAATTGGAATAAGTTATTCCCCCCCACTTAATCCATGCATTTACTCAACGGTAAATTGCCCAGCTTCGATTATTCCAAATAATTCTCATCCACAAAAAGTGCTATGAAAGTTACATTGAATTACTAAAGACATTAAGAAAAGTTACTCATTCGGTTCCTGCACATCTGCTCTGCTTATCTTAGTCGTAGAAACATGTCACTTAAGTATAAGAATCTTTTTAATGCACTTTTCATTTATTTATATTTTTCTCTTAAGTTGAGCACTGAATAACAGTTCGTCCATCCGTACGCATTCCATACGCAGTTGTGATCAGCTATACCCAGATATTTAAACGTCCAACAGCTGTGTTTCAAATATATCTGTGCTGTCCGTTTAAATACGATTCAGTTCTCTTGACGCGACTCTCGCGTTTATATTTTTTACCCTTTTACAGGTAAGCTACGAGTGTTTAACTTCATCGCGAGATTTTGGTGTTAATCCATTTTTCCGCTAAGTGTTCTGCCAATTGTTGTTAATCTTCTCACCAGTAAAGTCGGTAAAGCGTCATAAATGTGTGCTTGGCTTTCTATTTTTTTAGAGTTTCATTTCTTTGAACATCCAGCAGGTTTCATGAAAACTCAAACCTTCGAATTTATTTATTTGTGTATATTTTTTATAAATAAATTTACAGGGTGTGGATTTAAAGGCTGTCGGATAACTTCGATTGTAGTGAAACCTTTGCCACACTTGAGATTTAAATCCATGAATATTGAGTTGTACGTCGCAGTCCTTTGTCTACGCGGCTACTTATGCGACTACATTATATTTATTACAATTAATTTATTCAGAGAACTAAATTCTAAGACTGAAGTCCTAAAACACTCACATCTAATGCAATTGGGTTTATTGAAAGCTTTATAGCATTTGAGGTATATATGTTCACGACCGTTGAGCTTTTAGTCGCGATCCTTTGCCTACTCGGCCACTGATAATGATAATGATTTCTAGGGATTAAATTTATCATTTGTTACATGTATAGCTGCTGAGAGGTCTTTACAATTCAGTATTTAACCCAGCAACATCTTTTCTTACGCTCGGATATATAGGTCTACGTTTAAGAACTATGTTAAGGCGTTTTTAGGAAACTTAAGGTTTTATTGTGCAAAATTATTACAAATCCATATCTTAAAGAATTGTCCAGTGCTAGCCACTATTTTCTCCAATCTTTCTGATGTAGTATGAGTTCAGCCCCGGAATAAAATGTGTCTTTAGAATGCCATCTACAAAAGGAACTATTTCTTTGACATCACCGTAAGAGTGAAATAGAAGAAGAAAGTTGGAATAAACACAATTAGTCACCAGTTTGAACCGCATACAACTCTAGGTTAGACAGGAGTAACTTAAGTCTTAATGGATACATTCCATAGTCAGTGCAATGTTCCTCAAAACTCTACCTCTTTTTTTTAAAAAAGAGTTACGGAGCTCAAATATTCCTCTAACTAAGAACACTTTTAAATACGCTTGTTACCCAGTACTGCAGAAGAAACGAAGTCAATTTTTATGTGAAATTTGTAAACAAACAATTACTCCTTAATAAAGTAAAAAAAAATGAAAATTAAAAAATGAATCGTAAGGAAATCTAACCAAAGAATGTTGCGAAGAAGGTAACACAGTCCAGTTCCAACCCAGTTCCGTGTTGTAAACGTTTTAGGCTGCTTTTTATAATGTTCTCCTGTTGAAAAATCAAATCGCAATACCTCTGCCATTAATATCATTGGTTTTTGCTGATAGTACTCTTTAGTGTTGGTTTCATGGTTGGAACAAAGCATAATCCACTACATTCAGTTGATTTCCCTAGGAGGCGCCGTGGACATGGGACTTTATCATCTTCGTTAACAGTCGATTTTGCTTGAATCATGAAATTTGCGCTTTGAATGTCGTAATTCATTCCTTCCTGTTCGACCGTCGGAACTTAATAGCGCTGTGTTCCTCAAACTAAGCGGACAAGATATGTCGTATTTGTCGTTTTTTCACGCGGAATTCGAATTATTCAAAGGTCCCGCAAACTATTTTAGTATGGAATAGATTTAGTAAAATGAGAACTTAAGGCAAATTAGTAGGTTTTTTTAACAGGAAGACTATAATTAACTCTAACTATATTAAACGACTTTTCATAAGTTCTTTACACTTCTCTTGTTCTCTTGTAAGTTCTTTACGATTTGCATTAAACCTATTATTTAGCTTATGATGACTATTTAAAGGCTGCGATTCTTAATCATTTTCCCTATCAGTTTTAAACAAATACTTATCCATATATCTTTGCGTCCCCTCTGCAGTATATTGACATATTTTGTCCTAGACTCGAAGGAAGCTGAAAATCACATTTCTCCACAAAAATTAGTGAAAAATTGTACCTCTGCATATTTTAAATGAACGGACACAATTTAAGTGGAATGCCTATATCTTGCATCCCTTCCCATATAATTGTTCTTACTAAGTGCGTATCAGTGTAATAATTAGTATTTTATGACGGAAGTTGGTCCAAGAGCGATGACAAGTTTGGGCAAAATTGAGATATGCTCGCCATGTGTACAGAACTCGCGTCAAGGGCGCCACATACACGAATAACGAGGAAATCGGAGTAATTTCTCTTCATCCTTTTTCTCTCTTCTTGTACCCCTGCAAAATAAAATGTCCGGTGTAGTTTGAATTTATTCCACTTTCCAATCAATGCAAATGTATACATCTCCTCTTAGAGTGTTTTCTTATGAGTGCAAAAGTGCAAATAATTTTTTATTAATACATGAGGTTACATGAGTTTAAATGCATCTGTTAAAAAGCGCAACAAAACCAAGCAGATATTAGATCTTCTACCAGAAAGCTTCTATTTTTATTAAGCTTTTCTGCGTTACAACATCGACAATACATTTAATGCACTGACATTCTCTGCTGTAGGATACGGAAAGATATTCCGTGCAAATCGGTACATTATGTGCATAATTGTTGCATGCAATACCACGTATAAAGCATGTGTTATTTAGTGTTCGAATATTTGCATACATTTGTGCGAATTCACAGCAAAAGACAATAAATTCTAATTATGTCAGAAATGAAATATTTTAATAAACATAAACATTGTGTGACGATGCAAACAGATATAAGAAGAAAGACCGAGGGAATTATTCACTTCAAATAAAAAACAAATAAATTCGTAAATATTAAAAAGAAAAAAAAAAAAAAAAAAAGTATATAATAACCGCAAGAACCAGACAACGGCGAAAAACAGCGAATTAAAGAAAGCAAATATAACAAATCATGCAATAAGAAAACGGCTGCGTAGCATTAAGCAGAAAGCGTTAAGCAAGACCATCATTTGCTAAAGTATTTTTTTTAAAAAGCAATTAATTCTGAATTCCCTACAAAAGGTTTCGTTCATCTTGAAGATTTTCAGGTTGACTCACTTAAAAGCAGATGAGAGCGAAAACATCATGAAGTGTAAGTGTGGTTCACCGTCAAGTTATACTCACTTGTATAATTAATTTTAATCTCATTAAATGTAGCGCACGAAACAAAACGCACGGCAGCCATAATCATTAACCCTAAGTATAAAGTTTTAGTATAGGACTTAAATAAACGAAAACCCAAAAAATATTGCACGAACAGAGGAAAAGAAAAAAAGTAAGAAAAACAAACAGCAGTTACGGATGAAGTATTAAAAATAAAAAGCAAAACAAAAAAGCAACAAAAAAGTCTATGTAATTATGTCAACGTTGTTGTCATATTGTCCACTTAGCAGTGTTAGTGGCTTCTTGTTATGTTCGTAAAGCTCGTATTTCTCTTTTATTCATTTATTTGAAATGATATATAGCAGCATGTGGCTTTTTTGACATGTATTTGCTTATGTTAATTAAATCATTTATTATATTTTTCATTAATTTGCTTAAATATGAGGCGAAAATAAATGAAAAAACCTCTTAGAAGCTAAAGAGTTTTAATTGAAACGGAAAGCATCTTTAAATCGCAAGCAAAAAACCATTTTCATGGAAACACGAATCTTTAAAAATCGTAAATCCTAAAACTATGCTATAAGTATTTGAAACGTCAAGCAGCAAATTGTATGCAACAAATTTCTTTAAAAATTCTTTTAACGTCAAATAAATTGTAAAAAGATAACTAACCAGCTTCGGATTAATATTGACACAGCTAACAATTCCGTTGCGTAATCTTGGAAAAGTAATTCCCATTGGAATTGCGTGATATCCGAAAAGTGATGGTCACTGAAATTTTGCGATATCTAAAAAGTAATTGCGATATTGTAAAAGAACCCGCAGTTTGCGTTTCTTCCCTTTTTTTTTATTTATAAAAAGTTGTTGCTTCTGCGAGTGGGCCAGGCGTTGTTCGGGAAATGTTGTAGATAGAGGAAGTAGAAACGAATAGAGGATTATCTGTGGCGCCTTGACATCGGCTGAACGTGTTAGCTATTTAAATAAATTCACCAAATTTTTCAATTTTACTGCTAAGAAATTTGGAAAGTGTTCGCAAAGTGTTTCCTTGAAATTACCTAATTGTTTGCTCTTACTTTATCCAAAATAGTGGCACTCCCTATGCTTATGTAAGCAAAACTTTTATTTTTCCATCTTTTCTTTGGTGTTTCCATTTTTATAATCTTTACTTAAATGATCGAGGTTTGTCTTTCTCCAGCGAGCCTTCGCGACGTGGTGACCTGGTCGTCTTGTTCGACATAAAATTTCCCGATACTCTACAATAATTAGTTGAGGAGTATTTCGCAAAGTTGTTGTTAATCGATATCGAATGAGACGAGCAGGTAGGTCATCACGTCGCGAAGATTCCTTATGTGAACATATACATACATCGTATGTCATATCGTCATACGCAATGTATATGTATTTGTCTAGACAACTTCAATAATTCGTTTGCCTTTTGAAAACTGTCTAAACTAAGTCATGCCTTCGGTTTCAGTCATCATTTCTCTAAAATATTATATATACGAATAAGAGCAAATAGCAATTTATTTTCAAATTTTCTTTTAATATTAAAACAGATATTGTGGACACATTTAATGTTGACACTTAAAAGTTAAGCTTCGCATGAAATAGTTTCTATTAAGCGAAGGCCGAAACAAATAACAAATAAACCATAATCGTAGTATTTTACCAAATATAATTTAATCAATTTCCACAGTTTTGCGATAAAATTGTTTTAAACATAGTTGCACGCACACATCTATGTATACAGTAACATGTATACATATATATATATATGTATACATATGTATATGCATATGTATACATATGTATATGCATATGTATACATATGTATATGTATATGTATATACAAGTATATATTGATATTACGATGTAAATTGTTTGTTTCAATTGTTTGTTTATGGCTGCAATAACAATGAAAACAACATCAAAAGCCTGTAAAATGATACTGTTGTGGTAGTGCGGCATATTACTTACACACGCCTAAACTTAGCCACGCTTAACCACGAACACGCCGAGAGAGAGAGAGAGAGAGAGAGAGAGACAGAAAGACAGAGAAAGCGTGAGAGGAAGGAAGGAAGAGAAAGGAGGAGAGAACTTTCGCACACACGCATAATAGCTTCCGGAGATGATTATGAGGTTTGCCAAAATGGTGTAGAAATGGCCATTTTAACTGTTTATTTAACTGCATATAACAAGCTCAGAAGAGAATAGGCAAACAGAGGAGAACAACAGTGAAACAATCCTATTATAATAACAACGATAACAAAAACACACTATTAACTGCTGTTGTTGTGTGTGAATATAAAATTAAACTTAAATCCTGTTAAACAGCCGGAGGCTTAAACAATTCCACCCAAAATACACACACACACACACATAAACATACATATACATATACGCATGCACGTGAACATAGGCAATATTACACACTCACACCTTTAAAACGATTGGATTTAAACAAAACGTAGCTGGAAAATTTCTTATCAATTTTGTTAAGATCTTCGTATGTGTATGCGTGAGTGTGCGCGTATACTTCTTGTTACTGTTATTTAAACCCTTAAAGTTTTTTTTTTTTTTTTTGTTTTTTAATATTTTCTTACTTTTATTACTTCATTTGCTTACAGCAAGCACACAAACGTACAGACCCTGCAGTCAATTTTTTAGTCTAAGTTTTTCTTGCTTTGTCTGCGTTTGCTTATTTAAGTGTATACGAATGTGTTTTTGTGTGCGCTTGGATGTGTATTTATATCTCTTTCATTTAATCTGCTCGAAGCTTTCGGTGCGAAATTGCATAATTTTACAATTTTCCATGTTGATGCTCCTTTTTTCTGTTATATATTTTTTGTCTGTCGTGTAAGCCATTGCTTTGCTATTATTCTGAACGTTAGATTCTTGTCTAATCAACTGTCATTTGTTTGACATTCCCTGAGGAACAAACACAATGACGAAAACGACAGCCATACAAATACAAATACAAATGCGTATACAAATACTGTTCCATTGTTCTACGAGAACGAGAATACACAGCTCTGAGATGAAATGATATGTTTGCTCTTATTTTGCTTACTTTTGTGTGTTTCTGTGTGTGTGTGTGTGTGTGTGTATACGCCGTGTTACGTTCGTTTTATATTTGTTACTTTTTTGCTTTATATGCGTACATGCGTTCTTATATCACCTTAAGTGAGTAGAATGCGTGAGCGTGTGTGTGTGTGTGTGTAAGCGTGTAAGTGTATGCGTCGTATCTAAATTAGGCAAGTGTTTATTTTAGTTATTGTTGTTATTGTTGTATTGTTATTACTAACACTTGTTTGTTATGAGTGCGTCTCTGTGTGTGCGTGAATGCGTAATAGTGAATGTGATTGTTTGCGGTCTTACAATCGGATAATAGCAGTTTGTTGGTTATTACACTTGTCTAACTGCATATTCAGTGAATTTGATGACTTTTATGGTATGTTTTGATGTGTCATTTAGACAACAACAAGATCAACATTTAAGATTTAACATTTACTGCTACTCGCTCTTCCTTTTCATTGGCATAAATATAGTACTTTTGTACCTTTAGATGAACGCATGGACGAGCAGGGTTGTTTCGCTTACTCTTACTCGAAGATAGGAGGATTGCTTGTCAATTTTTTGGCGGACGCGACTATTTGCTGTCAGTCAAATTGTTTCTAATTAGAGGGCATTGTCGTTAAGAGGCGATGATGGTTGATATTCATTCATTCGTTTTTATTATGGAAATTTTAATGGGGCGATTATAAAATTTAATGTTTTCGAACATTGTCGTATAAACGTTAAAGGCTAAAAGGGATTATCATTATAAATTATATAATAAAAGATAGTGAATGAAGAAAGTACAAAGTAAAGGTAACGTACCAGTTAACTAAGTTATTGTAGATTAAGGTGTGTGCATATAGTTAAAGCGTTTTTTTGCTCGGTTGATATATGTTTTAAATTTAATGAGCCAAGAGCTATATTTTGACAAGTAGTGTTAGAAAGCTGGGCTCTCAAACTACCTTATCTAGGTTCAATTCCTTGCACCATGGACGATGCAAGCAAAACAAAAATCTAACAGCTCTTGTGCAATCATTGGAAATTATGCTATAAATTATCTCAATAGCAGGAATCTATAAGGAGCGTGAATTCCCCTTAAAATATAAAAAAACTGCGCTGGACAAGTGCTTCAGTTACGTATTTATTGCGTCTCGTAAACGTAAAGACGATATATTATGCGATTAAATGTCATTCACTTTAAGCATAATTTAATTGAGTTTAAAATGCTGACGTTTTTATATCGAATCTTTATCATTATCGTCTCTTCCTCAACTGGCTTGTGTCCTCCTTTGTATTCATATTGTAATATCAAATGTATAGAGTAGTTGTTGGCTCTCAATGTGTCCGTTAACATATTTTTAGTCATTCGCCTCTATTTTTTACTTGTTATTTTATCTTCTTCATATTTAAATATTTTGTCTAAGCTTGACTGATTCTTTAGTACCGATTTGTCTGTCCCCTTTTTATTTTGTGTAAGTAGGAGAATAAGAAGTTGGAGATGGTTTTCTGTACAAATACTTGTTTTCTTGTTCACTGATTTTTATTCGCTATTGGAGAATACGCAAATGACCCATTTGGGGGTTGTTATAATACTACCACATGCTCATATTTTCATCCACATCCACGTACATAAATGCGGTTATATCGTACATGCCAAATGAGCATATAAAAGGATAAAGAAATTATTTTCACATTGCATACAAGTAGGTAAACATTACATGTACCGATATGTAAATATCCGCTCGACACATTCACGAACATACGAATGTGTGCAAATGATAAGCGTAGCGTTGCGTTGCGTTGCGTGTGCCTGCTTGTGTTTTCTGATTTGATTTCTGGGTTATGTCGGTTTTTTTTATTTTTTATATTCGTCTTTTTGTCAATATCATGGTAGTGGCCTTAACTTGGTATGCCTGTATGTGTACATTGTCTCGGATTGTGTGCCTTTTTTCCTTTTCGTTCAAATTCTTTGAGTATCGGCAAATGCGATTCGCTTTGTTGTTGTTTTGCAATTCGAAAATTGTATTTAAATGATCGTAAGGGGAATTAATTTTTGTTGTTGTTATTTTTGCCATGCTTTGCCTGACTAAACTTAAATCACAACGCGAAACCAGCCAGCGAAGAGAAAGGGTTCAATATTGTGGAACTAAAAATCGATTGGAACCTAAAGATCGATTAAACCCCTGGAGAAAAGATGGTACACGTTGGCAAAGATTAATTTTGGATCATTAGTCGACATCAAGTTTCATGTTCAATTAGAATTCGTCGCGTTCGCATTTAAGATTAGGTTAAAGGCGTTGGAAGTCGTAAAGCTCACGCGGTTTAAGTCCACGGTAAAAGCGAAAAGAGAACCACCTCTTGTTGCGAACAAGAAGAAGAGGGTTTCCCTTCAGTCCACGCGACATATTACACGCTAATCAGATAAACGAGGAGTGTTTGTGTGTGAAAGAAGTACAATACTCTTTTTTTGAATTAATTTTTTTTTTGAAATATAAAAGAAAAAGAAAGAAAAAAAAAAGAGTGTCATTTACATCAACAGAGCCGAATTTATAACTGTTCATAACATGCTGCATGATCAGTTTGCTTAATCTTGATAGTGGTTAGTAGTAAAGAAACACATATATTACAGAACAGAAGTGATCGCAGTGGGATAGTTTGTGGCTCTACAAAAATGAAACTATGGCAATTGGCTTAATACCTCTTCTTCTTAAACACACTTATTACACAACAATAAGGGAATTGAGCATAGGCAGGCACAAGCCTAGGTCACTTTGGAGTGCACTGCTCAGTATCATTTGAAGCGCAGTCAATATTCGGCAGCCCTGATGCTGCACTTCTGCTAGCCTCTAAACGAAGACTTTGCGAAGTTAAAAGTCAAAAGTCAAGAAGCGCACTAAATTCTTATTTAATCCGTTCTCATTTCCGCGTTTTAAGGGCATCGCCTGCAGTACTCTGGTCAAATGTATGCAACGGACTTAATTTATGGAAACTACCTCATCTTAATATTAAGACATTTTGCAATCGCCACCAAGACGCGGAAGTGGTAATCGCTTTCTCTGATTGTATATATATTTCAATACAGATCTCTGCTTGAGACGCCAAAAGAAGCTCAGCAGTAACCAATAATGTCAGAGATTTTTGCGTTACTCGCTGCAGTTTTAGGTTACGGCTGCTAAAGAAGTTACAACATAGGGAAATTAATGTTCACTGCCCGAAAAATACCACTGCAATTTGCTTTCAAGGTTCTCCGTGAAGTCTTTGGTGAGACGAAGAGTCTATGCCTGATTGACATTTAAAGCGAGCGAACGAGCAAGTTTCTTAATCAGAAGAAAGAGAAAAAAACGATGGGGGGAGAGGGGGCGGAAGAAATTTGGACTATAGAATTCTCGCTCCTTGGGCTCCACATCGTATGCTGAATCCTCGAAAAAGAAAGATTGGCTGAATGAAACGATGAACGAAGACCAGAGATTGACAGTTGGCTTTTACCTGTCCACACTCTCTTAGAAAATCCGACTGCTAAGAAAAGAAAGGAAAAGGGAAAATGCGCAATAATGGCAAATCTTCCGTAAGACATATTTTCCAAACAAATTTTTTCCGAAGCAATTTGCAAAAGGCCTATGAGACTTGCTTGTCATAAGACATCGAACTGGCAGCATTTAAATGCGTGGATTCATAGGTCACCGTCATTCCTTTCAAATCGCATTTCCCTGCTTAATAGCCACGATATATGTTTGTATATATTCCTATCATCTTCCAATCGATAATATTGTCCGTTTCCTGAGGTTTCCTGTGACGCCAATATATTATCCCCAAAATCTAGTGCTAAAGAAAGTGTTTTATTACATATACACTACAGGTATTAATCGTTGTATGAAGAGATTATTATTGTCCTCATTTAAAGTGGAGAAATTTTTTACAAGGAGATACTGTAGTCGCTTACATTAAAATTCTGCAAGCAGTCTTCTATAAGCTAAGGAAATTTAAGGGAACTGCCTTTAAAGATTATTTATCTTTGCATGCGCTTCATATGAAATAGTCATAGGATGGAAGCCTTTTTATGATTTTATTGCTGCAGTATAGCTGCAATTTCATATTAAACGGGTTAGGAAGGATGAGGATTTTGAATATATTTAATATATATATACATATGCCGAAAGAGATGAGAAAAAGCCTAACTACTCCCAGTGGTGACATTTTCCACATTTTGCACAATTTTCATAGATAGAGAAAACATTTTCTAAGTTTTTTTTTTTCTTTTTTTATGCATGTTATGCCCATTAAAATCACCACAATATGCCATTAAAGGTATTTGCTTGTGTGCCAAGACAACAACAACAACAACAAGAGCAACAAGAACAACAGTAACAGCAGTAAGAAAATGAATGTATTTCTTAGATGGAAAATTGAAGGAAAAAAGAAAACATACAACGCACATGTATATGTAATACAATAAAAGAAAACTGCAGAGTTTATCATATTCTGAGGTTAAAGTCTCTCAGTCTTAGATGTTTGTGTGATGCACTGTACATCGAAGGAGGAGAGATTTGCAAAGGGTAAGAGGAAAGGCAGTATGGAAAAATCAACCTAAAAAGATTATAATAAAATTTTGATTAGTTTTTCGTATTTGTTATTGCGTATGTGGTTTTTCGCTCATTGCCAAAAAGGATGTTTGCAAAAAAAATTTCGATGGCATCTCATATTTGTTTAACAATCTGCCATTAAATATCTTCTTGTGTAATGGCAAAGAATCGTAGACGTGGCAGTTGCGTGCATCGAAATGGATACCTTAACTAAATGCTAACAGCTATGTGAGTTAACAAACCACCCATTTTGGCTTTTAACGCCCCAGAGATTCTTTTACGGTATTCTAATGTATTTTTACATGTTTAACAGCAGCGGAAACCTCCTCTTGGTTTTTTCAGTGAAATCTTATTGTTGTTCCACGATTACCACCACGTGAGTATATCATTTTTTTTTTTCGCATCCTACCTTGTTTATTAAATTGTACAAAAGGAATTGTTGTTTTGCACACCTTTTTCCTGTTGCGACAAGCGAAACCATTATCGAGTTACTTGCAAGGGATCCTTAAATATATCTTACTCGCGTATTGTTTCTATTGATTTGTTAAGGATGTTTTCATTTTTTGCTTCTTCCTTTTTTTTATTTTTTTCTTTTGTTTTTTATTAGACTTCCCTTTTTTCGTGCGTGCTTTTGCCCTCGTGCCTTCTCGTTTGGTATACGTCGTTGCTTTTTTATTAAAATGTGTTGAAAATTCAATTCAAAGGTGTATCGATATGCCCGTCAGATCTCTAACAAGCATATTTATTGTTTTACAACATATTTAAATTTTCTTCTTCTTTTTTTGTTCGCTTTTGCTTAATATAAATTTAAATATTATTGAATTTTCTCTTGGTTGGAACTGGAAGCCTTGTAATTTAATTTTTTATTTTTTTTTAATTGAAGTAAAAAAAAATTCGGCTGGATAGCAAAAGGATATTGAAAATGATAAAAATTCTACAAATGGTTAATGAAAAAATTTCTTATATATACTGTGAGGACCCAAAGTCGTACCCTCGTTTTGGCCTCACGGACTCTCCGTCTCTGGGGGAAGGGGAGTGCTAATATAAGAATAACTTAAGATAGAACAGGTAATAGCTTAGGAATAGATTAGGAATAGAATGAGTAATAGCTTAGGAATAGATTAGGAATAGAATAAGTAATAGTTTAGGAATAGATTAGGGATAGGATAAGATAGGATAAGGATAGGTTACGAGGAGGTTAGAAAAGTTAGTTTTAGAGAGTCAGTGCTGGGCTCTCGAGCCGATAACACCGAATACAATTTACAAAACTCGGATAGAATTTACCAAAGGTATCAGTTAAATAAAGAAAGAGTCAAGCGCCTTGAACAAACAAAAGTGATTGAGAGAAAACGAATACAAAGATAGCAGAATACAACTCATAAACTCTGATAAAATTTACCGAAATGCAATGAATTAATAAAAGAAGAACCAAGTGCCTGCAAATATAAATTTTCTTGTGTTTGCTTTCCTTCCCTGGGCTGCTGAGCTGCCCCAGCCTAAGGAAAGGGCCGAAACGGCCTCTCAATACTTCATAGGGTCTCTGAAGATTCCCTTTGGGTGCTAAATGCATTATGGAAAAAAACAAAATGAGTGCACCCCCATCTTACAGCGGTGGCTATAGTAATGGTTGCATAAACAGGTTGTTGAAATCATTTAAATCTTTAAATATTATAGTAAAGCAAGTCTTTTGCTTTTTTGTTTGCTTTACTTAATAATTATCAAGCTCGTTGCTATAGACACTAGCTATTAACCTTCCCTTTATGATCTTGAAAAATGCAAGTGAATATTTCTTGTCGGCTTCTTGCTGTTCCCCAGAGGTAGGTGTATGGTTTTGACGTTAACACCAAGGGATAATCGTGAGCTCTGGGTTGAATCAAAACGATTCGAAAAAATATTGTGCTAAAGCCTTCAATTATTTACCTACAAGGTGATATTTTTCCAACCAAATATCACGAAACAGTTTACGATTTGCAGAAAGTTATTCCAGAAGGTCGACTGCAGAGAAAAAGGTAATAAATGTGTAAGGACGTTAATCGGCGAGTACTTCATGGACCAAAAGGTTAGAAGCAGCATTGCACTTCTTAGACAATGCTCGCCTTGCTTGGTTAAGGATTTTTTTTAGGAACAACACTCTGATGGCCAAAAGAAGCAATGCTTTTTTGGAAATTCCTAATTGGAATTTTCGTGGAAAATTCAACAAAGAACAATTAAAAACAGTATAGTGTCATACGGCGTATCATTATATACCAGAGCATTTTCCAGTTATCCTTACAATGAATTTTCAAAATAAAGCCTTAGTGGGAAGTGGTTGAAAAAGTTGTGTTGAATAGCATTCGCCTTTTGGCCGAAACACGTCCATGTGCCAAATTTCATGAAAATATCTTAAAAATTGCACCCTGTGCGTTCAACAGAAAGAAAGAAGGGAGACAGAGGGTCAGGTGAACAGACAAGCTTAGATCGATTTAAAAAATAATTCTGAATCGATTGGCATAATAATAGATGGGTCTATGTTCTGGGTGCAGTATAAACTTATTATATAAGTAACATACCGTATGAACACAATGGAGAGGCATTTGTTTTATATGCGACGATATATTTTTACCCCGAAGATTTATTCTTCAATTAGAGGAAAGAGGAAAGTTGTTGATCGTTCAGCTTTACCATTATTTGCCTGATATTAAGAAATGAGATCAACACGACATCTTCGCTAGTAGAAGAGGTGTGTGTGTCAACGATTGCTTTGCAATTATATAATGAATTAATTTTGAAAACTAAGCGGATTTTGCCAAAGGGAACATTATTGTGTAAGCAATGCTAGAAAGGATTTCTTTTAATCGAGAACAAGTTTTTAAAGCATTTACCTTTCAAATTTCTCTATGACATTATAATGTCATCTAAGTACACTTTAACATGCAATGAACCATTTCTTTGGTACAAATTATTTTGGATTTATAATCAACAACGGTAGATACCAACTCAAGTCAGCTATACACACACACACACACTTCAATAAAAAAAAGTTCTTTTTTTCCCCTTTAAGAACAAAACCCAGTGAAAAGGGAACGATTTAAAAAAATAACAAAAAAAAAAAAAATTTAAAAAAATAACAAAAAAAAAAAAATAATAATAAAAGAAAAATGAAAAAAACTCCAATTTAAAGTGCACGCGAAAACTGTCAGTAACAGTAAATGCTGCATTTGATGTGAGCATTGTTTGTAGGAATTATGTTTGTGTATGAGTGTTTATTTTTTGTGCCAAACAAACAGCAATGCGCAACAGGAGCAGCCGGCATCTCATTCTAATGTTGCGTATAAAAGAAAGACGCAAAAAAAAAAAAAAAACAAATGAAAGGAAAGAAAGAATTGAGTGAGTGAGCGAATGAATGAATGAATGAATGAACGAACGAACGAACGAACGAACGAGAACGAATGGCGCACAGAATGCGCGTGCATAATAACAACAATTTGTGTGAATAGTCGCAAGAGCTTGTAGGAGGAAATCAGAAGGATAACAGGAAATGTACAAACAAACACATATAAACATTTACGCTTTTGCCTATAATCGCAATCGCAATTACAATAATCATAACAAACAATAGTACAGAGACGGGCGGCAGCCAAAGACCGTACACCACCAGCAGAAGCAGGAGCTGCAGCAGCAGCAGCAGATGATGATGATAATAATAATACATACTCTGACTGACTGACTGACTGGTTGGCTGGTTGTTGATGATGATGGCGGTTTTGTGACCCAAGGCATAAACGAAACTAAATCCTTACAAAATCTTGAATTTGTCAAAATGAATGAACGTAAAGGCCGTAAATCATACTAAAGCGTACACATACACGCGTCCTAGGCCTCTGTCTTGGCAGCAGCTTTGAGTTTAGATATTAATTAACATTTTTTTTTTTTTCCTGTTTTTCGTTTTCGCTGCGGATTAGAATTTATCTGCAAAATATATTCGAACAATAGAAATATTCTTGCATTTTGTCATTTCGTTTGTTATATGCATTGTTGTAGGCGAACTGTACTTACACACGCACACGCAGCTTGCACGTAAGTTTATATTATTTGTCCTTGGGGCGGCATTTAATTGCTTTTGCTTTTCAAGTACCATTAAAAGCATTTCGCATTTATTTAGACTTTCTCCAGTCCTGCACATACGTGTACTTGTGTGCATAAAATGATTGCGGATAAAAATTGAAAATTACTTTTACTCATTCTACGTCCCTCTCTCTGTCTCGCTCCCCTTCTTTTTCTATTTCTATCAATAGAAAACATGCCCGATGGAAAAGAAATGTTAATTTTTTTTGGGTAAAAACCCGAAACCTTCAAAAACACACCGACTTTACCAACGAAAGGCAAAAAACCTCTTCATTTAATTGGAAAATTGATGTAACAGCAACGGATAGAAAGCAAGAACAACAAAGAGAAAGTGAGAGAGTCGAATCAAATGCTCTACTACACGCTACTATACTTTGCTGGCGGTAATTGTAGACTCCACTTAATCTAGCCCTCTTCTACAATGTAGGGAAGAACAGATTGCAATTTCTTTTTTTTTTTAAGTGTAATTTTAAATGAATATGTTACGCAAAAACAAACGACTAAATTTAAATTTATTTATTATTATTTTTACGATTTTGTTTTCTGTGTCGTTTTTCGTTCCTTCGTTCGCTTTCCTGAGCATGGTTTGTGAGTGGCTCTTCTGTTCATTCTATTCTAGTAGTAATACATCATGTTGGCACGTCAAGACTGTAAACTTTTTCAATATATTTATCTTTTTGTTGTTGCTGTTGTTCACTCGTTCACTTTTTTAGTGCAACATTTTAGTTTTTATTACCAAACACGCTGAAAAGTTATTTTGCGTTTAGTCTTTTAAAAGCCTCCCCCTTGCTTGCTTGCTTGCTTACTTGGTTGGTTGCCTGGTTGCTTGCTATTGCTATTGCTATTCCTCCTCCTTCGTTTATTTCATATTGGCTTTGGCAAAGAAACGCAAATGATCTGTGGGCAGTTAAATGAAACGCATCTGCATCGTAAAATAACAAAACGGCTCACGTTTTAATTACAACTTGAAACTTCAGAAATCTCACACCTATTAAATCTCTTTCGGTCTTTTAAGACGCAGCAATTTTAGAACAACTCTATGAACAGAAATAAATTGTTGCTTTAGCGGCACGGTTAACATCTAGCGTTCTTTTTTTTCTTCTTCTTCTTCTTTTTTTGTTTATATGCTAGTTGTTACCACCTCCTGTTATTATTGTTTAGTTTTCCAGAAAAGCAAATGAAGAGAAACATTCATTCAATAAAGGGATTATATTTTAAGTTTGAGTCGAAGCTGTTGATACCCATCGCTTAATTTATTATTTTTAGCAACATAAAGCACGCTTTTGAATACCTTATGTTTGAATAAAAACTTTATAAGAATCTAACAAAAATAAAAGCTTAAGCTTCGGTTCTTTTTATGTTTTCTCAACGTCTGGTTTTCTTACAATTTTTTCCGTAACGAAGCGTGTCTTAGATGACTCAGCTTTCTCCCCTTCGCAATTTTTTTCTAATTACTCGGGTTTTTTTTAAAGCTCGTAAGCTCTTAAGCCTTCTTCACCCCATTATGGTTATATAATACCTATGCGATACCTCGATTCTTAGGAGTTCTCTAATATCACAACTTGTAACATGGTTTTATTTTCTAAGTTCCTAAATTTAATAGATATTTGATATCACAACTCTGAACGACTTTCTTAGAATTTTCCACCAACCATGAAATTTCATTGATTGGAAATTGTAAAGTGAGGTTTTCGTAAATTTTCATCCGAAATCCGAAGCTCTGTCACAGAATTAATCCTAATCAAACATCGCGTAAAACTGTTGAAAGAAGGCATCCAGAATAACTAATTCTTTCGAATTGACGAGATTTTCTATTCGAAAAACGAAAGGCGATTGGCTCCTATGCGTGATCAAATAACACGAATAGATTCAAATGTCTAAGATCTGCAAAAAATATCTAGCTTTACGAGTGCACTCAACCAATGCCCGTAAAAACAGCTATCACAATTCGAAATGTCCCGCCTTTAAACTTAAGCTCAGATCGGATCGGCTAAATGATTTTCGAAAAACAACTCAGATCACTATTTAATACGAAATATCTCTGAGCCGAAATATGTAATACGTCACCCAATAAGTTCATAGGATCACACGCAGATATGAGATGTCTATTGACGAATTCATACTACTTTCATGATAATACGAATCTTTAAACGAATTACATCAAAATTTCATGATATTCCGATCATTAGTTTAAAAGTTACAGCTGTTTAGTGACGCCTCATACACGTCGTGCAAAGGAAATGTCTCGAGTTTGATGTTTACTATCTAAAAATCATATGGATTCGTCAGTAGTCATCCTACGATCTTGTTGAGTGATGAGTTATATGCACACAATAAAAATCAAAATTGAAACAAGCAATAGGCAGCACATCTGTTAAACGCAATATACTCACAAACAGATTGGATAATTACTAGTGTGTCAGTTGGACGATGGTTTGTCTTAATTACAGATCAGCATCTGCTGTGAGTTAAAAGTTGTAATCCTTTCTCTATTTTCAGTATTTTCAAGCTGTTTCGATCAACAAAATGTCTTTATATTGAATCCAGTTTTTTTACTCTCTTCTTGCAACAATCGAAATCAACTCAGGAGTTTGCACACTTTCACTATTTAAATACTACATCCATAAAGAAAACAAGCGTACGTTACGTGGATTCTCTTCAACTTATTTAATGAATTTCGTTTTTTGCACCAATAGGTAGCATCCGTCTATATGTTCTTTTCTTGTATATGTGCAGCAAGTGTAGAGCACAAACGAATTCGGCCAAACGAATGCATCATGCTTTTCTTAGAGCGATTTAATTCATGTTAGATGCGGCTTCTTTTGTCAGTTGAAAATATATTTTTTTGGTAAAACTATAAAATACAAGATTCAAGTCTCTGACATATAGAAAGCTATAGAATAGAAATTTATTCCCCTCCATCCACCTACTGCACAATCCCTCAAGTCCAGCTTATTTTCGCACATAATTCCCACAATCCGTTCATAAATATCTCTCTACAATTGCTTCAATTGGAAGAATGGATTTGAAATGCACTACGCTCGAAAGACCCCAATCAAACATTTATGGCGAATTTAAATCCTCAAGTTAGTTAGAAAAATTCCGCAATTGACACGTCATCAGATAGCAAAAAATGTTTACAATTATTCAGGTGATATGTGTGAACATGACTTATTACAACCCCTTTTGTATGTGTTCCTTGCATGATTTCAAATGATTTTTATCAAATTTTTGCAAATTTTGTTTAATTTTAATAATTTTTTACGTCGAATAAAAAGATCTGGTTTTACATAAGTGCATTAACATTCTTTCGTTTAACGCTATAACTAAAACATTGTACAAATATTGTAGATAATGCCACGTAACGTTTAGTTGAATTGAAGCAAAAGTGTTCCTTTCATTAGCATAATGTAGCAGTTGTTGCAAACAAAAAAAAAAGAAACAGAAATTCAATTGAGTTTTTTTTTTTTTCACATCACATCTACATTCCCAACCGCCTCGAGGGTATAAAGAAATCATTGTAAGTCCACTTGTTTTTTAAACGGGGGAATAGCAGCGAATAAGCGGATGAATCGTTAAGTGTGATGAATTCGTTTGTGAAAGATTTATGTAGAAAGATTCAACATTCAATTTGCACAAATGAGTTAAATTCAATTTGAATCAAGTACTCAATGTATTCATCGAATGCAAAAATCAAATAAAATCTTGGTCTGAATATGTCGAAAATGATAAATGATATGCAAATGTATATTAAGGGAATGCGCCACCAACATATATACATACATACATATATTCATATAATTCGTTATATTTGGTAAAGGGAAAAACTCAAAATACTTATCTCTTACCATTTAATTCATTCTATAAGTGGTTGAATTATCATTTATACGCATTACTCATAGATGAAAAGTTGTTACAGCAGTTGCTTTCACTTTAATTTAATTATGCCCTACACAGCAAAGGTATGAATGACAAGCAGAAGATCTTAAAGTAACCCCATTTTTTATTGTAGCTAGCGATTCAAAACAATATTTCGAATTCATTAAAACTATGCCTATGCGTCTGATGTCGATGTATTTTTGTATTCAAGCTACATTTCGTAAATCTTGATTTTGGTATATTTCATAATAAAAGATCCTTTTGGTCCCAAATATGATCTGCTTCAAATTTGGACCATGTAGGCATAATTTTTCTAGTCTACCATATGAAAAGGCTCTCATAAAAACGTAAGCCTTCATTCGATAAAAAGCGAAATGATATAGGGTATCGGAAGTCTTTAATGATCGTCCTTGACGGATTATAATGGTTCTATCCGTTTTCCATTGCACATCACTAACCTGGGTTCAAGTAAGAGCAGTTTTCAAAGTAATTTTTAATAAGGAAATCGCAAAATTCATCATACAAATCTGAATTAGAATGACAAGAGAAGTAATTGAAAGCCAATGGAAACGAAATGAAATGTAACCAAATACTTACGTACGGAGCTAAAGGACTTGTAAATACACATCCAATTTTAATTACTATTTAAAAATAATGGAAAGTCAAGGGCTTTGTGCATGTACGGGTGATCAGTGGTGCTAAACCGATTATACTCGAAAAATTTGTACGCACGTTTATTGCACAATTATTTGTTAATATTTTTTCATTTATTAATATTTAATAGTAAATGATTTCAAAGGCTTAACATAAACTTAATCCTAGGCAGGCCGAAAATATTCCATGCTTACTTACCTTTAGAAACTGCATTGAACTTATGAAAAAGACTGTGTTCAATGCCTTTATAGAAAGCAAAGAAAGAAGAAATAGTTTTCTTTTAAGTGAAATTTTAATAATATTTTTATTAATGTATTCGAGTTAAAAGGATAACAATAGTGAGGTTAAGCACGAGGTGAGGAAAATATAAAGTTGTATTTGCTTTGAAACACGACGACAAGAAAAGTGATAAAACTAAGAAAATAATGTAGTAAGTAAGGCGAGGCTGCTTATATAGCGCATGGATCCGTCCGTTCAAGTTTGAATATTAAAATTTAACATATAATGCTTAGAAAGCAGAAGTAAAAATAAAAGCAAAAATAAATAAGAAACCAGATGGAAAACTTTTTCAATTAAAAGTTGAAAAATAAATGAATAAATAAATGAAGAAAAAGAGCATATATACGCTTGAAGTAAATTTTTTGGAAGAGAAAGTATATGCAAAGCGTCTGAAAACGCTCGCACACATTTCGCAAGAATGCAAAATGTTAGTAAATTACCGAACATCAATGATTTCGGTGATTCCGTTAAGTATTTTAAGATTTACTTAAATTGGTACAAAGGCCTTACAATGGATTCATAGTTATTTCTATATTGTTTAAGCCCAATAAGCTAAAAATATTGCACGACAAGAATTTCATTTAACTGAACCAGCGATATTGAAGCCTACCCTTAGGAATCTTAAGAATAAAAGAACCTACGTTTCTGTAGAAAGCGCCCAGTAATGAATTAAATCGTTTGTAAAGGGAACGGCTCAACTAGTTTAGGCACGGCACGGCACGGAACGTGAAAAACTGCGTTTAAAGGAATTCAACTAATGCCTTATTTACACCAAGGGCCTAAAACATATCCACTTCTTATCAACTACATTAACAAGAATTTGGGAAGGGAGCTACCACAAAAATAAAAATTCTTTCCAACAGTTCCCCCAAAGTAACAACCGAAAAGTCTGGTAGCGAAAGCCACTTCATGTAATACTAAGACTAAAAGGTAGTAAGACGTTTATATTCAAACGGCATTTTTTTTGTGTTCATCTAAAAGCGAATTAAAAAATGGGCAAATGTTTGTAACGTTTATGTCAAATTTGAAGTCAATATCTTCATTTGTCCAACTAGAAAAATGATTGTTGAAGAAAGACAAGCAGACTGACACTCATACGGATATGGACCGGCAGACATCCGTAAGACATTTCTGAATATGATAGTAATCAAGAATATATTTGCTTTATATGGTCTTTGAAGTCTATTTCTGAATCGTTTGACAAAACCCAAGCACACCTCATTCTTCGATAGTAGTTATACAAGCATGACCATTCATTTCATTTAATTTCATTTAATAATTCTAGCCTTCCCTTTCCCGTTTGTTTTTATTCCACGAGCATTTAAAAGTAAAGAAATTCGTATATACTAACTATATACGAAAATAAAGAAAAAAGGTTACTTTTCCAAATTTATTGCGTATGTGTCGTAGAGAGAGGAACAAAGTGAGAGAGAAATCAGCTGTTTAAACATGTATAATGCTTATCGCTTTAGTTGGTGCTTGCTCTGAGCTGTTGCTTACGATATATAGAAAACTAAAACTATATTTTATAACTTAAATTATATTTTCTGTAATATAAAAACTAATAGCAAAAATTATTTCTCCATTACTAAGTCTTTATTTTCTTTGTTGTAAACTACAATACATATCGTAAATTAACTCAAACAGTCCATTACGTGCATTTTACGTGATT
>KK500090.1:137830-223688 GCA_000688715.1 Glossina pallidipes
AATGGAAAAATATAATCGACTATAAAATATAAAGGAAAGTATGAAAGAAGTTGATTTTCACAATTAAAATTTCTAAATTTGAATGCAATTAATTAATGTATGAGCGCATAGAATGGTGCTCAGGTGAATTTTATTTCTTTGTAATTGCTCAACAATTTGCAAAGGAATTTTCGAGACAGAAATGAGGTGAATGTCTTTTTTTTTGAAACTTCGCACATTAGAAATGCAATAAGAAAACGTGATTCTCTTAATCGGGAGTTCGAAAGTTTTTCTTGGCGACTGTTAAATTCGTTACTAAACAAGGAACTTAGTTATATTTTCAATTGGTTTTACTTACACTGAAGGCTTAATCAGCCACTGAATAGGCCAATAGGATGACGGAGTACGTGTTTTCATCAAGGGTATATTTGATAGTATATAGACACGCAATGGTAGTACCTTATGCAAGACACTGCAGAACCTAATCGCTTTAATATCTATGTAAGATCTCTTGCTCCTTACTAATTATCAAATATAATAATATTATCACCATTTATACTGAATAACTTATTATTGCTCACATTTATGATTGCGATGTCTCCTAAAATTTTCATTCAATGTTGCCTTGATATTTTAACTTCAAAACAATGTTCTCCATTTGGCATAGAGCTGCTTTTTTCGACAAAATTACGTTTAGAGTTTTTAGGAAAAGAAAAGACAGTTGTCGTTATGGCTGTTTAAATAAATTATAAAAGTAATATTTACATTTTTAAATAAACTGCAAAATAATATCTTCTAATGGCAGCGAGATAGAAGACAGCATGTCAGAAATAGTCACATAAGTCACAAATATTTTATTGTATTTGTCACGGCGATCAAATATTTATAAGATTCTCTTACATAAGAATATCTGAGATTCCATAATGTATTCGTAAAAGAAATGAAGAAGACGAAGACTATGAAAAATCTTGCCAAAGGTAAATTAAGCTGTTCCTTGCCGCAACAGTTGACTTATACAACTGACCGTTTTCGATTTTTCAATAGCTCGTTAATTGTTCTTGCAAACTCTTCTTTACTTACTTACTTATTAGTAGCTTTCCCTGCAATATTGCAAAATTTAAGATGATGAACTGAAATCAAATTTTAATTAAATTTTTTTATTCAGTTCATTACATTTAAGAACCAAATGGTTTGATACTTGAATACTTCTTCAAATTTCCACTTAATGAAAACCGCTACACTGTAGTTTCACAGAAATAATGTTTTTAATGCTGTAAAAGGGAAACCCCCCTTCACAATGAGACATAAACTTCGTGTTCGTTCAACGGGAACATTCAGCTCGAGAGCAGCACCTAATTTCAGACCATAACTTCTATAGTATATGAACTAATGCTTGTGTAAAGTGCAATCATATTACGGTACTTCATTTATTTTGTTAAAATATATAACAAGTATGTGACATACCGAGTCCGACAACAACAATAATAACGACAAAAACAACAAAAATAATAATAAAAATAATAATAAGAGCAACTTTAAGGATACTGTAAGAAAACAATTCTCTACATATTAACACAAAGGACAGCATATAACAACAGACAAAGTTATCAATGCTCGTATAAGTAAAAAGCAGCAAAACAAAACAAAAAAAAAAGAAGAAAACCTTCATGCATAGAAAAACGGATGAAAAAATAAAGCAGTGTGAAGGAAAAGAAAACGGAAACCATGTAGAAAACTCAAATGAACACAAACTTGGAAAATTATACTGAAAGCATTGACAACAAAAACAACGACAACAACAACAAGGAACGATAATGATGATGTCATTGTCTAAAGGATAAAATGTGCAACAACTAATACGAACAACGCATACAGTGAATAAATAGTTAACAATATTATATATGTATGTCTGCTTACATATGTAGATATTCGTGTACGTATTCGCATAAGAACATAAAACATACACATATACATGTACATACAATCGTTATTCTAAAGAATATTAAATGCAAGTACATTTCTTATTTTTAGTTTTGTTATTGTTTTTGGTATTGTTTTCTTTGTTGTTTTTTCTATTAAATTAAACATAAAGCGTCTGAGGAGTAAAGGATGTGCTTTTGTGCAACATTAAAACGGAAGGACGCATAAAATAAATTGAAAGAAAGGATATCAACGCATATACAAACACTCATGCATGCATGACATTTTTATAAGCTTAAAATTGTCATTGCTTTGCAATAACAAAAACATGTTCGATGCACACGCATACATAAACATATACATGCACGCACAAACACGTACATGAATGATACTATTGTCGAAGAGTTTCAATTTTCAAAATTAGTCTTTAAAAAAAATGCAAAGCAAAAATTTATCTCTATTGAAATTTTTCTTTGAAATGTTGTTGATACAACAACAACAACAACCACAACGCATAAAAATTAATTACATTCACATCAAACTTTCATATATATAGACAGATCTTACATGATATTATATATGTAAACGTTTTGTTAACAGCGTTTTTTCTTTTATTATTGGATTGGCAAGAAATCATTCGTGGCGTTCGTATGGGGATAGCTTTGCATCTATTTTGAATAATTTGGCTCCGGTTTGTTAGAGCTTTACTCATGACTAGATTAGAGCTGATTACAAGGTTTTCCACTAACAATATTCGTATTTGAATTTCATGAGGAATGTGAAGTTGTTTCTCTCTTCTATCGTATCGTATCTTGGGAGTCCATGTCAAAGATTTCGATTTCAAATAGATATCTGAATTGCATAAAAAGAAAGAATTATGTTTGCTATCAGTTGATAACAAATAGACGGATAGACTGTTGGAAGATAGATAGACAGCTGAAAATTTCCGTAAGACAACATAGGATCAAAGCTGATATTGGCTATCAAATTGCTTAAGAAGAGTGCAAAAGCTCACACATCCCTTTTATCTCATGGAATGGAGAGATAAGAAGCTATGACGCCACGTTTGAGGAATGCCATGGAATCTTTTATAGAATTTCATTCGATTGTAGATTTTATTAAAGTTTGCAAAATTTTGATAAAGTTTTACTCATAGCGCTGTGTGGCATTTGCACTTGCCTAACTTTTCTACCATTGAAGGCCAAAAGTTGTTTGTTTATCAAATATTATTACGTTTCCCGAAAGTTGATGAAAGCTGATCGCGTGAAATGAAAGATATATAGTTAATAATAAGACTTTCTTCAAATGTGTAGATTCCGCTGACACCATTTACTTATAAATGTTCTCCCCTTTGAATTCTAAAACTATTACTAGTTGTGATGATTGGAAATTTCGCTTGATTCAGGTTTTAGTTATTCAATACAAAAGAAAAGACATCCATAAATTGGTCGAAAGGTGATGAGAATTAAGATTTTTAACTTTTTTGCCAGCTCTCTTAAAAATCCAAGAAAATCTGCATGAAAAGCATTTCTTTTTTACTTCTTTCTTTACATCACATGTAAATGCAATTGATATATTTTTGTTGTTGTAAATGCTTTATGTTGATATATTATTCGGTCTGGAATGCAGTAGGCATTCATTTGTAGATATATCCATAAAGCCTTGAGTTTATTATTTTTAAAGGAAAATGCAGTAAAAAACATTAAAATTTATATTTAAATATAAATTATTCAAGCAACACATATGTCAGCAAAGAGAAAAGGATGTACTTCAACAATCAAAGAATTTTTGTAATTTGTTTGTAACTTCTAGATATATTTGTAATAGATATGCTGATCAAGCTTCTTTATACCGTCAGTCTCTCCATCCGTCCGCACGTTGTCACTTGTTCACACTTTCGAAGTTGCAAAAATGAACGATGAAATTTGAAACTGTTAAAAACCTGTTAGACATACATACAAGTGGGCATACATATACATGTTCCTATACCTACACCCGTATACATGAAAATATTAATTATTAAGTTTTATTGTGATATCGATCTAAATTTATCAAAACAATCTAGCTTTTCTGCACACAAAATTCCTGAAATGTCTACAGCTTGCAAGCTTCACAAAGTTACAAAAAACTAAAAAACGGGTTTGTCGAACAAAGCTGTGTTCACTTCATTTATGCTTTTATCGAGGAATTTTCAAATAAATGCGGGTATTAGCGAAAGAGGATAAAGTAGGGCTGCCCAAGTTACTATCTAATAAGGAAAACAAAAAAAGGTTCAGCGATACGGCGCGAAACGTTGCACAAATATGGGAAGCAAGGGTGAGATAATCAAAAGATTTAGAAAATGAAAGTATGGAGTATATGGTCGACTTATGTAAGAAACAAAAATCGACCATATAAATAATAACTTACAACGCACGAAATTTTCAATTTATTTAAAATATTTTCAGATATATTTATGGTCGAAATCAAGTTTGAAAAAAAAAATGATCCTCAAAAAGTATAGAGAGTGTGTCCTTAAAGCTAACTATGTTTACCTTTAGAGTTTTTTTCATTATGGAGAAAGGAATCTCGTCCGGAATACTTTTTCCGATTTGCATTTTTTTTTCTTGCCCTGCCATATGACATGTTTTATGCCAGTTGGTAAAGTAACTGATAAAAAAACAGTGCTTTTCTGAGGGATAGAATTGATTTCGCTTTTCTTAGTCCACAGTCTTCTTCTTTATTTCATCCGTTAGTTTGAATATTGCTTCGTTTTTACACATAACGATGGACCGACAATTACTTTGCATTAATAAGTCGATGCACACAGCAACGCACTTTTAGGTTCAAGTCTATATTCTATTCTATATTGCTAGTGTTCTAGAAACACTATGCCAGTCACTTATCGACAGTTGCTCTCCAATCCACGAGTATTCGTTTTGAAAGCCTTAATAATTTAAGGGCCCATACTGCAGCCTCATTTTGCAAATCAAGTCGCTTAGAAACAAACATTTTCGAGCAAAAAAAAGGCAACAGGATTTTCAACATATTTTACTTCTCACAAAATAATTCATAGAAATCAAAAGAACCACTTGAGCGTTTAGGTCTAGGATGGTTTAGATAGGTCTAGGGTTACACTCCGTAATATTTATTTTGGTCAGTAATGTGCTGCTCTTCTGAATTCTGATCAAAGAACGATTGGTGCAAGGACACCATTAAGCATCATTGCAGATGAACATGTAATCAATTAAAGAAAAAACGTTTATTTAACTTAACTTTAATTAACTTTTGTCAATTATTTATTTATTTATTTTTACTACAGATCAGTGATTCAGCTACAATTTAGATTTAACTGAACTTAAGCAACGCATTAATGCTAAAGGCTTAAGCCAATTACATTTGCAGATAAAAGAAACAAATCTTAAAATTATGCCATTTAGGGATAAATGTAAGAAATATTAAATTTAATATTGAAAGTCAGCACACCACAGCCAGCGCATCCATAACCGAATCAGTTAACTGCATTTCACAGCGCAAGCATGTCACTATATGGCAAAGATAAATTAACCGATTTAGTTTGTGTGCGACCCCGATAGTTCGCGGGCGTTAACAAGAATAGCTTCAGTGGAACACATAGAATCAGCTAAATAGATTAAGTTGTAAACACCATTAAAATTTTAACAAAGGACCCGAAATTGATGAAAGCGTTCATAGTTGCATTTGGTTGGGCTAAGTTTAATTTAAAAGGTAGTTCCTTGAAGGACGAATGGAACCATTGATCTTAACCTCATTTAGCACAACCGGCGAGTCAATAATACCATTTAATGAGAAAGGTAACGTCTAAAATAAAGCTACGCATCGCTTCTCTAGTGCAGGCGAGGATATAGGTAGTAAGTAACCTATTTTCGTACGATAGAAAACGGACATTTAGGTCCCAATCTAAATTTCGTAGCACGAATTGTTTTTGTAAGAATTCCATTGCGTCCGCGATAAGGTGACCATACTGTAGTGTAGGTCGCACCAAACTCATAGTAACATAGGGGCGTTCAAATTCCATCGTCCAAGGTTTAATAAAGCGTAATGCTGCCATAGGTTTATTCAAAATATGCTCGATATGTAAATTGAAACCAAGTTGATGGTCGAACAGAACACTAAGATGTAGCAAATCATCTACATTTTCCAACTTGTAAGAGTCAATAAAGTATTCCGTTATCAATAAATTTCGTCTTGAAAATGACAACTTCTCTTACATTTATTTGGATTGAATGACGACTACCATGTTACTAAGCTATTTAAATAAGTTCTGCTTAAGCCGTTCTTTTCAATTCTTTTACAGATCAAATAACAGATAAAAAGTCCACTGCTCTCAATGCATTTCATATAATTTTACGAATGATTTGAATCCTTTAACATATTTGTTTTCCTGTTTTTTAATTTAATTTTCAACTTATGATATAAAAAGGAGTACTTTTTCTTCTTTTTTTTCTTGTTTTTTCTAAAACGTAAAAAAGAGAAAAAGTAAAACTAATAAATGAATTACTTGATCAAGCAATTTCTTGCAACAAACTTGTCAGAGTTAAAAGCACAAAATCATAAATAACTCAACAAATGATATCGAATTCTATTTGTGAGCAGTCGTTGTCGCTTTTTTGTTTATTTATTTATATGTATATATATATGTGTATATATATTTTTCTTTTATTCTTCTTGTGCTTTTCTAAACCAATAAAAAAGCAGAAGTAGAAACTCAGACCAAGTTAAAAGACATATACACACACATTTACCGAAATCCTAGTGGCACTGCACACGATGCAATGCAGATATGTTTCATTACAGTTTGAGTTTTTAAGGTGGCGCTCTACTCGAAAAACGTACACGGCTTAGATAAAAACATGTGTGACTGTGTAAATGTGTATATGCACAGCTAGAGTAACACATTGTGCAGCATGCTTTTCATATGACATTCTAATTGCAGAATGCAGTCAATGCGAAAGTGCAAAATCATGTCAACAACAATTTTCCATTGGCGGCATACATTCGGTAACATACATTTGTCCAGACATGCTTTTCTGAGTTTTTAAGGGAAGGTGGTGTTACTTGTCCTAATGATTGCTCTGTGTTACCGATACTGCATTACTACTAAAAGTAGAGATAGTTTTGCTTTTCTGCTCTGCGATTTGCCTTTGAAATAAAATAACATTTGTAGCAAACTTGTCATTGCATGCTCGCATTGGAAAAATCAGAAAAAACAATTTCAAAAACGAATTCTAGATTTCTAAGATATTACTTTCATAAGATAAGACTGGATTTTCGGTAGAAAATTGTTATCTGTGTTTTTCTGGGTTTTGTGTTTGCTGTTGAGTAGAACGGTCTAGACTTTTGCTTTGTTGGACGAGATATTGTGCCCATAAGTAATGATTACTTCTTATATGGGAGATATCTAATGCTAAGAATTTAATTTCTTTTTATCGCATATGCGGTACTTTTAGTTTGTAAGGAAGAAAAGAATCCTTTTATTTTTGGTTTTTATCAGGAATGTTCTTAAAATTGAATATTAGGGCAGTGGTATACTTAACGCACACAAGGCGTGCTGGTTACACAAATTCGCCCTTTTATTTAACCAAAACAACGTATATACTGGGATAATACCCGTTACATATGATTTGCTGCAGTTTTAATTGCGGGCAAGTTCAATTAAACAAAGTAAAACTTCTTTGATCTCAAACATTTTTAAGTATTGTGAGGACCCAAAGTCGTACCCTCGTTTTGGCCTCACGGACTCTCCGTCTCTGGGGAGGGGGAGTGCTAAAATAAGAATAGCTTAAGATAAAATAAGTAATAGAATAGAGCAAGAAATAGTTGAAGAATAGATTAGTGATAGAATAAGTAATAGCGTAGGGATAGAATAGGGGTAGCATAACATAGAATAGGAATAGATTAAGATAGGATAGAGTAGAATAAGAATAGCGTAAGTCTAGGGTACGAGTAGGTTAAAGAAAGTTAGTTTTGGGGAGTCAAAGCTGGGCTCTCGAGCCGGCGAGTCGAAGTTTGGCTCTCGAGCCAGAGAGTGAATACTGGGCTCTCGAGCCGGCAAGTAGTCGAGTTTGAAATTAACAATTGTCGCGATACTGTGGCTATATTTTATTTACTGAAATTCGCCGAATGTAACGGGAGTATTCAATAAATAAAAGAAAAGACAGAACCAAGTGCCTGGAAATATAAATTTTCTTGTGTTTGCTTTCCTTCCCTGGGCCGCTGAGCTGCCCCAGCCTAAGGAAACGGCCGAAACGGCCTCACAGTATATATGTTTATTATACCGCCACCACTGTAAGATGGGGTATACTTTGTTTTGTTTTTTCCATAGTGTATGCAACATCCAAAAGCAAGCTTCAGTGACTCCATTCTTGATCAGCTTGAAATTCAAATTTGATTTAGCTATGTCTGTCCGTCTGTATGTCTGCGTGGTGTTTGTTGTTGGCACTCTCCTGGTCGCACAAATGAAGATATTGATTTCAACTTTAGTCGAAACGTTGGAGGTTTCTGCACGCAGCTTGGTATTAAAAATGGGCCAAAGAGCAGAAGCGCTCAGTGAAGCATAAACGAACGAAACTCGGTTTTTGTTAACAAAAATTTGTGTATTTTTGCGCTTTATTTACAAATTGTAAAAGGTAGAAGGCTGAAATTTTCCACATTTACTTTGCGAAATACTATGCTCTTTAAGTCCAAAAATAAAACTAATCGGCCACGCCCACACAATGTTACGTGTAATTAAATGTAATCTTTTTCACTTTTTTGAGATTTCATGCTTTTTTATCATAAGACAACTCACACAGGATGCTTAAAATTATTTTAAGCACTCCTCAAATGAAGATATATTATATGCCTAAAAATGGGTTAATTTTATAATGAATATGGCAGACACTGCGATTAATTTTTCTTTGATAATACCAGCAATATGGGCATCAAATAAAAGAACTTACAGAGTAGAATGCGAAAGCATAGTGGTGGGTATGCGAGATTCGGCTCCCGCCGATTATAACTTTCTTACTTCCATTTTTCTCGTTGCAATTTTTCAAAAGTCCTCAACAGTTCAAGTCTCTGCATGATCTAATTCAAATATAATGTCAATTGCAAGGAACTGCCTTTAGGAACAAGGATGATTCCGCTTTTTCGATCACAACAGAATGGAATCCTGTGTTCATTTTCTTTTCTATATATCTATATATATCTATATATATATATTAATTTATATGAATATATATATGTATATAAATTTATATATTTCCATTTATTCAATGTTATATAATGAGGGGTAACGTTCTAAATGTAAAAAAGTTAAGGATTTGCCTCTCGCTGCAAACGTAGGAGGTCCTAAATCGAGAAAAGTCAATATTTGGTTGCCGCCAAAAACGTAAGGAGTAACATGGTTCTAAATCGAAAAAATTCCTAGATTGAAAAGAGAAAAACTTTGTGTTTTTTACTAGAAAAGGGGGATTACTTTCAATCGCTCTTTTGGTTATCAGTTTATTAGATCGTATTACATCCAGTTTTAGAAATTAGGACTAAAATCGATAACCGTCACACTCCTACCTTGACAATTTTTGCACGTTTCAACCGTGAACACGCAGACAGACGAACCAATTAATCGCCATCTAACAAATCTGGTTTCTACATTCCTTAGGAATAGAAGCCTGGCAAGATCTTAATTTTATAAACGAAATGAAGAAAAAAAGGTAGTTTTTATCTTCTGCTCTATATATTATTCAAAAAACAATTCCTAAACCACTCTCAAATTTTTTTAAAAATCTTTTTATTAATACTATTATATAAATTTTTTTCTTAATAGGTTTCTTAACGCTAGCACCGCATTTAAAGGCTGTAACTTGGATTTTCTACCTTGACGCCATATCTATCTCAGAGAAATGGTTTGTGAGGACGGTGCAATATTATTCAGTTTTGCATACTTCCCATTTAACGAAGAAAGTTTACAAATTGAATCTTTGGTACGATTACGTCAAACATGGACTTATTAGTTATAGAAAATAGAAAACAAGTTTTTATTCATTTTAATTAATTATCTTTTTTTATTTAAGTTTTTGTTTTACTACATATGTTTATTTATATGTATGTATATCATTTAAAATTATATTCTGCTCAATAAAGCAAAAATAATGAAAGAATACTTTTTTGTTGTTGCGTAATTTATTTGCAAGCAAGCAAAGTAAGTATGTATATATATATTATTTTTCCCCAAAAAAAATTTTAAAAGAAATTTTCTCCAAAAAAATTTTTTGAAAATTTAAAAGAAATTTTCTCCAAAAAAATTTTTTGAAAATTTTTTTTAAAATTTTTTTTTGAAAATTTTTTTTTCAAAAATCCAAATTTTTTTTGTTTTTGTAAAATTTTTTCCAAAAATTTTTTTTGTGGTTGTGGGATTTTTGGGATTTTTTTGTGGCCAAACATTTTGTGTATATAAACTTTTTGAAATGTTGCTCCCGTTTTATGCAAAAATGTGGAAATGGCCACTTTTGATGTCGTTTATTGGCGTTCCTAGGGGTCCTAGGGCCCGGGGACTGGGTCCATTCGATTCCTTGGATTGCCATGAACCCGTTCCAAGTGGAGCCATGCCCCTAAGTAGCGTAATACGGCTGCTAGAGTGCTTTAAAGTTGCCCTTTTTGCCAAAAGCATGCATATGCCTACCATATTTTTCGGCAACATTATGTCGGTAAACACGTTGCTTATACACATTATGAAGTGTATACACGTAATGTATACACATTATGAAGTGTATACACGTAATGTATACACATCACCATTATCATTAGTGAATGTACACGCATGTCGACTTTTGTTTACATTGTCTACGTATGACACCATTGTCGACACGCATTGTCTACGCATGTCGACAAACGTCGACTTTTGTTTACGTATTGTCTACATATATCGACTTTTGTCTATACACAATTTAGACTTTCATTTACTTCAAGTAGACTTTTGTCTACATATTATACTTACTTACTGCTTGAAAACAAATTAACAAAAAAATTTATTTATTCTTATTTTCTTCTTTATTAAAAAGAAATATTGTTTTATTATTATTACTTTTTGGATTATAATATATTTTTACATGACACGAATATCTAGTAAAATAAAAACTTAAATTAGAAAACAAAATGAACAAAGATTTCTATTTTCTATATAAAACATTATAAATCGCCGCAGTGTAGATTTAATTTGCAATCTTTCTTCGTTGAACGGGAAGTGGGCAAAACCGAATAGTATTGACTCGTCCTCACAGACCATTTTTCTGAGATAGATATAGATACGGCGTCAAGATAGAAAATCCACGTTACAGCTGTTGAATGCGGTGGTATTGTTAAGAAACCTATGAAGAAAAGCATTGGTTATATAATAGTATTAATAGAAAGAAGGTTTTTAAAAAAATTTGAGAACAATTATAAGTGGTTTAGGAATTGTTTTTTAAATAATATATAGAGCAGAAGATAAAAACTACCGTTTCTTCTTCATTTAATTTATAAGATTAAGATCTTGCAAGGCTTCTGTTCCTAAGGAACGTAGAAACCGGATTTGTTAGACCACGATTAATTTGTTCGTCTATCTGCGTGTTCACGGTTGAAAAGTGTAAAAATTGGCAAGGTAGGAGTGTGACAGCTAAAACTGAATGTAATACGATCTAATAAACTGGTAACCAAAAGAACGATTGAAAATAATCCTGCTTTTCTAGCAAAAAACAAAAAGTTTTTCTTTTTTTCGATTTAGGTTAGATGTTATTCCTTACGTTTTAATAATAAATTTAAAAAATTTGACTGTAGATAACTACAGTTCAAAATTTTGTTTCTTAAAAAACTTGTTTCTTAGTTGATGTATTAATTCATTGTTTGAAGCAAAGTAAGCTAACAATGCAGGCATTAAAATCTACTGCCTAATATAAAGATTAGAGATTAGATGAATAAACATCAAGCACTTCTCACGTTATAGAGTTAATTGAATCGATAAACGCAAATGTCGTTAAGACTGAAAAAATCAAATAAAGCCAGAGATAGTGGACAACGTAGAAAACAGATTAAAGCTTATGTATTATCTCCACCAGAAGTAGAAACTAAATTATTTTGGCTAATTACTCTGCAATGGGCGTGTCGAATTGCTTGAAATGTATGCTAAGTACAGTGAGATTTAATTAACCAAAAAATGTAATTTTATTTGCAGGTCGAGACCATCGACCTCATTAAAAGTACACCATCTCACGTTTGCATGCCAAACATTGTGCTAACTCTAAAAGACTTCAGTAGAGAACTTTGCCAGGGATTTATTATAAGCACCGTTAGTGTTATAAAGAAAATATTTTCCACTATGATTGTCAATTTAATATCAATGACGACTTATGTACCTATTTATTGATCCCACAAGCCTCTACACAGTTTACATGATGTTTTTATTTACAATATTACAAGTAGTCTTGTAATACGCTTTGAAGTGAAGAATCTGTTATTACTTATTCTTCATACACTGTTTAACGATTCCTCTATTTATTGAAATCGTTAGCGGATCACTTGAGTTGTATTTTTCTTTAGGTTTATGGGAATATACCTACACACATAAAAATCTCTTATTACTTGCTGTTGTAATGTGATAATCTTACGCGGACTGAATTAAATTCGAAATGAGTGATAAAATAACAGCAAAAGCAGTCATTAAATTAGGCGCACATGCCTTCACAAGCAAAATGCATTTTGCATAATTGTAATTACATCAACAACAAGCAGCAGTAAGAACGACAATGACAACAACAATGACAATATAATGAATGAAATGACTAAACTAGAAACTGTAAGTAAGTAACAATCAGAGAGGCAGGCAAGCAGACAATCGGACGGACAGACAGACAGCTGGCGAGGAGACTGGTAAACGGTGGAATCATATCAACATATTACGGCAGTACATAGACAATAAAACACTTTACACCAACGAAAAAAATTGGGATACTTTAGAGACAACATTGCTGCTGGTAACCACCACCCCACGCGATAGTCGTCGTCGCTGTTTGTATAATGTTTTTAATTTCGTTATTTTGATGTTGTTTTCTGAAAGGAACTCAAGTGAAACTGAAATTGAATTGTACAACAGATTCAATGAAAACCCCAGCAAAACAAAATACATAACACCAACACAAACACAAACACAAACACAAACATCAACAGCAATACTATCAACAATAACAAGTAAGTGAAGTAAGTGAAGCAACATTTTAATGTAAATTATGTAAATTGTCAAGCAGGGCATCAAAATGATGCCCGGTTTATCATAAACAAGCAAAGCGACGGCATATGCAGAGTAACAGCACGGACAGACGGACATAAAATTTGACTTGGCGAGAAGCACGAAATAATTTCTCTTAAAATGAAAAAATAAAAACAGTCCAAGAACAAAAACAGACGAACCAATACATGGAACATGGAAGATGATGATGTGGAAACAGGCAAAGAGCAATACAATAAAGTGCGGGCGTATATGTCTCATCAACATAATGATCGGTTTTAGCGTCAACATTGCTGTCATGCACACGCATCATCATCATCATCTGGTTACCAGATTCCCTATCTAAATTTGTTTGAGTTTTCAGAAACTCCACACAGTAAGTGTAACATCTATTAATTGACTTCATTGTCTGTTTTTGTAGCTTATTTACATAGAGTGCAATATTTGTATAGATATCTGTAATATCTCCATACTTATGCACGCCTTCACTGAGCATGTGGCAGACATACAAAATAAATTTTTAAATTACAATCAAATTGAAAGAAAAAGGAAAATAAAGAAAAAAAAATAAATAAAAGCAACAATAAAAACAAGACAACCCGCACTCTACAGTTTCACTTACAAATTTAATTAAACTCAATCGACGACAAACGTTACCATCACCACCAACACTCAAAAGCATGGCCATCAGCAACAGCATCGGCAACATTGTGGTTTGCAACGATTTTTTCTTTTCTTCCTATAAGCAGATATACGCCGTCGTCGTCATACAAATGCACAAGAATAGTTTATTTATAATTTTAAAAAATATTTGCGACACTTTATAGAGAAAACTTTAAGCTTGGAAACCGAAGGCGATTGTCGAAATTACATTGATTTGGAAAAACTATCGGAATGTATATATGCGTATATATGTGAAATGTGAATAATCGAATCGAAACAATTGAAAATGATTCACATTTCATCTTCGTCTATATACAACATTTGAAGTTAATAGTATTGCCGCTTAAGGTACCTTCTAAAGTGTAGAGATGACTATGCGCAAAATTTGGAAAATTAATAAACTAACCCTTAAGGACTCTTGCTATTGTTGTACTAAAAGCGAATAGAAATGCATTAAAAGAAATGATCAAAGGTTCTCCTAAAGAAGAAATGGAACCCCAAGGGAGCAGGTATTGGTCGTATCAAGATATTCGTTGCTACATGCCTTTGAGGGAGCCCTTAAGGCCCTTAGGGACTATTTCTACTGTCATACTAAAAGCGAATAGATTTGCCTTAAAACAAATAATCAAAGGTTCTCTTAAATAAGAAACTGAACTGAACATCTGCACCTGGTGCAGGCATTGGTCATTCGCTGGTATCATATTGCATTTGAGGAAACTTTTTCAAGGCCTTCTTAGCATCTTAATATCATGAAGAGAGGTGCAGCTTGTGCAGGTGTGGAGGTGCCGGGTACGGCGAAAAATCTTCAAATGAACATAAAAAAAAAAATGGGAGAGGACTAACAAGTCGGTAGAGACTCATTCATCTGTGATCGATTCTAAAGATTTCCTAACCATTGCACTACTTTTTACATTAATGTAATAGCTATTAGGTGACGAAACGTGCCTATGCTGCATGCGAACAACTCGATACAAATCGACCGCCATAGAATCGATTTTTAACTGCGATTTTTCCCCCAATATGTATTTATGACAGCATGGAATCGTCCTTCCGATTGCCGAATATATTATCGCTTATTCTTTTTCATCCAATTGTAGAACACATTTATGTTCTGCAATGCAGAATCCATCTCTTGCATGTTATGTCAATAATAGTCAAACTGTTAAGAGAAATTAAGCGAAAATATATACCAAGTAATGGGCCTCTAATGTGTAGGAAGGAAACTGCTTTGTGGTGTTTTCTCGATCAGTTCTACTTAAAACGAAATCTGCTCATCTAATGAATGTTTTGCAATCATTTCTGCTCAATTCCGGTCAATTCCACTTCTATCCTATCTGCGCATCAATTTCGGATAGGTGATCGTAAATTGAAGAAATAATTTTATATCTATCCTTGCACGGGCTGCAAGAAGTCTGTGTGTCGGAATGCAAATATTCAATTACGCTAAACTGCATTTCTTAACGTTTTCAGTAATGAACGCTTACATGCATTAGCACTAGATTAAGATCGAGTTATTCAGAATTAAATAATATACAAACATATACACACATATAAAGCGCTTTGTTAATTCGAAAATGTGAAGAATGCATTTTTGCAGTGCAAATATTGCTTTAAAGTGGAAATAATTTAGAAAAAATTCTTTCCCCAAAACTTTTGAATAAGAAAGCATCTCGCACAGGAGCGAGAAACAGTAGACAATGCGTGACGAATGCACACAGTTAAGGGACTGACAATTTGCCGAAAAGGGATAAATTGCTACGAATGACACGTCCTAAGAAGGGTCGAATACAAAAACAGCTGCACCCGGATTTTAAAATAACGTTTGTTCTCCAAAAAAAGAATTGATTTTTGTTAGGAGAGAGAAGTTTTAATTACGTTTGAATGAGCCGTTAATTTTTGTTGCTGGTGCTTAGCGCTACTAGTTATAATAATAATCATAATAATAATCATAATAATAAATTACAATCTGCCGTCTGATTGGACTAATCAGTGACGTGGCGTCAAAATGAATAAGAGATTCATAAATGTTGCCCCCCGTGTTAAGACAATTGCTTTATGTATCCAGTAATAGGTTGGAAAAATTCATTGAAATTTTGATAAGGAAAAGGCACGAATTGAAATAACACTTGTTTCCGAAGCAAGAGAGAAATTCATTCCTGAAACAAAACAAAAAAAAAAAAAACAAAAGAAAAGAAAGGGAAATCGACCCTTATCTTTTCACACAAGTCAGCTCAGTCTGATTGCCGTTCCAAAGGCCCCTAACACTATTCATATTCCCAGTTTCTCAAGAAAGATTTATTTATTGCCTAAAGATTTAAAGTGATATGGTGCCTAAGTACACAGTCATCGCGTAATGAACTCAATATATAAAGCAAATCAATAATGTGTGAATGCGCGTCACATAACTGTCAACCAACCCACGCGAAAAAGAACACAAAAATTACAACAAGCAAACTATACAAATATTAACGAAGGGATTTGCTGGTCAGAATCATTGTATTAGTTAATGAATACATTGCCCGTTAAGAGGGAGAAGAAAAATGAAGCACACACACGCTAAAAACAAAAAGAAAAAAAAAAAAGGAAAGAACGTATAACATACCAGCACATATTGTACATATATTGCTGCACTTAAAATCCATCAACGCAATCAACATCGCGAACGGCAACAATAACGACGCCACCATCATCATATCATCAGCCATCCACTACCGACATATACTTTTCCGTTGAAAGTTTATTTTCAATTGTTTGCTCGCATAGATCTTTTTTCCTTATATGATATTTATTTTATTATGAACGCTCTGTGGTTTATTGACAAATTGCGGTGATATTTGTGTAGCGTGAAGTGGAGTACAAGCGTAGAGAGGCGAACGACAATCATTCACAGAATATAACCGAAAACACGCAAAATACATATGTCAAGCGAAAAACAGGCACAGTGGGGCATCAGGGCATGGGGTATTGTTTGTGTGTGTGCGTGTGTGAGTGTGCGAAAATGTGTGTATTGGAAACTAAACCAAACTAACCAAATCAACGCAACAAATTATGATAATCACTCACTTGCATTCATGTTATATGCACATATACATTAACAATGTATGTGTAATCTATATACATACATAGATATGTGTATATGTGCAAACACAAATGTCCAAAGATGACAATCGTTGTGTATGCGAATGCAAAAAGTATGTTTATATGTTTTTGCGTTACATTTAGATGACCGTGATGACGATATTGTTGATGTTAACGACGACAAACGCACCGGAACTATCAATTGTTTTTGAGGCGGGCTTATGCCAAAGTGAAGTGCCATCGCAACGTCTGTCGATTAGTCAGTCAGTCAGTCAGTCATCCAACTTCCAGTTGAACGACTAAAAAAATAAAAAAACAATCTAAAAATTACGCTACCACTCTAAACAACATAACATCTCAGGCACAACTCAAGCAACACTTGACAAAAGAAGTATAAAAAAATCTACATTTGAAATGTGACGACGATACGACGAGTACAACAAATTCAATTATGTAAATCCATAAATGCAATACAAAATAAGAGTTTGAACAGACACAGCCATGCGCACATGCATGTAGCAACCCATATGAGATTTGACGGACTTACTTACTGGCTTTACAAAAGTCAGTGAGTCAGAATCATTTATGCATACAACGGACCGGTTAAATTGTGACTGAATTGAGAATAAGTGATTCTATATGTAGATCGATAGTGATGATGATGATAATGACGGCGATGGTGAGGGTATGTCCATATGTCCGCATGTTTGTCAATAGCGACAATCTTATACTGGCGTATTCCTGCAATAATAAAACTCACTATAGTTCAGCATATGTATACATGAAACAACCTAAAAAATATTGAGCCCCTAGAGAAGCAATTCATTCATCATTTGTCCATTCCACTATTGCTCATATTTCAACTGAGATTTCATATACGTACTAGCTAATTTCCTGTTATTAAGCTCAATATTTTTTAGACATTCTGCGACATTAGAAGCTGAAAAAGTGTTTACATACGAACGTCGTTAGCCTTGTATTATATTCTGAATAATACCTTCTTTTTGTTTTGTTTTGTTTCTCAAGTAAACTTGACATAAGAATTTCAAAATCAAACGCATCTATCTCTCTCTAACTTTCTAACTATTAGTCTTAAACCTCTTCTAGCGTTTTCAAAGTTAATCTTATCCAGCAATCGTTTAAGCAAGTGTTACTATGTTGTTTTGTCGCATTTTGTTTTACTTGTTTGTTTGTTGATTGCATTGTTTTATTTATTTATTTCGTTTTTTTTCTTTCTTTTTTTTGTTTTGTTTATAATAACAAGCAAATGAATTGTTGTTGTCAATTGCGATTGCATGCGATACAAGAATACGTCTAACCAACCATGTGTCCATTTACTACACTACACAAATAATTGATATTGTGTTGTATTGCATTGCATTGGATTGCATTGTATGTTGGATGTCCGTCTGTCCGTCCGTCCATCCGTCTGTCTGTCTGTACGTGTATGTATGACAATAAAGCATTAAAAAGCAAAAGCAAAACACAAGAGCACGAATGAATACGTAAATAATACAGATAGACACCGTATACATATATATATATATATATGTATATATAACCGTTATAGATCTCTTTAAACACCGCACATATATGGAGGAATTTAAGATTGAATTGATATTAATTAAAACACTCGTTGACATGGAAATGATTTAAGTTGATTTATTGCGATTGAAAGATAGCGATATAAATTTTTTCCACTAACCGCGCGACACGCTTAATAAATAGAAATATTTGCAATAAAAATACTTTTTAGTCATTCGGTATTTCCCTATTTTCATTATTGTCGCTAATACTGAATAACTTTATTTCTATTTTACACCACCGATGCATTACATATGTACATGCATGTATACACATAATGCAATGTTTTCATAACTTACGGTGTATGACAAGCAACACACATTTTATATATTAATAAAAAAATTCTTTTTTTTTTTTTTTTAATTAAATGAAACATTTTCTTGCATTTACAGTTCGCCTTACCGGAGGTTAACTCTCTGACGCGAGCTATCAGTCATTTCGCTTTTGCACTACTTGACGCTGATGCAATGCAATGCAAAAACTGCTTAAATCTATATCTAAGCGCAGTTCATTTAATGTGTGTGTAAACAGAAATGAAATTTTATAGGTCGTGCGACGAGGGGGGCTACTAACTAGCGTTATTCAATAAAAGCTTTGTGATGTTGGTTTTGCTATGCACTAGCGTGTATGAGGTGGCTTCAAAAACGAATCATTAATCGATAAGTTTACCCGAATAAAATATAAATTCGTTGCTGAGTACAGCATAATCTTGCAAAGAGAAGACCTTGGGAAAAATTTCGTCAAAGCATGACTTTCGCTCAATGGAAACTTTCTTTTAACTTTTACTACAAGACTAAGAAGTTTAGCTCATTTCCCAGTTAATCTCTCCAGATATCGGGTCATTAAATCCTCAAAATAACGAAATGTGTATAAATTACGTTTTTTTCATCCTATCACACATACAATTAAAAAATCGCAAATGCCTGAAGCGCCTTTTCGTAATTTTTCATGAAGAGCACAATCAATGCGTCAATCTTGCTAATCGCCATCTCCATCATCGGCAGAGGACTCGAGAGAGCTAATTGGTTAATGTTTAGTAATCAAATGTCAGTCTAGATTTCATGGAGACCGGCAGCGACTGGGCGACCTAAACGCAAACGTTTGTCGCATTATTTCCTGCACAATCTTTCTTGGATGTAGATGTAGATGTGTTCTACTTGTACATAAGGCGTATGGGATTTTGTAGGTCTCTAGAGCTACGGGTCTGTTTCAAAAAGTGGCAACAGATTTTGGACGCCTTTCGTAGAGGGTGTCACTACCTCGAACTTTCCGGGGGATTAAATATTTGAGATACGTCTCGCTTAGTTCAAAGGGGAGAAAATGTTCCGCGTCCATGCTTAGGCTCCGGCACTTCAGAAGCTCTAATTAATAGGGATTACCCCAATTCTTTTGTAGGAGCGGCACTTGATATCTTCAGTATCCTTATCGAGCTCAGTCGTCCACATTTCAGCACATAGCGCAAACTTTCTAAGGCATTTATGACGCGTTCTTGCCTGTCTTCAGAAATTATGACACGTTTTTCTATTTGATATTTAATGTATAACAAAGAAAGTGCGTTTGAATGGATCGGGGATGTCGATGAATACCTTCTTAAAACTGGCCCATGGCAACAAGAAGTAAAAACGATATTTATAGAATGTTAGACATGCCGTGCGTTGTTTGTCATTAAAATATTTACAACTTTTTTTTTTTCACCGCATTTTCACATTACCTTTAACACCCCAAAAGGAATTAAAAAAATTTTTCGAGATTTATAATAACACAACAATAAGCTGAGCTGACCTGATCCTGGCATACATGTGCAACGGATTCAACTTTCATTAAGATTGCAAGAAACACGCACTTTTACAGCAATAATCATAATAAAAAGTTATTTAAAAATGTTCATAAGTATTAAAATAATATTCATGTGTACAACATTCACACTAATATTCATATTCATATTCATATTCATATTCATATGATGAGCGTTACAATTAACCACCACCGTGCTATGCCCTTATAAGCGGACACAATTTCATTTTTAGTCATTGGTAAGATTACTAAGAGCTTTGAGGATTTACCAAAGAGACCAAGTGTGCAAGGTATTAAAAAAAAAAAAAAAAGCAACAAAAATAAATAAATAAATTAAAAACTCATCTAAATGTTTCTATATTTTTTTTTTTTTGTTTTTTTGTTTTTTTGTTACTGGTCTTGTTAGATAATTTCCAGGAAATCTTCGAGGGGTGCTAACAGCTAACAACTAACAGCACAACATCACAAGTGTATGTGTGCACAGGGGCGGTGGTTAAAGAGGACATTTATGGCCTGTTAAATAACAATATAAAGGCCAGTTAATGCTTTCGGTCTGATGGCGGTCTGGTCATGTAAGGGAAGCAAGAAACGGAATTAAAATTTGTCTGTAATATTTGCATAATTTGACATAAAATGTGGTGTAAATATCATAAACACTATATAAAACGAATAAGAATAAGAAGAAGAAGAAGAAGAGGAAGAAAAAGCAAACTGGTCTTGTTTTGTTTACTATTATTGATGTTCTAAAATGCCTGATATCATTAAAAGGAAAATGTTATTAAGGAAGTTTGGCAATAAAAAAAAACATACACACGCACACACGCGCACGCACATATACTAACATATATAATCAACTTTAATATTACAAGAGATTATTTTAACAAAAAAATTTCGCATTTATATGATAATTAAAACATCATTTATTTGCCAATTACTTAAGTAATTATAATTAATTACCGTTCTTACTATAGACTGAAATTAAGTGTACATATATATATATATATATATATATCTTTGCGATCTGTTGTCTTTGAAAACTAATTAAAAATCGTGGGAATTTCCCATTCAAGCAAACACATGTTAAAAGTTATTAAGAGTTGAGTTTCACGAAGTTTCTAGTTTTCATGTGTTTAATGTCGACGCACTACTACAACTACTACCGCAATATGGTATAGTTAGTTACGTTTGCAGAGGAAATATCGGCCCAGGAGACTAATTACCTTCATCACATTATCATTGCATTACTTTAAATGAATATATTTACACTTGAACTGGCCACACCTTTCAATTAATTTTTAATCATTCATCAATTTCTTGGTCCAACTTGTTCGCAAACACGCAACAATTCATTTACTTTGTTTCAACAACACGCATTTGAACATTTATGAAATTGGACAGAGAGGATATTCGTAAAGTTCATCTTTTGGTGTGGTGTGGTGTGGTGTGATGTTATCATTAAACACTTTAACTCCTATGGTCCGTTTTGAGAGATTTCGTGTTAGGCGTAATTCTCTCTGGACAATGATCGATAATAGTTTTTCCTTCGGTTAAATGCTTTGCACATTCTATTCATCACTTGCGTGAACAATATTTCAATTAACCCTCATTGGAAGCATATGTTGCTTATGGGATAAATAAGTGAATAGAGAAAATGAAAGCCACTTTGAATGAAGAGAATAAAAGCCCGTTCCTAACATATGTTACGAACAAATAAATAAATAAATTAAATTAATCAACACTGCAAGGAGAACCATTTTCGACCCCCAAAGAGACCTTGCTTCCTCAGTCGGGAAAGTGTGCGTGTGAGTACGTGTGTGAGTGTTCTTTGGAAGGTCTAGATCAGGGCTCGGCAGCCTCTGACTTTTTCCAAAATTATGAAATGAATTTGCAATCATTTTCTTTAACTCTGATATCAGCCTTAAATTTGAAGAACCGAACTTGATGCATACATACATTTTCCACTTAAAAAAGTCTGCAATGTTCGGTTTTTCTTAAAAGTTGCATCAATTATTCGTATAACTTAATGAAATCTCTCATTCATTTAGATCTGGCTTCTGTATCGAGGTCAATTTCGCTAATGTCGTTTCCCAAAAAAGTTGTTTGGCTTTACAGAGCAAAGAACGGAAACCGTAGATTGCGCTGTCTTCAAAGCATTCTAATGGAGAAGAAACATTAGTCATTGCTGATACTATCAGTCTGTTTATCATTCGCAATAGGCTGTACAACCCTTAGCTCACCGAAAGCTAGGTAGATAGGTTATATTTTCACAAGATGAAGATCTTCTTGAACGATCTGTTAGGGTGTCTCCTGAGGTGTACGATTTTGACTTCGTTTAAGAAAGGCTTCGCTGTCACCTGTTTTCTTATAGATTTCGTTCGTTTTCGAATTGATAAATGAGATTGAAATTTAGTCCAAAGTCACTGTGCTATACAATCGTATATAGTAAGGGACAAGAATGCATTGAACAGTGTAGCTGAGGCATTATTAAAACCTCTAAAAAACTTAATATTTTTGTATATATTTTCACTAAGGGACATTTACTTTCCCGGCAAAAGCCACGCCCCTCTCAGCCAGACACATATTGTTGATCGATTTGAAGAATCATTTTCATCAGACCAATTCGTTCATCGAATTGTTTCAAATTTAGTCTTAATATCGCATATATTTCTAAAGAAGGTCCCCACAGTGGCTGATCATGCCCAAAAGAACGGCCAAAAGCGTCCTTCCAATTGCTAAAAAAACTACGATTTTCTGACAAAAATTGTAATATGAAAAACATTCTGATCAATTAACTGACAGGCAAAGAATTAATACAAAATTTTTCAAAATGTTTGGCTTAAGATCGTAAGATATTCAAGATCCGTTTTATGCCAAAAATCATTTACTTATTAAACGTACTTACCATGACAGACGAAACACCTATAAATTTTTTGCCAAGGACCAAATTCATTTTGCTTGGGTTATTGTAAGAAGTAACATGTGCTTGCGATGACTGGAAAGTTTGGAAAGTTTTCAACAGGATTTTATCCAATTTGCATATCTAGTCTCAAACTGCATATGCCTTCTATCATAGGGGAGTTGCCTCACATTCGACATCTGCACATGTTTTATGTGATTCAGCAGTGCCAATCGGACCCGGACTGATTATGAAGCGATGGCCTGCGCTCTTCAGTGTGCAAAACAATCTGCACAACTTAGGGTGCGCTGCTATCCCTTCTCCTCCGAAAGAGGCCTAAGCCTATTTAACACCCCATTTGCAAGCAGTAAAACTGCCTGCAGCTATTCTATACGAGGCGTCCTGTGAGTGGAGACTTCATAACCGCGTTTCCAGTTCGGGCTGTAATGCTTTTGGAATTTAAAGCCACTTTTGCATTTCGATTCTCTCTACTTCCTGCATGTCGTGCAATTTTCCCTCAAACATTTTCAACGTCCAAGGAAAAGAATGGCTATAGCAAGACCCGGCTCTCAGTCAACCTACAACTTCTTTGGTGCAAAGAAGTTTCCAGATGTAAGCCTCGTAGCTGCATAGTAGATGACTGCGTAGAAAAGAAACCTACAAAGCGATATCTTCCAACACTCTCGATGGCTTCTCTATGGCAAGTTTCCTTTGTCGGGACCATCACAGCAAAAGTAAAGAGAAACTTGGCACTATGTCTCCAAGAACGTCTAGTGACAATTTTCCCCAATAAGGTGCAATTTCTTTTAAATTGAAAGGATTTTCTCGTTTGGAAAACTGCAACCGATATTATATCGTTTAAGCGTTGTCCACAGACTTTGTTTCCTTTGCGATTAGGATGGTCAGCTCAGTTAAGGCTCAAATTTGAAAATGGTACTAACGACTCAAAACCTATGATCGCAATCGTCAGCGGAGACTGGAAGGAGTAATTTTGGGAAAAAAAAAGAAAATAAAATTTTAAAAATTGTAGCACTTGTGGTACGATCAGCGGTCTGGTTTGTCGTCTTCGAGAAAGTTTAGATAAAAGAACAACGAGTACGTGAGAACAGTTATACTTTTCTTACTTGTCCGCAACCTAATGTGTGCGGTGGGTTCTCGAAGGTTGTAAATTTCACTTTTTCATTTTCAATAAAAGCTTGTACACGTATTGTTATTATTATTTTTGTTCACGTGATATTTTTTTATATTTATTTTAAATTTTGTTTTTATTTTTAATTCTTATTCAATATCTTGTTTTTTTTTTTCTTGTTTTCTTTGTTCTATTTTTGTTTTCTCTTACCGTGTATTTATTTTATTATAATATTTTTTTTTTTTTTAAGATATTTATTACAACTTGAAAATTATGTGGGTATGTGTGTATACTTTCGTGTCCGCTATTACTTTATATATGTGTTTCGTCTGCTCATTCATTTACTCTATAGCGTTTATTTTACATTCAGTAAGCATTAGGTGTCTGAAGTCAAGATTTGTCTGTCTCTCTTCCTCTCGTTTTCTGTCATTAATAATAATTATAATAATCATTTTTGTCGTTTTTGTTTTTCTCTTTTTGCATTGTTGTAAATTTTAGATAAGTTTTCGATCAATTTGTTTTTTTTTTTTTTTTTTAATTAAGAAAGACTATGTATATATGTAAAATTAGTTAATGAATGTACACGCATATCGTTTTAAGTAGAATTAGTTTAAAAATATTATTTTTAGTTTTTTTTCACGTTTTTACCTTTCGGTCTTAAATTTAAGGAATATTTTATTTATATTATAGGGTGTACGCGTTTTGTGATTTTATTTATTTATTTTTTTTTTTGAATAACTCCTTTTTTTCGTTTTAGTTTTTAAAACATTGCTATATTCCCGGTGCTAAGAATCATGAGAGAATTTTACATTTTTTTTTGGTTTTTTTTTCTTGAGAATAAAGATTTAAAATGGATTTACAAGGGACCGTCGTGTATGAAGACGACGACTCCCTTCTTTTTTATGCTTTTTTGTTTTGTTGTGTGTGTATATCTATACATATATGTAAACGTTTAATCCTAAAATGTTATTGCATTTAAATTGATTTAATAAAATATTTACACGTACACATAAAATGTTTAGCGTATACATGAGATTTTACAGAGCAATCAACCTAATAATAATCATATGAAAAAAAAAAGGACCGAAATCTAACGAAATTATATTTTCATACTCAACATACAAAAATTAATTTCGCATACATTCTCTCTAAGACATCAATTTGTTACTACTTTTTTACATAATTATTAGGTAAACAGAAAAGTTTTTTTCGTTCCCTTTTTATCTTTGCCCATTCCAATACTTTATGCAATGCATTAAAAGCCACTTCTATTATGTTGGCGGTGCTCAAGACGTCCTTTTATATCCTCTATCATTTGTGGTGCAAAGGTACACGGAGTTGGTGCGGATATATATGCAACTCCAAAAAGCACTTGAGATAGACCCACCTTTCATTACACCGATGGATTTGGAATCATTGTCTAAACAGGTCTAAACTTGTCGGTCCGCCCCTAACGAAAATGCCTCAGATCGAACCACTTTTTCGACCACTCGTTACTTGGAAGTGTTGCGGAGCATTTAATGATGGACTGCGGCCCACTAGAAAGTTGTTGCTTGTTTGGGTTGTAGATTATGTCTAACCCTTTTTGCAAGCGAGTTTGCTATGCAGTATGTATTTACGAACCCTTTATCAGAGATACACGTTTTCTCTATTGAAATAATGATTACAATGAATGAATGCTTAGAAAAGCAATCTTGGTCTCGGTGAATGCAATATAATCGGCCCATTGAGATCGAAAACCCCAAAAGATTTTATTTCTTCTTAGGCCACTGTATCGATGTTTTGCTTAGACCTGTAGCATTTCAGCCAAATCCACTCAAGAGTTCGTCCAAATTGCCAGAAGGCCAAGCTTTTACATATAGATTTTTGCTGTTGCCAGATGGTTATGTCGCAGTACTACTGTCCATAATGACGTAAGAGTTTTTCTTTCTTGTACAGAAAACGGAAAAATCATTTCTGTTTACCTAATAAGATTATAATAAGCTCATCCCGTATGCAAAAGTTTATAAAAGAAGTCGTTTAATAAAAATTGCAAAAAAAGGAGAGAACAAAAAATTATCTCAAAAGTGTTTTAATAATTTTAAAAATTATTCGTATACATGTCTTGTCTTTCGTTTTCCAGTGTTATTAAGGCGCACAGTGCACTTGTTGTTTTCGTTTATCTATGTATATATATATGTATATATATATATGTATATATTAAATATACTTAAATGAAGCTTTCTTTTGTTTTATAATTTGCCTTTAAAATTATATAAATTTTTGTCGTATACCTTCGCATTTTCTTTTTAATTAAAGTGCCGATTGCATTTTTTTTTTGTAGTTTTTTTTTTTTTTTTTTTTTTTTAATTCTGAAAGCACTTAAAGAAAAATGAAAAAATATTTCACCAATAAATTGTTTTAATCTTTGTTTTTTTTTTCTTGTTTTTATATATTAGGTACTTTAACTAGTGTTTCCGTGTTCATGTGTTCGTGTTAAGTTTTCATATATTAATAGTTAAGAAAAAAAATATCGTACACTATTTTGCATAAAAATTTACGTATATCGTTCATGTCACAATTTTATAGTTGTTTTATGCTTCTTTTTTTTTTTCTAAACATTCAGTCCAAGCAGCTTTAAAAGCGAAAAATTTTCCCATTTGTTTAGTGTAAAGAAAAAGAAATTTTGAAAAAGCATACAAATGATATAAAATTAAAAGGAAAAAAACAACAAACAAAAACTTACCGTTTTTCAAGTGTTTGTCCACTTATTAGTTTCCGAATCTTCTGAATAATCATCCCGTTTGCGAAATGGAGAAAATCTGAACGGGTGGGCCATCTAGCGACACCCTTACCGCGTGTTATGATAAGTGCACTTCCACAAATGAAAATTTAAAGTCATTCTCGAATACTTGATTGCGTCTTCTCCAAGGAGTTTCCCTTTTTTTGCATTTAGTCTTGCATTCTTTTTGGCGGATCTCAAGTCTACACGCTCACAAAGTGTTGCCTAGAGCATTAAATCAGGGGAGGGTTCATTTAAGCAGAAGCAGTTATTGCTCAAGTAAAGAAAGCGACGTTTAAGGAGAGCCAACTAAGTTTAAGTCTGTTTGGTGTTTACAACAAATAGCTTTAAAGCACAAGTAGAACTGTAATAAACGCCTTAGGGTGAGCCGTTGATACTTGCTATTTAAGTGGAATCTCAGCTAAGAACTTATCGGGCAGGCTTCACTCTTCCAACTACGTTTTCCGAAGACCAAACTTCTGACGATTGGAAGGAAACTGCAGAAACTACTCGTAATCCAAAGCAAGTGGAGAACATGTGTACTTTTGTCAAGGGGGTATAAGAAGACTGCGAGAGTGCAAAAGCTTGGAAGTGGTTGTTTGAACTTGAATTGAAGTTATTTTTTATCGTCTTGATTGCTAGCAGTAATCTTTTAAATATCATGGGTGCAATATGGGCTTGTTTTCGCGTAGCCATCAACTATCTACTTAAATGACGAGCTCCACCTTTTATCAATTTTCATAATTCAAACGGACGGCACGTGGACAAGCGATTGTTATTATATCGACTCGGCATCTTACACGGTTGTGAAAAGTATATGAATATTTTATGGTGTCTCTGACAAGAGAGAGTGTTTTTGATTGTTACAAACACAACAACTGATTTTGCAATAAAATAATCTCTTGTACTCGTATGCTGGCAAAGTTGGTTTGGATCTCTTGTGAGATTCTTCAGAACACCACTTCGAAGTTTACATATGAAATATAAATATAGGATGATAGTGCATAGCTATTTCCAAGACGGCAATAACATAAATTTTCTACTTAAATTTGATCCAGAAGGTGATCTGCGGAGCAGCTTCAATCAATTTAATATTCTCTCCGATTCGAAAGAGAATTGCTGCAAGCTTATTATTAACCTTTTCTTAGTATATTTTTCTCATATTTAGACCTGTTATTCTTCTTCTTCTTCTCACCTAGACCTAATGAAAAGGGAAATTACGATACATTTGCATATTTTTGAAGGTGGGATTAGTATAAAAAGGGATAAACTTGTTTTTATACCTAAAAGCAGTCTCCACATATGCATTTATCTCTACCTTCAATGAATGACGAAAGTGCGATGGTGTTGATGCCTCGTTCGTAATAATTATGAAAATAATTCACGTTCTATACACACAACCTTTGCCGACCGCGAATGCCAGGGAATTTCTAAAAATTTGATGAAATTTTTATATGAATGCTAAATTATATAAAACACACACAAAAAAAAAACAATTTACGGAAAAATCTAAGATGAGCAAAAAATGAAAATAAAAACACATAATAATTTATATATTTTTCTTTTCATTAAAATTGTTTTCTTTTTTAATTATAATATTTTTTACACAATCAATTCTTTTCATTTCATTCAACTTAGATTTTTATATTATATATAATATATTCATGTATATATATATATATATATATGCAAATATATACATACACACACATATATATATATATAGATAATATTAATTATAATGATGTTATGATAATAATAATAATAAGAACTAAAACTATTAAAGTCAAATTATGATAATTAAATTAATAATAACTAAAAAATTAAAATTAATTAAATCTAGTTAATTTCCTATACGCTATATATACGCAGCTGCACAGTAACAAGGGCTCCGTTGCTTCACTTCCATTTCATTTATTTATATGTTATTGTTGTATATTAACAATCAATTATAATTAATTAATAAAAATCATACATACATATAATAATTATTTGTTATAATCTAAGGTAATCATAAAAATAATAATAAAGGCCGTTTAAAAAAAAAAATAATAATAATACTCTCTATAATTATACCAAAAAAAAAAAAGGAAAAAAAAACGAGAAATAATGAAATAAAATAAATGAAATGAAAATTTAAAAAAAAAAAAACCTCAATAAACCAAAAATAAATAAATAAACGTAAAATGAATAAGAAAATTATATTCGCTTTGCAGCGAATCTTGTTATTACCCACCGCCTCAGAGAAGTATATATATACACAAAATACTTTGAAGGTTTCCTTGAATTATGGATTTATCGGTTTGCCGATAAATTCCACTTTTGCTTTGAAAAGAGTCTTGGCAAAAATTTCAAATTAACGTCTGCTTTAGTATATTGATATCAATATACTGAAATTAATGTCAATTTTTTCGCAAATATGGGCGTGTTTCCTATGGCGATCAACAAAGAACACACGTGTCCTGTCTTATCTTTAAGTTTACAGTGTTTACAGTGTCGAGGCTTAAAAACTCGGACGGACGGACGAACAGACGGAGAGAAAAAAAAGAGTCTTAAGCTGATTAATGCAGTATTTCGGGACTCAGGGGGTGAGTTGAAATGTTTTATAAATTCACTATTACTGGAAAAGGACTTGGTATGAATTAAGGCAGAAATTATTAAAACATAAAATGATATTTAATAATAATAATAATTTACAATAATTGTATATCACGCTTCTTCTTCTTGGAAAAAGAAGCTGTTTAACAATTCAACCGAAATGATAAAAATGCCGAAAAGTGAAAACAAGCAAGAAAATAAAATATTTACTAAAGTTTTGCTAAATTTGATTTATAATAAAAAAGAATACAAAATAATAATAAAAAAAAAAAAAAGTTATGTAAAACATAACGTTTTGAAGTTTTTTCACATTTACAAAAAGTGTTTTATATAAAAGTGTGTATAGCTGCTCCTTATTTCGTACATTCTCTACAATTTTTTCTCCTCCCATTTTTTTTTCTATTCAACATAGAATTTATTTTTTTTAGCTGTAGATGTGTAGACAGAGGTGTTGTGTAGTTGGTTTATTTTATACTCAATAGATTCACTGTTTTTCTTAATCAACATATTTTCTATACATTTTCGGTATCTATGTGTAGTGGTGAGTTTCTACTTGTATTCAGTTTCAATATTTTTCTTTTCTTTTTGTTTTTTGTCATTGGCCAAGAGTGAAAGTAATTGATTTTTCACTTTACATTTTCATATTTGGTGTTTTCTTTTGTTTTTGTTTTAGTTCTTTCAATAATTATTTACATAATGAAAAAAACAACATGTTTTTTAATTAACCAAAAAATTGATCACAAATTTAAAATTTGAATATAGTTTTCTCTTTCATTTTTTTGTTTTTGTTTTTGTTTTAAATAAATAAATTCGCGTTTGTATTTTCAAAATAATTTCAATTAAAAATCTTTTTTTATGATTTTCTGGTAATCAACTCCGTGGGTTCTCAGCGTAAAGTCTCTTAGTCCTTACAAGACATTGTCAAGAATGCTCTTAAAAAAAAAAAAACAAGAGCAAGTCGAGAATGCTGGAAAAATACAAGAACGAAAGAAAAATGGATTAAGTCAAAAATGACGTCATTACGTTACACTAAAGGGATTTTATAGTAGTTGGTCATTGGAAAATCATATATACATGTAGATGTGTGTGCGTGTATGTGCGTCCCTCAACTTGGTCATGTCCGTCTATTGGAATCGCGATAATTTGTGTGTAAAATAAACAATTTAATCTCACATCTTTTTTTATTATCAACTTTATCGGGTTGAGATCGAAAATCAGCTAAATGGGACCAAGAGTTTGTTCACAATTAACAAAAACATAGAAGATGGGGCGAAGTATACAAATGTTGTCGTTCGTTTATATACTCTGCTCGGAAATGGCATTCGAAATATATTCGAGATGAAGGTTATGGTAAACGATACGATGCTATATGAACGGACGGTGCGTCGACTGAAAGAAATTTCTTTCTATTTTGTAAATAAAGTTTGTATATATATACAAGCTAATGATATAGATTTCAAGTCGTCAAATGACGTACTTTTTATACCCTGCACCACTTATGTTACGGGGTATATTAAGTTAGTGCGGACGTATGTAACACGCAAAAGACTTAAGATAGTCCCACCCTTAATTATAGCGATCGATTCAGAATTTCAATCTAAATTGATCTAAGCCTGTCTGTCCGTTTGATATATGTCCATGTAAGTCTGTGTTCAAGCTACAGGTCGCAATTCTTGAGATAATTCTTGAGATAAGGCGGTCATCGCCAACAACTAACGTATCGTGGTGGTTATGTTGGTCGGCAGAGGGTTACCTCTTTCTTATTAACCCTTTATATCGATTTTAAATAGAACGACTCGCGGAGCAATTCTAAATCAAATGGAACGGACGCCATGCATTTGCGAAATAATTTTTTCTTAACAAAACTCGGACTTGGACAAAAGCTATGCAAATTAATTTTTAACACAAAGCTAATTGCAAAGAAACTTTTCAGTCATGAAGCGCTAATAGAAAGTAAGAGAAAAGAATTTTTAGAAAAAAAACATAAATCGAGTTGAACGGAATTTGAAAAAAATAAAAATTTTTATTTTAATAAACTGAAAAGTAATGAATAAATTTTTTCCCAGAGCTACTCTTGTGTGACTTAATATAAAGCATTGGGGCTCTTGGAGAAAATTAAATTTCTTACACATTAACATCTTAATCGCCACAAACTTTTATGCAAATTCACACACAAAGCGAGTCTGGGAAAAAATCGCACTTTTCCCTTTTTCAGTTAATTAAAATAAAAACTTGTCTAAGAAAAAATAGTTTATATGAAAGTTTTTGAAAAATCACAGAAAATCAGTCAGTGGTGTTAGTGGTGGACATATTTAATGAGCATAAAATAGTGTTAGGAAAATGTGTTTAAAGAATATTTTTGCATGCTATCTTTAGTTTCTTTGTACTCACCTTCGAATTAGTTCAACTTGGTGTCAGCGTCTGAACGTAATCATCGAAAAATCTCTCATTACAGCTGAGCTTCAATTACGTATATCCGGTTGTGAATTGTTTTAGCATTAATTGTTCATAAAGTTTCTAATACGAAATCCTTAGTAATGGTCTTTTCTTGCTAAATAGATTAGAATTAGAAAGAGTGTGCATTTCGTTTTCTCTCTGATTTTTGTTTTTATGCTTCAATGAAGCAAAACATGATGTTGTTGCTGTGTTGTGTTGTTTAGCGTTTGTTTCTCTTCTTTTTTTTTTTTTTTGTGTTCTTCTTTTTTACTAATACGATAAATATGTTGCCGATGTTTTTCTTCGTCTGCTTCTTCTCATTTTCCACTCTCATGTTTTATATATATTTACAAGATTTTTTAGATTTTGATCTAAGATTTTGGTTTAGTCGCCGCTTTAATTCCATCTAGTATTTGTTTACTCATTTTTCACATACTAAGCGCGTGTCTTTAACTTCATTTTAAACTTTTTGTTACACCCAGTTGTGGCGTATTTGTTTGTTAGCGTGTTTATTGTTAATTGCTTGAGATTAGTTTTGAAAGCAGATTTTTTTACAAATGTTGTCCATAATATTCAGCCGCATGAGGATAATGGGGATACGCTTGATGGAAACCAGGATCGCCAGGGGGGCGATGCATCATATGCGCTTGACTATCCATCATGTAACCCATAGGATCGTGACCGTAACCAGACGGGCCGGCGTGTGGTGTATAAACTGGAAAAGTGGTGTGAAAGACAAGAAGTTTTTTTTACATTAAATTATTTTTTAAAAAAGCAAAAGTGAAAATAAAAAGTGGTCCGTTATCATGCGCTGCCGCTGATACTCATCAATGAGAGTAAGAAAAAAAAAAAAAACAAATTAAAATCCTTCAGATCGTTTGTAAGGCGTAGTAAGGTGTCTTACTGTAAAAAATAATTCAAGCAAATTTTTTAACTTGCGTCTGCTACAAGTTAAAAATTAAGTTAATTAAAAATTGGGTCTTCGGGGAACATGTGAGCTTTTTGCTCTGGCAAAAAAACCAATAGATCCAGATCGACTGTAAGCTTTGAAAATATGTTGTGTAAACATTTTTATAAAATAACAAATTTACGTAAAAAAAATCATTGACTGAAGAGCTCAAAAGTGGCTTTTCACGTAAACAGAGTAGCGATGCCAACAAGCAGAGACAGATCGATAAACTATCAATCTATCCTTACATTCAGTTTACAGTCTGCCGAAATTATCATTTACTCCCTTAGTTTTTTTTGGCGCTTTCATTACTACAGCTTGAACTCTAAAGAGTATAATCGTCTTATAAAAAAACGAAATACAAGACAATATTAATTTGTTTACGAACCTTTCACAAAATTCTTTACTCCGGTCATATATTTAAATAATCCCACCTACCCATAGTCATAGGCAATTTCAAACTCGCCCAAGGTAAATAAGGTTTTTTGTAACTGTCTTTCAGTGCAAATCGATAGGAAATAGTTCCGCTTCACAATAGCAGAAATTCGTTCGAAAAAAGTAAGTTTGAAGATAATTCCACAACCGACTATACCTCAGTTGCTACTACGATATATGTAATAGACACTTCAAGTAAACTTATTGACCTCACTTATCATACAGTTCCTTCTTGCAGATGCGGCGCATGACAAGTCACGTCATTGCTCCTAAGCCCACTTTTAGGAAAATTGAGATTTAAGTAAGTAAGAACAGGTGAACGCCTAACGCGCAGGTGGGACAATCGAGCCGGATAAACACGTTAACCACCAAACCCTATTTTTTTTATTAACTATAAGATCTTTCCTGTCGGCTACGAAAAGATATTCGAGAACTCCTTTCTATTCGCAGTCAATGGAAAATCTATTTCGAAGATCGAGCGGTTATTAGGAAAGAACCACGGTTATGTTAGAATTCCTTTGTAAGATCTGATACATCATTCGAAATATTAAGTCTTCTATCTCATCGCACGATCACTTACCTGCACGATTTGATTGATCTATCATTGGCTGTACAATCCTTCGCCTCGCGTTAATAAACCTGAAAGTATACAAAAATAATTTAAAAACAAATCAAAGTAAAAGATTATAAAGAATTAAACATCCTTTACAATATGTATGTATAACATCTTTTTAATGTTATTAAATGAAAAATAAAAATTGAAAGGAAACGCGTAAAACCTTAACAAATAATTAGAAATCCTAGTCGTATTTCATAAATAATTTATATAAATGATTTATAACATCATTTTGTAAACTAAATCATATCTTGCACAGCCACAGCCACAGCCACAGCGCTACCGTCAGAATGCACGAAAGCAACCCAAGGAAACACGGGCAAATGATGTCTTCCGTTTTTATTTCGGTGGTAACGATGGCATCATAAAAAATAATAAGTTTTAATGCAACGCAGCACCAAAGCAAAAACAATTCAATGATAAAAGCATAAATGCCGACAATTGTTGGTTGATTTTCTCCTCCGTTTTTTGTGTTCTTCATTTTTTTTTTTCATATATATTTTTATTATATTTGGTTTTTTTTTCTTTTCTTATTTATTTATACTGATTTGCAGCATCAAATCAAATGCAGTTTTGATATTAAGGTTGAAGAAAAAAAAAAAAAAAAAGGAAAAAAAATTACATTATCCTCGGTATCTCGAACAACTCAGAGAAAAACTCTGTGTATGATGTACTAAATGAGATGATGGTTGACAAAATCATAACACAGATAGAGTAGCACACAGTAACGAAAAAAAGTCAACAGTACACACAACGTACACTAGTTATTGAAAGGAAATACTTATACTACACACAACAAAAATGTATAACTTTATAAAAACAAAACAATAAAACAAACAAAAACATCAAATAAAAAAAGCAAAAAAAGCAAAAAAAGCAACTAAAAACATTTCAAACAACCTGCTTTATATTTTGTAAAGAAAGAAATCTCGGCGAGTGTATGTGTGTTATATTAAAAAAAAAAAAAAAAGACGAAAAAGACAAAACTTAACTTAAACCCAATCCAGTTGAATCTAAGTAAAGCCGCTTTTTGCAACTACCCTCAGCAGATAGATATGACAACTTCAACGAACAGTAAGCGACCTTATAATTCAGTAGCAACAATATGAGGCCTTAACATTTGAGGATGCATCACGAGGCACTAACTAGGCATCATCTCGTTCGAGAGAGCAAATCGACAAATATTTTTACTTCAGCTTACGACTTCATCTCTCTTTCTAATCTGATCTGATGAAACATAATCGCGTGCATAAGCTTACGAAAAGGAATATAAGCAACATTTGTTTACCAATATTTGTACTTGATAACGAGAGTTTAAGAAATCCATTAATGTGAAAGAAAATTCTTCATATATCAAAGGGGTAACGCCACTAACTTTTTTGAAAACCCCTTAGTCACAAATAGGAAGACGATTTCTAGAAAGACGCACTAAAGATCTTATAGTTTTCAAGTCTTCACGAAGCCAAGACACAGCCATCGAAAATTGTTTAGAAAGTGTGCAAGTCAGCATTTTATGGGGTTGTCATAGCTAAGTCGGCCACACACAAATCTTCTTGTTTTTCCCAAAACTTGGGAAGCAAATAGGAAAGAATTCATATCTTTTTTACTGGCTCGACCAAATCCCGTTGAATTGCTTCCACCTTAAGCTTTTTTTCAAACTATAAGAGACAAGCAGAATAGGGCTCAGAATATTAATTTGAAGTCGCGAAGCCTAACAAGCTTCGATAACTTGTTTGCTTATTGAGCTCTTCATCATCAAAGTGTGTGGTGTTCATCACCAAGCTTCCTTCCAAACTGCATCGCCTATGACCATGAATTCGCTTCACAAATGCGGCCCATCACGAATATCTTCGCGTGCAGTCACAATGTTTTCTGCGCTCTATGCGCGTTTCTCTTCAAGAAGTTATCCTGATGTGTAATATCGTTAATACACCTAAACTTGCTGTGATCGAGCAGTAATTCGAGCAGTAAAACCTTGCCATTAGGAACTAGAATAACGTTAAGCCAGAAACTGGAATACAAAGACATATCGCGGCTTGACCTCAAGAAAGAGAAGTAATATAAGGAGCATATAGGCAAATATGTGCCACCACTATAGGCATAATTACACTGCTTTATTCCCTAGCTCGTGTGTAATAATTTGCATAAAGAACTTGGAAGTATTTTACGTTTTGAAGGTATCTTTGGAGATCACTCTCTAATACTTAAACAAAGAGATCTATTGCTTCATAAGATGGGACTGGAGGTCGACTGAAGTCGTATATAACGTTTCTTTTATTTTTGCAACGGATAAAATGTCATGCTAGAGGACGGGGAGAAATGCATGAAGCAGAGATAGATGTGTTTAACACAAATATTAGAGTTTTTTTTTTCTTGATTATTATTATTTTCTATAGTAATGCTGTGCGCACTGTTTTTTCCTTTTTTCTTTTTGTACGGTTGTGGTTGCTTGATTATTACTATTGTTGTTGTTATTGTTGGTGTTGTTATTTTTCTGAAACTAACAATTTCTTGGCACAAACATTGTAAAGTTGAAATCTGCGCCTTTTTTTTTTCTTTATCAGTATTTACTGAGTATTTGTCGCAAACTTTATGATATTTTTGCTAAATTTTTTTTTTCTTTTTGAATTGGTGTTGATGGTGTTTGTGTGTGCATCGAGGCTGGTAACATTATTTCTTTTTTCCTGGCTACAAATTGAGGTTAATGCACTGATTGGTTTCTGATGTGACCGACCAGCCAGTCAGCCAACTAGCTAGCCCGCAAAATAATAATGAAATAAAGAATTTCCAGGAAAAAAGAAGAAAACATATATAAGAAAATTGACTCAAAAGTAATTTCCGTTAGTTGCAGAGAGATAAAATGAAATATAATGAAGTAGAAAATGTATTTATATATACATGTATATATATATATATATATATACATATGTAAGAAAGAAAATATGGAAACAAAAATTTAAAGCTTTTTTAAATTAGTTTTCGAACTGCTTGCTGCTAGTAGTAACTAACTAACTACCCCGGCATGAAATTCTTATTATTATTTATTTTTTTATCATCTTTCACCCTCGTCGTTGATGTGTTCTTATATACGCAGCAGAAACCATTTTGTTATTTAAAAGTTTTGGTGCTTTTTGTACGCTCTTTCTCATATTGTAAATAATATATGTACGTACGTACGTTCGTTTTTGTAATTAAGAACGTTTTTGTTTTTATTTCTCTCTCTCTGCATATAATTTGTCTGACAACAAATCAAAATTATGACCCAAAACCACCCTTACAGCTTGCATGGGATCTCTTATCTTTGCATGGCAATAAACTGAAGCCCTCCACCCACCCACTCATGTCTATCTCCACGTTGGAAAACAGATGAAATTCAAAGATTACCAACAATTCTGAAGCTAAACATTGGCGTATTTTGAGAACAAACAGTAGGTAATGAAAGATGGTGCTGATTGATGTGAAGAAATTGCATGAAAAAATCTTCGGAATTATTCTTTAAAAAAATATTTTATTTAAAAAAATGTTTGTTTTGCAGTTTAAGAAAATCATAAACACTTTAAGATTTGAAAATGAATTGATTTATGTGACTTTAAGTATGAATGACTTGGCTTTAAGTTTAATAATCCTAATCCGTTGATCCACGATATTCGCTTAATATCATAAATGCCTACCAATGGTCTCTACATAGGAAACAAAAGTATAGATGATAGGCTCAAGGCTTAGGAAAGTGCAGGACAAAGGCGAGCAGCGATTATTAATGAAGACTTTCCTTTAAGAGGCTCAGAATCAAGAGGAGACGGTTGACCTTGGGAGAATCTTTTATGGAATATCTGAAGACTATTGGATCTATGGTGCAGATTTTTGAGTGTTTGGAGAAATATCGAAATGAGAAATTCCTTAACTAAATTAAAGAGTTCTTGAGGTAGTAGCGTTGCCGTTGCCGGTTTACATACATAATGTTGAGAAAACATTGAACGATTATCGTAAAATTTCGTTAGACAAGGAAGTAAACAAATGTACCTAAACCTCTCACAGTCAATGATGAAATTCTACTGAAACATCGATTTATGTTTTCCTTAGTCGGTAAACTATTTGCGTAGATGGCAAGTTCGAGAAGCCCTTAAAAATTTAATACAGTACAAGTGAACGGGAAGATAAGTCTGTTGCGGGGAGGCATTAGGTGGATCTTTACAAATTTTATTTACCCCTTAAAAGTTGTCATCAAATAGGTCTTAAACTTTCAAACAATTTAACCCCATCTATCTCCCCTTTCCTCCATCCTTCCATGTGTATGAAACTCTAGTAGACTCTAGTAGCAAAGAGCATGTTAATGGTCTGGAAAAAGTACTAATAGTGCATTCTCTTCTCACCTTGGAAGTCAACTAATATATTGAAGATACTTCCGTCTGCCCGTCTTGGAAACTTATTATCAATCCTTTGTCCATGATATAAAGAGCGGAGATCACACTGCTTTTTTCATTCATGACTTTTGAAATTTGCTTTTTGAAGCTACAATTCTTCGATCACAATCGCCCAACTTTCTAATAAAACGATAGCTTGATAGGTCGAGTTATTGCATTAGTACCGCTTATAAGTACCTCCTTGGTCGAACATTCTTTGATTGCCTGTTCAACCCCATACTGCGTTACCATAGGTTTTGAAATTCTTTGATGGCTATTATTAGCCATCGAGGCAGACGATTACTTGAATAGCCTTTTAATTCTCTCTTTGCAAATGTTCCACAACACTATCTAATTAATTGTAATTGTTGTAAGTTGCGAGAACGTTTGTAGGAATAATAAAAACGTAGACGATTTTTGCTGATGTCGATCCGAAAATTTGTCCAAAGTTGCTCAGACTTATGGACGGACTTATGGATGGGTTAGCAAAAATCTTACTGAGATCGTCTATTTTGTGCATTCAACTAAGACCATGAATGTGTAATGTTCGCCCAGAGATCCATCCAAATTAGTTACACATTTCTATCTAATTATTGTCTTATGTACCCATAAATTTGGCTTCAAATTTATTTCTTCAAACTTCGTAATCAAAAAATGGAAACATTCGTAGGCTTAATACGAATGCTTTGCATTTCTTTGCCTTAAATTAGAATACATTTTCTATTCAACTTACCAGTTATTCACTTGCAGTATCGTAAGGCCGGTATCTTGCGCCAATTGCTTTTTCTGGTCCTCGGAGGGGTAGGGATGCTACAAGTATACAGAAGAAGAGTAGATAGTTTTAAAATTTTGTGAATAGAATTAAATCGAGCGTATTATTATTTAACGATATTTCAAAGAAATCATTAATCATTTTCAAAAATGACATTTTCGAAGATTTTGTAGCGATAAAAAAATTCGAAAAAAATTTCAAAAAAAAAATAGAGATTTTAATCTCTTTATATGCTTGTTGAACTAAACGGTGCTTTAGTCGATTTCATAAATAAACAAACAAAAAAAAAAAAGAAAAAAATCACACTAAACACAAAAATTGTTTTATATGTAGAGCCACAGCCCACCCTAAAAGCGAGGAGTTTTTTTTTGTAGAGATAAATTGTCCTACTTTGGTTTAGATTTTTTCGGTAGTTCAGTAGTAATCAAAAAAAAAATAGAAGAAAAAAAAGTCGACAAAAAACTTTTTTTTTTTTTATCTATGATTGTGCTGTGGCCAGCAGTAGTGAAAACAAATGCACATTGTGTGTGCAGCAACTCCCTTACAAATTTTTAACCGTCTGTTGGCCGTCTGAGTGGCGTCAATGTGTAAACAATATTTGTTTTATAGTTTGTTGGAATTTTCTTTACCCACCGCCACCCAAGTACTGAAGGCATACCTGGTTTATCATTTCGTTGGCTGCAATCGACAATGAACATCAGAGGAGATCGTCAAATTTTATATTGACGAAAGGTTTCTATAATGAGCAGATGTATCCTCCGTTGATTACATGACAAACAATATTTCCTTTCTTTATCTGTACAAAATTTTCTGCCGATTTAACCGAGATCTGTTGCACTTAGCCGACCGCAGTAAAGGCGAAAGAGTAAATTATTTTATGTTAAAAGCGTTCTATTTGCTGCACGTATATGTGAAAATCGGCACATGACCAAGTACCCAATACAACGTCAATCCCTAAGACAAAACTAACATACGTAGTTTTCATTCTTTCTTCTTTTTTTTTTTATTTCAAATTCAAATCAAAATGTTTTTATACATGTAACAATTATTACTAATGTGCATTCTTTATTTATTTACTTATTTAATTATTTATTTTTTTGATGTTAAGCAAACTTTCAAAAATATTTTGAAGGGGCTAAGGGTTGCTGCCTTAGGGAATAAGTAACCAATTCATCGCAACGACAATTATTCTTATTGTAAATGAACGCATAGTTAAGCTATTAATGCCGCGAACTAATCTAATCTTGTTTTTAGTTAAGGTAATCTGTTTTTAGTTAAGGTTTTCGTTAACTAAATGTTTATTTTACAAATCTAAGCTCGTGTCAGTCCAAAAGTTCAAAAAATAGCTCAACTCAAGTGATACAATATATCGATAGCTTAAATGCGACAGAGTGAGCAAACTTCAGTCGCTTCACCAATCAGTGATCGGAAATAAAATAGCGCGCATATGACTTTTCTACTTCTTTCATACGAAATTTAGAAAAATGGTTTTTATCTTTTGTGAATTTTTAAAAAGTGCATCAGAGACAACATTAAGTATATATGCGTATGAACGGCATATGAAACAACGTGTACTGGACTTACGTAGTGATTTGTGAGGAAGACATTTGCGGATTGCAAAAAGGAGCGGAGATAAGTAAGCCTTGAGTTTTATTACATTGATTGCTATTTTTGCATTCAGCCTTAGGCTAACATAACACACGTGTACATATATATACACCTTTTCCCTTAACTTGAAATATTCTTCAATGAATTAGATATAAATTAAATATAAATATACATAGAAAAGTGTGTTTGATTCTTTCATAAAAACTCTACAATTATGTTCTTGATCAGCGTAAGACTCTTGACTCGATTTAATCCTTTCTATTCCTTTGTCTGTCTGTGCAAGCTTGAAGGAAAAGTTATTAAAAGAAGGCAACAAATGAAACATGGTTTGGTTCCGAACATTTCGGCACTACAGGCAAATAAAACCAAGTCTTCGTACCGGATATAGCAGATTTGAAAGCCAATATGAACATTTGCAAGAACTTTTCTAAATTTTTAAAAATCAATTTTGGCGGTTGCGATAGATAAAAAGCAACTTACGAAAACTACTTTATTGGCATTTAACTATTTTTGATGTGTTCGGTCATAACTTTATTGTGTTAAAAGTTCATTCGGGAATTCATTCAACCGGGAATATTGGTAGTTACGTCACAATTAACATAAGAGAGGTGGTATAGGAATATGCATAATATATTTTCGGACGGAAATACGTACGTGTAGAAAAATTAAACGCTTCAGATAAAACAAAGTTTGTATTAAGTAATCACAACAATCGTTTTCGCAATATTTTATTATTATTATTATGATAATAAGATTACTTTTGGTGTCGAAATGATGTCCATATGATTCTCATTGTTAGAATATGCGATAAAAAATCTTTTAATATTAAATTTGTGGAAATTTTGGGAAATTTCAGCACTCATTGAGCAAGCGATCAACTACTAATTCAGCTTTAGAATTAACCCCATGCATGCACTTTCTAATCAAAATTAATAAGATTTTAGGTTTGCTTCTGTTTTTATTAAAACTTTGTTTACGGCAGCCATAGAAATTAATTTTTTAAATTATTTTTATAACATGTTGGTTGGCTATAGGGAAACACCTTTTCTAGGCTAGACTGTGACCAAAGAATGACATCATAAAACATTTTACTTTAACCAATATGCCAATAAAATGATATATAAATTATAGAAGAAACAAAACAAAATCTCAAACACGCCCTTTAATATGGGCATAAATCCTTTAAAGAATGAATAACAAATGAATATAAGTTGTATTCAATGTACAGCCGTAAAATGACATCAACATAAAATGCAATTTGTGCATATTCAGTTATATAACCACCACACCACCACACCACTGCACCGCACTGCACTGCACTGGAATAAGTGTAATAAGAAAAATAAGTAGAAGCTGAAGCAGAAGCTGAAGCTAAAGAAGAAGAAGAAGACCTATGGATTTTAAGCAATATAATAAAATAACCCTTTGTGTAGCTATGGATTTAATATATTATCCACAAACACAAATATTATGCATAAGCAAACACACAATGTCGTGTTTATATGCATGGAGGTGGTATCGCATCGCATCTACCTGTTCGAGAAGGAAGAACTAGAAAGGGAAAGAGAGCAAACAGTAGTAGCAAAGGTCCGTGGAGTGAAGGGAAGTCCTGTTCAAAGCTATTTAGTATCTGTCGAAATTGTCATTTGTTGCGTGAAATTTACCGTTTTCTTATGCAAAACCATGTTCAGCCAACAAGAAGAGCAATAACGCACATATGTATTATGCACATGTATATGTGTTATATAGGTAGATAAATTTAACAAAACAAGAATACAATTTATACGTAAAATATGTTGAAATTGAAATTTTCAACAACAAATGCTATATGGTCAGGGTTTTATTATACTTGTGCCATTATTATGGCATATGTAGGTTTGAAAGCATACAACAAACAATGTCTGCAAGTTCGTATAGGTATAGATACACATGCATGTATTTGTGTGCATCCATATTAGGAAAAAGGATAGTTAATGCATTTCTCTGCTTCGCTCTGTCTTAAGCTTCTAATCTATCGATCAATAATTGCCAGGACTAAATACGAAAGAACTCGACTTTCTTTCATCAACATCGCGTCCTTCAAGACTAATACAATTTGTCGAATATTTCTCAAAAATTTCATTGTCCTTTTTTGCCGAACACTTTACTAACATCCTTAAAATACGTTTCAGTGTCTAAACCTTTTTCTGTGGAACAGCCTTCTGAAATTTACCAGGAGATAATAGTCATTACAAGGTAGATCTTGAGAAATCATTGTATGGACCGGTTTGAACCCTAATTCATTCAATTGTGCACCAAAGCCTACACGCTGATGTTGTTGCTATTCCGTTATGAGTAAATGACAACAGCTTTCGTAAGCCCAAGTTTTCAGACAAAATAATCAATTCGGTGATTGTTCGATATCTTTAGGGCTTTAGCGGCCGTTTTATGCAAATTCACTTTTTAGTTCTCGAGAATAATTTACAGCATTACTTTCACGTCTTCTGATGTGATCAACTGCCCGTCCGCTACGGGGGGATAAACAATGTTCAATGGGTGCATAGACGTGCCGAAACTCTCACCATCTCGTGGTGAACCTTCGTAACGGTCTTTGACTAGCGAAAAAGAGTTTAAGGCGAAAAGGGTTTCGGATAGATAGTTTAGGGGTACACTGGAAGAGCCTTGCCTCGACCACTTCTTTTCTTAAAATAAGTCCAATCCGTAAATAAGCGGAACCGTTTAAGGTTTAATCTTTTCTAGGGATAATATAATATTTTGGTAGGGACGACGACATCCGTGTGCCAGTCTCGGGAATTATTGACCAATCTATTACATATGAACATTTCACAAATACAGACACACGCGCACACACATACACACTTATGTTTGCATGTGTTTGCATATATAAGTTAATGTTTGTCTATTTATTTTGTTTACACCCATTTGTATGGTTGCACTAACAGCACTGACAGCTACTGTAGTAGCTGCTACACTGTGTATATACATGCAAACACCACAATGACATACCGAAACCCAGACTTTAATAATAGAAAATTGCATTCTGGAGATGTGGCCAAGTTTGTTTTAACATAAATTTACATGATCCTGCCTAGGTATACGAAGCACTGAAAAGCTCATACTATCGTACACATACTATCATGTGTACATATGTTCATAGCAGTGTCCTGTTGTCCTTTCTTTCTCAACTTATTCTAAGTTTCAAAGTAAATTTGTGGCTCTTTGGTTTTGGCTAAAAGTATTGATGTTTGTTGTTGTAAGCATATATATATATATATGTATATCTTTTTAGAAAATTGCACTTATTTACGTGCATACACAGCTCCCGTTTTGCATCCCGTTAAGCAGAACGTACAATTAGAAGTCATAGTATATAAATTACATTTATATGAACGCTTCGTATACGTACTTTTATGTTAGTATGTGTGTGCATGCATTATTCTTAAGCATAAAGGACGAGTCACTAAAGCAGTCATATTATCACATAAAGGTAAAATGTTGTTGAGCAACAAACAAAAACGAAGTAAATTAAAATAAAATTTATTAACATCCAAGAGGAAAAAAAAAAAACAACAAACAAATAAATAAATAAAAAGAAAAAAACAAATATTAGTTTAGTTTATTGCATTCTTTCTTGTTAAGTTTCATGCTCTTGGTGCTTGTTCATTTGGTTCAATTCTCAGCTGCCGGATGTTATGGCTCATGTCATATAATTTTTATTTAAATTATTATTATTTTGCTTAACAACCAGCTTATGCCAAGTAGTGTTACTGTAAGCTTTAATATCCCTGACTAAATATATAGAGACACAAGAAACACAAAGTACACACTCCTGCCCTATTATTGCATATGAATATGAACTAAAAAGCATAATTGTCTAGCTATATATTAAGATCAACGAGTTTAAAGTTCCATTTTGATCTGTAATAAGAAAATGAACAACGAAAACATTAGCTTGCATGACGAAATGCTTTTCTGGTGAAATGTTAACAAATAAGAAAACCAACGTAAGTCTCGGCATTCGACCATTTCCTTTTGCTCTACACAAAGAACAATACGTGCAATTAATCGCTTCCTTATTCTTTGATTTTTTTCAAATACCTACGGGATGTCTCCTATACGTGTCTTACGGTGATAGTCAGAGCAGAGAGTGGCTGCTGTCTGCGAGATATGTACCCGGAGCGATCAGTGTTAGTCATTCACAAAAAAAAGAAAGGCCTTTGTGTTCACCTCCCAAGGTGAGATGTAAAGCTACAGCTGCAGTGGTAACATCCTAACACATCCTATGCCTAACTTCGTCGCTTTAAAAAGAATATTCGTGAAAGTAGGATAAACGATGCGGTATTATAATAACCAACAGAACAACCGTAAAAGGCTCAAGCAAATTATATTGAAATTAATGGGAAGTAGACAGTGGTGTACACGGATTCCGAATGCAAAATAAAGTGAAGACTCAATTTTTACTTAGAACTCTTACATTATAAAAAAATGTACTCTGCTCTTATCGAGACAAACTCATTATTGAACGAAATTGTTGATCGCTTTTCTTGCGTTCGAGGAATTTCTAAGCCCTTTAAAGAATGACATTAATTTTTGAGAGAGTAGGCGACTTCTACACTCCTTTTTACCTGCTTACCCACTAATACAAAATATCAGATTAATTATGAGTGAAGTCAAACTCAGGTTAGTTAGTTAATACGAATCGAATGGCCGGCCGAACACTTTCAAAGCTGGCCCAGTCTTTGTAACATCAGCTCATGTAAAAAGTTCATGGGCATATGGCTTCACTAAGGTAGTACACAAATTATTTTCAGCGAGGGCACTATCCCGAGATGAATTTGATTAGCTTACTTACTAGGTAGGTATTGGTCCAAGCACTTTGGAAGCACAATTCAGAATCTGAGCTTTATGCTGAAATCAAGTATTAAAGCGTTATTAGCTGCCCACTGTTGTATTCATCTAATCTAATGATCTGTTAACGTTTTGAGAAATTTCAATATAAAATCTGCATACACTTTAAATACCTTTAGAATTTCACGTTCATTTCAAAAGCATTCGTCAGACACCTGAACTTTCAGATAAAATATTACACATACTGCGTCTCGTAAATTACTTAGCATTAATACCTTTACAGTTTCCATAGGAAAAGTCCCACATTATGTCTATACTTGTCTCGTTTGGCTTTTTAACGATTTTACAATTTTTATATATTTTTTTCTCTTTTATTTATTTGTTTTGTTTTTTTTGTTCATATTTTTGCATTTATTAGTTACGTTCGCTATTTTTTTATAGCTCCCTGCGTACGTACATATCGTATATATTTGCTTTTTAATAAAAGTATAAAAAATTACTACGAGATAAGATCTTTAAATTTTTGATTAACTAAACGCGCTACTTGTTTTTATGGTTATAAATAAAAACGGCAACAACAAGCAATCACAGCGCGCAACATTTACAAAAGCGTTAACGAAACCAGAGAATTGTTGTTTTGTTTTATTAATATAAACAAAATAAATGATATAACTATGTATTGTGAGTTTGTTTTTTTTATTTTTTTTTTTTTTATTTTTTTTGTTCAGTTTTAAGAGTAGGAGGTGGAGATTTTTATTTAGCCAGCCATATTTAGTTTGAGGTGTTTACATAAAACAGACAGCAGTCAGCCATTGGCTAATTGTGTTATACGGTAAAGCGGAAAAACAACAGAATTTAATATTTAAACATTTATATGGATATATGTAAATGTGAGTATTAAATATCACTTAAGGCCAGAAGTGTAGGCACACAAATGGGAATTCAATATACGTAAATATTATAAAAATTAAAATAAAACAAAATTAAAAACCAAAAGAGGCAAAAAGCAATCTTTACCAAGCATTAAGCTTTTAAAAGCTAATACGTCAATGTCAACGTCAATGTATTTATTGATTTGAAAAACATTTTTCTTGAATTATTTCATAAACTATTTAGAAAAGCCTGAAATTGTTCGGTTTTGAGTAGTTGTGCGGCAAATGGAATACAAAATTGATCGCCGAATGGTAATTCAAATATTGAACGTTTTTGTGGTTATATTGAAGATTGCTTTTGCTTTAATTGAAGTAGAAAAAATTCGAACTTTTTTACTCAAGAAGTTCTCGCTAACATTTCAGATAATTGCTGCGTATATCTGCACAGCAAAAAGTTAGCTCTCACGAGGGCGAGTTTCATGACGAAATTTAAGGTAGCACTGGCTTTCCTTTAGCATTGCTCTTAAAAGTCATTCAAGCTTCCCTCTCTGAATGTCGCTTCGTACCACTCTGCAATATAAGGTGCAGTTTAACATATCTCCACTTCTTTTTTCTTTTTGCTTTCAACCCAGGAATCTAGTTAAGAATTACTTTAATAGAAAGGTACGTGGGACGAAGTGGAAGAAATCAAGGAGTACCTCACCGTTGGCAGTTAAAAATTTTATTAAAATTTCCGAAAAATGTAGTTAGTGGGCTCAGGATATTCTTATCTTTTCTTAGTTGCTGCTTTGTCTTCTTCTTAGCAATTTTATTGTACCATCAATTTCTTAAGAAAACACTTCGTACAACATGCGAAAAGATCTTTAGTGGACGCAAAACTACGTTAAAAAAATTATAATATAAAAGTAATATTCCGTTGCTTACTATGACAGCAGTTACTAGCTTCAAGTAAAGTTAGATAAATAAAGATTTTGTTTAGTTTTCTCGTTAGGGAACGAAAGGAACTCTGCTCCTTGCTTATTAATTCATGCATTAAATGCATTAAAAAGTTGGTTTGAAGTGAGCTTCGATAAAGTCGACCTTTTAAAGTTTTGGCTCAGGTAAGTGACATCAAGCTGTTATCGGACTATTGGCTATACCCGATTTATAAGGATCCTTAATGATAATTATATGCTAATCTGAATCTAGGCTATCGATTTCTTAAATTTCACCTGGTGTTAGTGACAGCCTGGGGCAAAAATTGAGACCATTTAGACACTCCATTTTTACAACATTTTTGTTCGTTTCGCTCACTTTTAAAGGGAAAGATCATGTGCAATATTTCAATTTTCTAAGGGACCTGCTAACGCGCTCCATACCAGTGCGGAAAAGAGACCTAAAAATTCATCTACTAGCGTCTATCTTTGATTAGAATCGTGAAGACGACCAATTTGCCTGAATATATTCCCGAGTCCATTATCATATATTTCATTTAGTTCATATATGAAATATACGGATCATCTGTAGAATTTATAATTTATTGCTGAAGAGCATATTTCTCAAGATGTCAAGAATCGAATTCTTCGAATCAATCCAATCTAGATTTTATATGAAATAGATTTAATTATTTTCTATTTTGAAACTGCGAACCAAAATTTAAAAAAAAAATGCAAATTTCCTGTTTACGTTGTCTGACAAATAAAATTTTATCATTAAGTATATAAATTTAATGAAAATGAAAATCGAAACGTTCCAAGACTTCCGCTTCTGTTGTGATCCTATTAAAGATTTTCATCACTTTGCTGTATGCATAATAGCTTAATAGCTAATATTGTGGCCAACAGTGAACAAAAATCCTCATGGAGTCATTTTTATTGTACAACAACAATAAAGTTATCGTAAATCCATTATATGTTAGTTTTCTTCCTTTTCCATACACTTGCTGCCATTGCTGTTGTTGTTGTTGTTGTTGTTGTTGCTGTTGTTTTGGTCAATCCTTTTTTGTCTAGTTTAGTTGATCTTTGTGTAGCTTATCTTAATGTCCCAGAATTGTTGTGTGTGTGTTGTGTAATGTAACAAAGTTTTCTTCATTTTTTGTGTAATTTTTGAATTTCCTTTACAGCAGCAGCACACAAATAATGGCATGACTTGGTCGTCGTTGCTGCTGGATTTTTTCTAAATGAAGCATTACAAATTCATTTATTTCCGGTCAGTGGATAAAGTTACGAGAACATTTTATATTCTATGCACTTTGTAAGAAATTTAAATAAAGATTTGTAATGACACCGAAAAAGATAAAATAAATGTTTCTCCTGCACACAAACGTGTCCACACACGTCTTCAACAAAATAGATGCATGGGCAGTTACTTTTTACTTAAAGATTATTGAAAGTGAGGTACATTCGCAATTTCAAAACTTCACAAACTTTTGATTGTTAGGTTAAGTTATTAAGGTGGATAGCTTTACTTTTAAAAACCAATTATACGATTTTTTTATTTTTTTTTTTATTTTTAAGGTCACTAAGCTTTACATGTAAAGAGATAAAGATTCGATAACATTTCAACATTGACGCTGAAAAAGTTAAGTTAGAAGTCCGCATAAAATGTCTTTAAAATCCATCGAATAGACGACATAATCAACATTCAACTAATAAAGAGAACGTTTTTCCACAATTACAGATAATGTTTTTGTGTTTTGTCATTGATTGTGGTTTCAATAAACAGATGAAGTAAAGTAAATGAAGGATATCCGAAAAGGTGTTATTTGTCACAACCAGCGTCGGCATACAGCAAATATCTTCTTCCGTTTGTCTATAATTTCATACATTCACTAACAGATCCACGTAACATATACTTGACCAACATAAAATTCTGAATAGATTTACAGTCGCATTCTAGCGCTGTGATAGATTAGCGGTCATAAGAGGAGGCCTTGTAACGGATCGTTAGTCATAAGAGTAAACAATGCTTTTGCTGTCATTCTTTTTAAGGCTTCGTATCAAATTTGGTAATCCAGAGCAATAAAATTCCCCGATACCTTTCTTTTTGTAAAACGAATTTGTTAAGTCAGCGCCAAAAAAGAAATACATTGTGATCTGCGACTTCTCTGTGATGTTATCCAAAATAAGGCTATGGTTGTCAGCCATGGCTGCGCAATCGTCCGCTTGCTCGCGCATATGCGCACCCATTCTACGCTCTTTGAAGTTCGTGGTCACAACAGTAAGTGGCAAAATAGAGCTAAAGCTTAGATATATATTTTTCTAAGTGATAGTAACAGATCAAGTATGAAAATTGGCCTGATCTGCCCACAGTCACATACGTAGCAATTACAAGAATTATTTTTTAGAAACAGATATTTGTGTTGAAGAAAATGATTTTTAAAGTTTTGGGGCGAGGTTAGGCCTAATCTGCCATAGAAAGATGCTTAAAAATCCCAAAGAGTTATAAGACTTGACGCAAATATATTGTAAAGCCCTCTAAAGGAACAACGCTGAATAGTTCCAAAACGCCACACTCACCATTAAAAATTCCTTTACACTTATTATGTATTCCTATGTATTGCTTAATGTATAGTTTGAAAAGTATCCGCTGGACAAGTAATCCCAACATGACAATTAGGCGCAAACCCTTAAGCGAGTGAAAGTTTGAAGTGTTAATCAAAATTGTCTTGAATTTAAAGAAACGTGCTGATCCTTTGTCAAGGCAGTGGCCAACACGTATTATTATGACAAAGTAAGAAAAACAAAGACTTACTATACAACACTACCGTTATTGATATCGAGGTTTGTTTTGAAATTTGCACTTTAGTAACAAAGTCGTAGCAAGTTGAAGTCTCCTTTAAAAATCTTATTATATCTAATGGGTTTTTCTGGTAAGAAATGAAGCTTCGTTCATGCATTTTCAAAATTCTCTTTTCCCGATTATCTAGAACTCATTTATCTCCTCCAAATTTATTCAAAGTCGATTCCCAAGTCTTTTAATTGAACGCACGCAGCTCTCTAGATCGAATAGAAAGCCTTTCGTGTTAATACCACGTTTGTTTAACTCAGCAGCCGAACGGACTTTTCGTGTTCGTGTTCTTAGATATTGGAATGCCCTACCATTGACTCGGAAATCCTTCGATAATTCTTTGTATCGCTTTATAAGAAAAAAGACCGCATTGCTTAATCCGTAGAAATCAATGATTCCGGAACTTATGGAACAAGATGATTACATTCGCAGCCATCTAACTGACTTGTATACTCGCTTATGTTGTAGTTGCGTGTTGCACATGAAATGTACCTCCGCAACCTGGGTCATAGGCCTAAGGGTTTATAGTTAGTTAATAAATGAATAAATGAAATGAAATAAGAGAATCTGTGTGAACTCGTATAATAACTTTTTTCCTGTTCCCATGTCTTCTTTGACTGTTCCCGCTAGAAACATTATTGAAAAGATAAAACTTATTTAATATTCATGTTTGGGTTAAAGCGCGAACTCTTTAACAAATTTTTCATTGTTTAAATATTTAGATTTCGTTTCTTTTTTTTAGTCTTCTTCTTTTTCTTATAAAACGTCGTGATCACCCTTACTTTCCCGCTTACAAGTGTATGTAAGCATATGTAAATTCACATGTAATTTCAATCATGAGAGTATATTAAAATAAAAATCATGTAATTTATTGTCTAGACTTAGCCCACCAAGAGAATATTTCTTTAGAAGTGATTACCTTTCCCTTTTCATGGCCTCTTAGTAAAGGTAAAAGTAAAATATTTAAACATAAAAACGATTCCTTTTCATACTTCAGCGCCATTCTTTTGCATACATGTGCGCCCGTATGTACATGGATGTGTATTTGTGTTATTATTTAAAGAATTCTTTTATACTTTTTAAGGAATTATTTGTATGGTGTGAATGCATATAAATGTCACAGTGAGACAAAGTCCATTTCATTTATTAATTTACCATACAACACAATAATTAATTACTGTCACGCCTTTAAAACTCACACGCTTGCATGCATGCATGCATGCATGCACACATACACACATACTCATTTTATAAATGTAAGCTTTTGCATGTGTATTGTATTTAAAATGAAATAAAAGCAATAAAAACTTAAGCAAGTACAGCAAGCACAGTGCATCGTATTGCAAGACAAGAAACGGAGAACGGACAGACAGACAAACAGACAGATGAAAAGACGAAGAAAATGATGGACGAACATTTGAAATGTTAGACTATGGCGTTGATGCAGATTGTGCAGAAAGAACCACAAAAAATAAACAATTTCTTCTTTTATATTAAACCATACAGGCGTAAACAACACGTACATTAATGAGTTCCTCTTCAGGTTTTTCTTCATGCTCTTCATATTTTCATGCATGCCTGATTGTATGTGAACACCAATGTTTGTAGCACTGTTTCGGTCTATCTAAGCTAAAGGGTAGAGTTAAGATAATACAAACATGGACTATATATACATTTATGCGTACAAATGCGTTCTAAGTAAAATCAATTGCTTATATCTGTAAAGATATTTGCAATGAAATGAAATTTGATTTAACTTTTATTTACATGTAAAATATATGATTACGTTGTCTAAATAATATTAAGCTTTCATTAATATGAGCATTTAAAACCTAATTAAATAACTCAATACCTTTTAAATTGACGCTCAATATTTTTTAGATACTCCATTACGTGCTCATGTGTACATACATGTACATGTACAGTTAGTTATGTATGTTTGATTGTTTATGCTATGTTAACTTTGTGTTTATAAGGTTGTCATGGCAAGTTTAACATTTGCTAGAACGTGTTGTCTGCCATTAATTAAAACGTGTACCATGTATATGAACTACAATGTGTACGTTTGTCTCTTGATGTGTATGTGTGCATGTGTGTATATATATGAACATGTGTGCATATGCACTTGGATGTCGCCTACAAAATGTTTGTTGACGTCGCCATGCGCGCAAATTGTTTTGTAGACATATTTGTACAAAATTCTTGTTGTTGTTGTCGTTATGTATTTTTGTTTTGGTTATATATTTTTCGTTTTTTTTTTTTTTGCTGTTGTTTGCTTATTGCAGCGCGCAACACAACTTGCAATAATGGTGTTAAATAGCGAGCATGTTTTATGTTAAGATATGAAATGGCTCTGCTTTCGTTTGGGTTTGTTGTTGTTGTTAATGTTTTTGTTATTGTGCAATATAGGCGGCCTTAAGATGTCGGCCATTATTGTTTATATATATATATATATATATATATATGTATATGCAAGTAATAAAATGTTCTTCAAATGAATGGATTTTGTTTTCATTTGTTTGCTTAGAAAACTTAATTGATTACATTATTCCGTGAAACGAAACACAGCAAAACATTTTGAAAGCAAGATTTCGAATTCGATACGAATTTTCACCACACTTTTCTCTTGCTTGTCTTTCTCGCATATAATGTATAATATGCATTTTAAAAGAGGAGCGAGCATATGTGCTCCCCGTTTAAATTGACCTTTCGAAGATGACGAATTCTGATTCAAAGCAAAACATCCAAAGCAAGATACTGCTCGTCATACAGTGTTCGAGATCGGGTCAGCTCGAAAGCATAACTGCCTGCCGCCACATACAAGTATGATGTTTCGTTGTAACGTAATGTCTTAACCGTGCTCCGATCAAAGCTATAATTACGTTGTGAACCCTAACCTATGTTGCCTTTTAGTTTTCCAATTTCTCGATTGAAATCAATCGTGAATGAATCGATGAATATGTTTAGCTAATTTGTGAACTTAAGAGCTTGATGATAAAAAACCTCGAAACTCGAACAATGTTTTGTTTTTCTTGTAGCAAAACGTAGCCAGAGCGTAACATGAGCATCACGTGAGCTTTTAATGCAGCTTACCCTACAGATCTTGATAAATTACGTTGGCAGGGATGAAATTTGTGGTTGATAATATTGTCAAGCTATCAAAGCTTATTACTTGGCACTGGCTTAATAATTCATAGTTTATTTACATTTTTTTTATTTTTGTTTTTTTTTCGTTGGATAGTTAGACATTTCGCCGGTTTAAAGAAGTCATTCCTAGCCGTAAAAAAAAAAAAACTTTTGTTTAAATGGAACGATTGGAAATGCGCACTACTATGAATCTACGAGTTCTTACGTGATATTTAGGAGGACCACACAACACGTTAATATTACGCAGCAGCCAGTATTCAAGTTTGTGTCGCACAATTTCGTGCAGATAATTTTGATCTGTCAAGTGAGCCGTGCGGATCTCAGACTACCTATCAGTTGCCACTTAAGTTTGGAGTTAGCAAACAAACAATATTTGCTCATTTAGCTCAAGTCGATAAAGTGGAAAAGATGGATTTCTATAAATTTAATCGTTGACAACCTAATAATATTCCTGCTGAGAAATTGATATCGAAGTTCAAAATATCTGATATTTCTTAACGATGGTTAACATAAGCCGATTTGATCTGTTCCGATGTTACCTTGCCTTTAATTTCTTTCCAGATATTAACGCTACGGACGAAGTCAGATTTTGAAATTCGGTTTTTTCCAAAAATATTTTTTTTGTTTTTTACGAAATTGTAACAATCAGGGAGCTTGAGTATGCTATTCTTTGGACACGAATGCTAGGCAATATGTAAGTATGTATTTATGTATTTTTTGATATCACTTGCAATTTAACTCCAAGTTAAGCCTGAACTAAACTATTAAACAATTAGTTTAGGGCGTACGTACCACCGAGGGATGGTGGAGAGTTATGCTTATGAGATCTTCCTCTTGTCTTTGAACACTCGTTCAATACAAATCTGGCAGTGTGTATGGAAACACATTCAATTATCGCATTGCTTGCTTGGATGTTAAAAACTTGAATTTAGATGAGCGTTTTCGAGCTTGCAGCTGAATTAATGAACAAACATGCAGCTGCATTAGAAGCGACAAACACTGATTGTAACTTTTGAAGAGTAACTTCAAAGCATGAAGGATTTTGGCCGATCGACTTCGTTTCTGAGTGTTTGAGGATTGTTCAGCTTGATTCGATAGATCTAGAAGAAGACCTATCTATGAGACTCGTTCAAAATCGAAAAGATCTGATCAAAATGCAATGTAGCCGATGAGAATGAAGAAGATTCAGACAAAATGCCGAGAAATTGAATAAAATCTTACTTTATGAGGAATTCGAAGAACGCTTTCACGTTATAGTTATGAAGGCTCACAATTTTTAAGAATAAATTTGGTACGAAACAAAGGCATTAGTAATTGCGTAACGTGAAGTAAACGGAAGTTAGTTGAAAGCAACACTATATAGCTTACGAAACTTATGAAATGTTTTTACTTCAAGGAATATTTCTTTTATTTCAATTTATTTTAGTTCTTACTGCAATACCTTCCATCATATGTTACGGCTATAATTTTAAGTTTGGCTTATAAATGTTTTTTGTTTGCTTTTTATTGTTGCTGTCGTTATTATTGCTATTATTATTATTATTGTATTTCTTCTTCTTCTTGTCGTTTACGGTTGTAATATTCGCCCTTTTTATTCATTAGCACGGTTGTTGTTTTATTATTGTTGTTATTATTGTTTTGTTGCTCTTATTTAATTATGAACTTTACTCACATATTCGTTGCAATGCAGTCGTGTGTCTGGTCTAAACGCGACATGCTTACTGCCATTGCACATTGTCTATATGGAGTATACATGTCTGTCCGTGCGTCCGTCTGTCTGTTTGTCTTTCAGTCTCGCTGTCTTTTCCAATGTTTAACTGTCTATCATTCAGTCATGCTAAACATATAGATAACTGCAGCGATACATGCCCGGTTATATGTACGCAAGTAAGTGTGCACCGTTTGCATGGTATATAATGTTGCTACCTCCTCCTTTTGCATTATTGTTGTTGTCTGTTATGATGTTAACTCTTTTTTTTTTCGTAGCGGTTCTTGTTGTTGGTTTTGTTATTATTGGTTAGCACACACACAAATGCAGACGCAAACACACCAATGTGGCGCAAGTATCATATAAAGTAATTTACAAAGTGCTTCATTTTCAGAATGTCGATCTTTTATATATACATATATTACATATACATATATTACATATATATATACATATACATATACACATATAACAGAAATTTAAAGTTTTGAATTTTTTAGGTCGCTTTTAAGTTAAGTACTAATGTGTATATGTATCTGCTTACACACCATAGTATGTGTGAGTAGATAGATATAAATGCTGCACTTATTCAGTTTTTTTCTTATTCATTGTTTTTTTTTGTTTTTTTTTACCATTTTGCTACATTAACGTATTATTACGTTTATTTCAATGGCTGTTTTAGCTTTAGCGTTCGTCATGCATGCACATGGTGTTTGATAGGTATGGCTGTCTGTAGGTCTGTCTACTTTATATTGTGTTGATTATAGGCTACTAAACGGTTAATTATCGACATTTAATATGGCTGTCTTGCTTATACTCTTTGCAATGCTTCGTCCTCTTTTTTTTTTTTTTGATACTTTTTTTTCTTGTCTTGGTTCGCTTTGCTTCTTATCAACGTTGCTGATGTCTTGGGGTAAAATACGCCTCTAGTTTGGCAATGTATTTATGGTCTTTCAGTGCTTACACAAAATGGTGAATTTGGTATGATTTTGATAGACTTACCGTTAAATGCTGAAACAGCCACGCTCTTAATATATTGGTTGCTACTTTTGGGAAAATGCCACGTTTCTTTTGGTTCTTTTTGCCATTCGCATCTTCATCCTCCTCGCCCGTCCCTTCGCCGCTACCTATACTTGCGTTGCTGGCGTCACCTGAAATTAATTAATTACAATTATTTTTTCTTTTTTTTTTTTTGCTTTAAATTTAATTGAAGCGCAAAAGCAAAACTTATTTAATCAAGAATTTATATATATTTTAAGGCATTTGAAACCATTAATTGTTGCTGTCAAATGTCTCTTTTTTTATTTAGGCTACAGTTTTTTTTTGTTCGTAAAGCTTGCAAGTCTTCTGTGGATTTAAACATCTAAAGGAGATTTGAATTACTTTCTTAATTGTTGAAAGTAGTATTATTTCGTATTTAGGTTAAAACTTTTACTTTTGAAAATAAATAAATAAATCTTTCGCGAAACTAAACAAAAAAAAATTTTAGTCTAAAGAGTCCAAGGAACATTTCCAGTATGGATAAATTGCTGCCATATCGGCCCCGCCATAATTCCGTAAGAAATACAGTAATGCACTAGTGTCGACCTGAATAAGCAAATTACGAAAACCGGAACGAATGAATTATCGATCTGGTTGACTTGATTGATTGTCGCTTATTAGTTTGTTAAGTGATCTTGGCACCATTCAGTCTTTAGGCATTAGCAAGTCCAGCCAAAGGAAGATAGTGTAGAAATAATGTAATACGATAAGTCAGACTACGATGTATGACAAGAAACAGACATAAGATACGACCTTAAGACATTAGAAAAAATATGGAAAAAAATCTGCTCTGTGTTCTATTAAATTGAGAGAAAAAGTTTGAAATGATAGGCGATTGGTTTCACTGTGGACGGCACAAATTTCTTCCCCTATCCATCGTGCGCACAAAGCTGAGTAAAATCCTTAGTGCTTTTAAATGTAAAAGGTTTCTAAAAAATATCAGTATATACATGAAATCCTAGCAGTTTTTCTTGTCGACAAAATATCTTCAATTGAATTAGACTACCCTTTTACCCCCTATACCCACCACTGCAAGATGAGGATATATCCATTTCGTTTTTTCCGTAATGCATGTAATGTGTATAAAGTATATATTCTTGATCAGCGTGAAATTGCGACAAGCAGAATTGTTACCAAGAACATTGCACAGACCGATAGAAGAGCACACGCACATGCTGCGATTGAGCCAACATTTGATACTGATCGATAATGTACTTCTTAGTTGTAGGGTGCCTGAAGCTGCCTTCTGCGTATTGCAAAGATTTCGACAAACTAACAACACACGCTTCGACCAAAGATCATTCGTCTGTAATTCAGGGCCTTTTAATAATCTTTGCAACCATACTTATCATATATATATGTGTGTATGTAGTTCTTTCAATATTTAATAAATTTGTTTTAAATTTGTTAATCCTATGGAGTGTCTGGAGATAACATTGAAGTAAACACTTTAAAATTTCTACTATGGAGCATTCATTAGGCAGGCGTTCTTGTAAAATTTTTTTCCTCCACACAAAAATCTTTTTAAAAAGAAAGAAATTAGATCACTTGAATAACACTTAAAAGCAACACTTGAAAAATGATTTAAAGAAAAACAAAAACTTAACAATTTATAAATTATGCATAATGCACTTTAAGTTGAATGAATTTAAAGTGGTGTACACTACACGATGAAGACGGAGAAGTTTTCTTTCTCGTTTTCCTTCTTTTTTTTTTTTCATTTTATGCCTACAAGTGGCTTTTGCACATCATTATTATAACAATAAGCAACACGCCTTTTTCAAGATTAATTTCAAGAATGATAAACAAAATAAATAAAAATAATTTTTTAAAAGAAAAAAGCAAAAAAAAAAAAAACAGAAAACAAAACAAAAAAAAAAAAAAAAAAGTAATGCTTTATTGCTATATATCATACTTATAGTTATGTTGGAAATCCATTGTTTAGAATTATTCGGAGCCTCTTGTAAGTTATTTATGTGCTATTGTTCCAAGCATCACATAGTTTGTTTATGATGAATAAAAACCAAAAATTATTTATTCCATATATATAATTGGATTAGAAGAGCAAAGTGCTTTATTTAGTTTAAAGTTCAGACTAAAGTGCCATGAGGTTAAATTTATTTTTCCTTATAAAACTTGTTTCTCGTTTTTAACATTAATTAATCTGATTTCTTGTATTCCGAATAACAAAAAATTTATTTTAGGAAAATCCTCATAAATAACGTCGCAATAACTATTTTGCTAACTCCTTAAGCAAACTTCCGTTTATTGACTAATTAATTAAAGTATAAAGTTTCGCAAATGAAAAAATTATTTATACGATTCGGTACAATTTCTTTTATTTATATAACCGGCATAATCTGGGCTGGAATTCGTAGAGAATTGGTTTTAAATTATAATCGCAGACTTTAAAAAAAGGCCCGATATCTGGAGAATGATATTTTGTCGACGCCAACGACTCAAGGGATTGATTTTTAAGTTTATAATATTGTGGCAATCCTTTACGTTACCGTTACATCAATTTTCGTTACTGTGTTCGCACAATTCAACTTATTAGCTTTGCTAGAGCTTCATGTAAGCTCATTATAGGTTGGCTTTCGTAACAGCAAAGCAATATGGTTCGCCGATTTTGAGCCCATGGCAGATATGTGGGAGGAAAATGGTGAATTTGTTTTATCGCTTTTCCGTGTATATTTTCTATGTAAAGGGATTTTTTTATGTATACTCGAAGCACATGTGAAAGCGCTGAAGAAGACGACGGCTGTTTCAGTCTCAAACAAAAAATGGTTTTCAGCGAGAAAGAGTCAAGAAACCGGTTATTCATAAATACTATGTCGCTAAAAGTGAAGGAGACGGAAATTTAACGTCAGTCCCTATCGTGAAGGCTTAACTCCGCTATGCCCGATAACCCACAAAGTGAGAAAACCCAGAGAAGGACTGGAAGAGAGACACAGAGAAAAAGAAAACGAGAAATAAAAATTGACAGAGAAAGATTAAGAAAGAGTGCCACAACGAAAAAGAGAAGAGAGGAAAAAGAGATCGCAAAGAAACGTGTGATAGCAAAACCTAGCAAATTCTTATGATTGTCGAGATCATATTTCCTTTTTTTTGTGTAGATCTGCACAAATCGTAGCAAGTCCTCTCTATTCAAAAGATGGCTAATCGTAAAGATTTTAAGCTTAAAGACGGCTCTCTGAAACTAGTTCTGTAGAAAATATTTACATTTATACGACAATCAGTGACAGCTTTGAGAAAATATATTAATTTATCGGTTTATTTTAACTGTTGAGCTGAAATACATTGGCTCGTTGGTTCAAGGTATATCAAGGGCTTGTATTTCCAAAATCCAAGATTCATCGGACCATACTAGGAACACGTGTGGTAAATTCCAGTACTCAATTGATGGCCATTCGACGGTTCCACTTGCATAGAATTGGGAGAAGGCAGAATTAAATCTGTTCAGAAGGTTGACATTAGTTGCAGGTGTTACAAACAGAATAATGGAAAAACTATTCATCCTTTGCTAATGCTTCTTTTCTATTAGAAATATTTAGACTTTATTTATATTCAAGTTGTTGTTATGTTTGTTTTTGGTAGTTGTTTGACTAACAAAATCCACTAACAATCAACAAAGGAAACAAACAAAATCAACATGAGCATGAACTAAAATGAAACAACGTCACAAGGTGAGGAGAGCGGATCTCTGTGCTTTGTATGTGTGTAAACTCACAATAGATAAGAAGACGAAAAAAAAAAAATTATTTAAATTAACTTCAAATTATGCATAAACATAATAAACAAAATATTGCATGTTTGCGTGTTTATGTTTACATTTACTTTTTATATCCGAAAAAAGCCTCTTTATGGTTACTTCTCTCAGTTTTAATGACAAAATATTAATTTTCACACACAGCAGACACACATAATGTTAACATTAAAGCTAAACTATAATTATTATACTTTTTTTTGGAAGGCATGTAAACTTGCATCCATGTCAATATAAACAGACTGCTAAGAGCATCAACATTAAAATAATCATAATAACAGTTGGTTGGTTGGTTAACTGGTTGTTGTGTCCAGTTATTTTCAGTTCGTTTATTGGTTTGTCGTAAAGTGTCGTTCTCTAAGGTTTGCATATGATTATATAAACTTTTATTATTTTGGTTGCTATTGTATTTATTGTTGTTGTCACGGTTTATCAAAATCAAATGCAAAATAAATATTTATTATATTTGCGCAATTAGCATGTGTATGCACGTAAGTGCGAGAGCAATATTTTTAACTCAGATAGAACAATACTCGCTTTTTTCTATCTAATGCTATCGCTCTCTGAATTTTATCTAAAAAATATTGTGACAATAGAGGAAAACCAACATCCACTTCTACGCGTCAATTTCATATATAAGCAATAAACAATTAATCGATGTAAAAATGTGTTTTTAATGCTGGCGCTCATTACTTTTTAGACAGCTACACCTTATGTATTTAAGTAATATTACTGTTTATTTACTTGCAAATAAATTTTATCAGAATTTGAATGCACAACACTATGAACATTTAACTAAACGTTTAAAAGTTTTCAAGTTTAAACTAAACATAAACATAAACTAAGCAAGCAATGTATGTGTGTGTGTAGTCATGCATAAGCATGAAATTGTCTGTATGAATTTAATCAGTTTATTATTGATATTGATAAAATGAACACGTACTGCGCATTTATATGTATGAGTGCATAACATACACAATGTACATAAACGATTGCGTGCACATTTTTGGTGATCTAATAAATATCTGCAATTAAACGCTTTAAACATTGTGTTATTTCTATATCGCACAGATAAAATTAGTATGATTTGGCGTTAATTTCCGCAGTATTATCTTAGCATTTCATGCGAAATTCATTTAAATATAATGCAGCGGCTTAACTAATCTAAGCGATAAGAAAGAAGGAAACACGGAAGAAGAACATATAGAAAGCGTTTTGCGATCATCTGTCCGTCAAATTGCCTTTTAGCCAAACGTCTATGTGAGGTTAAGGTAAAAAATTGTGAGCTGTATATGTTTATGGCAAAAATATTCTTAAGTGTAGTCATTCATTCCATCCTGCTGCTAAGCGTTGAATGACACACTACTCTTACGCGAGGTGGACTTAGTCGTAACTTTTAATTTGCTCGACTCATTGTAACCTACAATATAAGGTTTGATTTAAAAAAACAAAAAAGATTTTAAAGAGCAAAGATTTATGCAATCATTGTCGTTACTTTTTTTAAGTCGCTTCCACAATTCATTTTTACCTCAAATAAAGCGCAAGGTTTTAGTGTTTAAAAGTGTTGCAAATACGACGTGATATTGAATCTCCTAAAAATTCCAGCTAGACGAACAGATGGACGGACAAACAAATGTAATAAAAGATGGGTCCATCTCATGTCCTTCTGGGCGTAATATACTCTCGTAGCAAGAGTGGTGTAGGATGTGAAAATGGTTTCAAAGATTTATTTGCTGATTAACAATGAAAACTATTTTGCTTGTTATAGGTTAGACTGAGTGCGCTTCTTTGTCATTTTCGAGACTGGGAAAACAAGTAGAGATTAACCATTGACCGTAATTTAACTTCTGACTATACAGCTTGGCTTCATTGCTTTAAAGAGGACGAAGAAAAAGAAGATTCAGTTAGAAGTGCCTATAAAACATCGGTGATTAACATTTAAAATTTGCACTCAGACATATAAACCATTGATCCGTTCTTTCATAACTTACAGTAAATAAAATCTAGTTAAAAACTTAAAATTATTTTTCTTTAAGACATACGTTGATTATTAATAATATTTTGGTTTGATAGAAATAACCAACCGAACAACACCGAGACAACAATTTCACCAACACTAACAAAATAAATTAAATTCTATATTTATGGTTATATAGACTTAAACGGGAGAATATTATGTTTTTTAAGTTGCTTATGCTTTTCCTGAGAATATTAACACACTCCCATACGTACAGGCAAACGCGCATAGACATATATATATATATATATGTATATGTAAGTTTTGGTTGCATACATGCATTACTAGTCGCTATATGTGAGTGTTTGTAATGGTTTAACTCTGTAGAGAGGATATGTTATAGTTTTATGCTATTATTATAATAGTTTTTTTTTTGCTTTTTTTTCTTTTCATTCTCCTCCTCGCTTGCTGGTAAATGTATAAGTTTGTTGCTACTGTTGCTACCATTTCTTTTCGAATAAATGCACAAAATTCCAATTTGCAGTAAATTTTGCGATTTTCTCGGTGACGTCCATTATACATATTAGATTTGTTTTTTTTTTTCTTTTTTTTTTTTTTTTTTTTGTTACTTCTTATAATGCAACAAAAAAAAAATACCATTATTAAGGAAACTTTATGCGGAAACGGTGAAAAAAGAGAAGCTAGTGGGAGAGAGAAAGGAAAAGAAAAAAAAAAACCGGAAGGACTTAAGATTTGTTATGTCCACAAAGTACATTGTTTTGCCTTTTGGCCAATTGATGAAGAATCCTTCTGTGGTTAACGTAGTCATCAAATCAACCAACCAAGTTTTTTAAGGAAAAATTAAAATGGTCTAAAATCGTTAAAGATTGACAGACATAAGCCGGTCGCTTTTTGTAACCGACACCACTTGTGCTACAAGAGCGTACTAAGGTTTTGCGGATGAATAGAACACCCAGAAAAACTTGACATAGATCCCACGATTAATTCAGAATCACTTTCTGAATATATCTAACATTCTGGTTCCCTCGATCTGTCTCGTACTCTTGGCGCAATGGCTGAGATATTTTGATGAAATTTTGTGCACCAAAGTGTTTTGGCCCAAGGACGGAGGCTATTGAAAATGGTTCGGCTTGGATCACATTTTCGATCACTCCCCTTATCAAGCCTTCTCTTGAAACGTTTTTATATAAATAATAGTATTATGTGAAGTCGTACAGTGGGGCCGTGTCCCACTGTAATGTTTTTATTTGCTATTATTAATGAAATCAAACTGACTGACATAAAATGTATATTGAAAACCAAAAAATAAAAAACTTCCTTTACATTAAAAAAAAAAAGAAGAAAACTCTCTGAAACCGCTAATGTTCATTACACCTTAAATTGTTCCTTTATTGGAATTTTATTTTTTAATTAAAAAATAAAATAAATTTCATTATAGTGCGCGGCTTTACGATCTGCAATAAAACAAGTAAGGAATTTATATTCACATTGGGACGAATCTTGGATGCCCATTACCTAAGTCTAATAAGTATCGGTAAGCCTGCCAAAGGCCATAACTCATTTACGCTCAGACGTTTCTGAAATTCAGAAATAAGCAAAGTCGCCTTTTTTGCCACATTTTCTGCAGTATGCGGTACACTAATACTAGTGAAATATTGGTTTTATAATCTGATGTGAGTATAGCCGATCTATACGATTCTTTCATCAAATATATATATGTAGCTAGTCCGGATGCATACATTTAACTATATTTACATTTAAGTCGATATTTCTTATGGATTTTTTTGTCTTCCCTGACACTATCGTGGATCGCGTTTATTTTCAGTCTCGACTTTTGCGTCACAAGCAAGATCATGTGTGCGAAATTTATATATTTTGGTAGGATGAGCCCGGTGTATAAGAGGCTCATCTGTTGTGCAGTTCGGAAATATTACAAATTAAACGACAAGTCTAGTATGCTCGCATTTTCAAGTGACGTTGAGTTTAATAAAAAAACAGAGAAAAATAAATTCAAACCAATTTTAATTTGTTGTGGTGGTGGCAAAAAACCCGCATATAAAGGCTTAATAATTTGTATAACAAAAAAAACAAACCAACACATTTTTGTGCATTTATATAAGAGTTGCAATTATTGCTGCTGTTTGAGATATTAATTCTTTGCTGTTTTTGTTTAGTGAAACATTTTATGAAAATAATTTTTCGGTGTGTTATTTATTTGTGGTTTTACAAAGTTTATTTATAAGTTTTTTTATAAATATGTATTTCTGCGTATAATGTTTTTTTGTTTTTTCTTTTTTATTATTTAGCTGCGTTTGTATGTGCACGCGATACTCATTGCAGCAACCTATGCATAATTGAGTGATAAATTTTACACGACTATCGAAGATTATGTGACAGTTGGTTGTGGGAATTCGCAAAAATGTGCAAAAATAAAAGCAAGATTAACAAAAGTAAAACGAATTATTTTATAATAAAGATTAATTAAATTTATTAAAAATTTATGGAAATCGAAGCGAAAGCAGTAACCGAAAAAAAATAGTAGTAACAACTCCCAATAATAAAAACGACAGAACGGAAAAGCGGGCACACACAGTGATAATCCTCGTAATCGCATTCATTGATTCCATTTATGATGGATCCAGATAACCCTTAGACCTGAACTGGATTTACTTGTTAACACGACGAAAGAGACTTCGCTATATCATACTGGTTTTCTACTTGCAATGTTACGATATTACAATTGTTTTGTAAAAAGAATCTTAGGAACCGACCTAATGTTCATCTTGCTTTTAGTCCTAGAATTTATTTCTTTGGTCTAAATAAATTGTAAAAATTATAACAATACAATAAAAAAAAGCATTAAGAATCTTCATAGAATTGTTGTCAACCCGTTATGCGTTATAGCTAGAAAGAATAATGAAGGAAGAGATTCTGAGATTTTTTCCCCGTTGATCCTTTTTTTATTATTAGCCATCTCATCGATATAGACTTTAGCACAAATATTTCTCTTTTATTTTATAAAAATTCAAATGAGCGGCCTTTAGTAACTCTCCGTCCCCGTGTAAAACACATCAAGCAAAACCTTCTTTACTTAACTTCATGTTTTTGGAAGACTCTAGTAGAAGTAGGTCCTTCCCATAGAGAAAATTAATTTTGTCCATTTTTTAGTTTGCGGTTTTTTTTTTCTGTTCCTTCTCAGGTTTCAATTTGCCAAAGTCTACCATTTTATGATGGAGTACCACACTATTCATGCACTTGACAGTATTCGACCACTTAAAAAGTAAAAAAGTGCAAGGCTTGAAAAAATAAGGCTAATGGTTCAAATTCATCAAATAAGCGTCTCCTTTGAGAGAAAGGCTTCTTTCCAATTTATTCATAAGATACCTGTCGAGGGCTTAAGTCTCGAAGCGAATAGGCTGACATTAGTTCGAGAATTGAAAAAGAACGACCATCATGTGCTTCTTGGCTTTAGTGGCTCAAGTCAACACGACATAGGCGATTTTTATAGCAAAATGTGTGGTGCAGTGATTTCCTCAATAAGCAAAACTACTACATTTCCCCAAGCTATCAATTTGGGGTTTTTTTGCAATGCTTTGGGGGTGCGTTACTTGGCACCAAATGTTCACAACCTATGGTACTAGTCTGTAATCAAGCTCTACTGACTCTTCTCGAACATCTATTTTCGCCATAAGCTCGAACATTTTAATGCCTCTGACATGAGTGTCTCTGGTATGTGCCGTACAATCGGCAAAAGACCCTATCTGGCTGTGGCTTAATGAAAATTATATATATATATATATATATATATATGCATTGTGTGAATACAGCAATTGTAAATTAATTTTTTCCAACTTTATAACGCGTTACGATATTTGTATTACGATCATAGACTCTTTAGCGAATATCTAAGAAATTTTTGTTTTAATGCAATTTATTTTTAGAGCTAAGAATAAGTTATCTTTTCAACGTCCAGTAAAAATGTTTATTAAAAAGAATCATGCCAATCGAATGTCAATCATGCAATACTTCTTCATTCTTTAACCACCAAACCATGTCTAGTGCATATGTGAATGGAAAACAAATATGGCGCTCAGTACATGTCTACTGTAATATTGCGCTTTGGCCGGAAATCTGTTTAAAGTCAATAATTGTATGTCTATGTGTATAAAAACAAAAGAAGCAAGAAATGCAAAGTTTTTTTCCTTCTCTTTTGTTTTTTTTGTTTTTTGTAAATGTTGATTAAAATACACAAATGTGATTTCATGCACATACACATATGTATAGTTACTTCTATCCATCAGTATTCTAGTGTTAAAGTTAAATAAACAATAAAAACAATTGATTGGTTTGGTATGTTTGAATGTAATCAAGAAAATGAATGAATAATCAAACAAATTTGAAGAGAAAACTTGATTTGTGTAAAAAGAATTTATCATTTCACAGCTACTGATTGTTTGATTGTATAAAGTAAAGTAGTGTTTACTTATTATTATAAGCAATGCGGCATAAAGTGTTAAAAAAATGCGTTGTACGAACTTTTTTTTTTTTTTGCTTTTAATTGAAATTCATTTTAAAATAATTTCTATATAAACAAATGCACTTAAATGTGTGTGCATTATGATTATGAAAACTTTTAAAAGATCTCATGTAAATAAATACATACATGTACATATGTGTACATATACGTATGTGAATACGCAACCATCTGTATGGTTAAGTGTTTAAATTATAAAAAGTGGTTTTACGAAAACACTTCAAACTGAAGTCAGTCTAGTGCTTGGTTTTAAGTCTCATTTAAGCCACATTTTCCTTATTAATATATATACACATATATATATACGTATTTTTATATATTTCTGATTATGATTATTATTCTTGTAAGTTGATGGCTGGCGTTGTTGTTTTCTTTTTCATATAAAAAATGTTAATAAACATATGGGTGCTAAAGCTTGTTATTTCAAGTGTTTACAGACGACACGTACAACATGCTTGGCTGACATTAAAATAAAGAAAATGAAAACAATGCCTTTTCTTAACCAACATTGAGTTGATGTTTTTGTATGCACTCTTAACTGAATTGAATTGAATCGAATTGAATGTACAATTAAATGTACCACCGTCATCATCATCATCATCATCATCATCATCATTATTATTATTATTATTATTATTATTATTATTATTATTTCTGTTATCATCATCATAACCTTCGTCATCATCATCAGCGTCACCACCATAATCATTCATATATAAGTAAATGAATAATTCTCACTGTGGGACCACACACCAGAAATAATAAATACAAACACGCAGATACACAAATACACGCGTACTTATTGTTATTGATCTCTGGCATTATCATTTGTAGATGCATATATATATAAATGGTATTCAGAAAAAAAATTATTAAGTGGGTGTTTTGAAAATTTTTATTATTTATTACAACTTATGCTTATTAGCGATAAAATGTTCAAATATTTAATGAGCTATTGACCTTTCAGCAGCCAATAAAGGAGGACAGCTAATAAACTAACTATAATCTATTGACTATAATCGATCGATGATGACTTTAAATGGTTAAAAAATGTTCGATAACTGGTTTTGCATAGATTTTCCCATGTAAACTAAAATAAAAGAAAACTTGCTTGGAAAAATTGAAAACTTAATTACAATCACACCTACAACTTGAGGATAAACAGAGTTTATCTTTCCATTTGTAAGCCATGGAGATAAAAAATGTAATAAATTTCACGCCTCTAGGAAAAGGATAAACTTTTTGCAGAATTTATGTATATATTTATATATATGTATGTAGTAGCAACGTGAATCATTAATACCTTTGACTTTGCCCCGTTGGAAAGAAAAATTTTCAAACAGCATTCACAGCGCAATAATGAAGTTTAGAGAAACGCAATTCTGTCTGCCTATATATACATCTTGTCTTCTCTTAATATATGCAAACATAATACTATCAATAAAAAATATGGGTAATTTTTCATTTAAATCCCGCGGATATTATAAAATCATGAAATTAGAATTTCTTTTTGTGAGTTCGTAATAATCGTCCTTGACATCTATGTCGAGTTTAATGTCAATATAATTTAACTGTGGCAGAGTTGCACACGCTTTCGTAAGCATACAAAAGTGAGTTTGTTTTCCTCTTTTCACTATGTCTGAGAAAGAATGATTTTTGACTATCACGACGTCATGAAATGCATCGTTGCGGAAGATAAAATTTGGATTGATGTATACGATTCAAAAACAAGTGATCAGTTGAGCGAATATCGTACAAAAGATGAACCAAGATCGAAAGAACGACTTCAATTTGCCCAAGAATCAAATTACTGTTGACAGTTTTGTTCGGTTATCGCGGTGCTATGCATTATTACCTCCTTCCGCAAGATCAAATTGTTAATAAGGAATGCTGCTATATGGGTGTTATGATGGCGATAAAGCTGACGGCATCGATTTGGTAAAGTCAGTGAAGATTTCCCATTTTATAAACAAAGTCACAGTACTTTTCAATCACACCAGTATGTTAAGGGACCTAAAGAAACCAGCTATTTTCATGCGTTGTGGTAAGGCGTACACTTTCCGTAGCATATATATAATAAGAACGAGTATCATTTTTTTGATCGAAAGATGGAAAAAGGCGATCCTCTTGGGAGGAAAAAATTTTCAAGCATGATCGACGACGCACTAGTGGTGGTTTAAAGAAACGCAAGTACAAATATAGTTTCTATTGATGTATACAAACATATGTTCCCGATAAATTATGGTGCCTTAATAATCATGCTCTCTAGTCAAAAGCCATTAGATTTGCAATAAATATTCTATTAGTCGTCGTTAAGACGGGATTACGATTATTTAAAGTACTTCGACCATATCGTAGGCTCTATTTAGCTACATAACTTTGGTAATCTGTACTTTTCTATTACAAGAAAGACATGTAAAGCGACTCTTGTAGAATTTTCTATATAAGACTAAAAGCTGAGCGTAAATTTACGTGAACTGTAAGCAGAAATACTGTTGGGTAACGCAGCTGGAAAACGATGTTTTCAATAATGTATTACGTCTGGCAACCATTTCGATTGAACTGTTGTTGACATCAACAGCGATAACCTTTTCATTTCATTATTTCATGCTATTGATTAGAATTGCAATGAATTTGCGGTGCTATGGCGTATATGACAACATAAGGAAGCCATAAGAAAGTAAAAGGTCTGCCGCGAAGGTTGCCTCAATTTCGGTTACGTTACTATTATTACACACAATCGATTACCACGAATTAAAGTACTTATGCAGTTTCCGGCCGGGTGGCTTTAAAAAAGGGCTTCAAGAGTACAAATAGCAATAAAAAATAAGAAATTCTGAACCTAAATAATGCTAAACTTAATGGAACAAAGGAAATGTTTTGGAAACCATTTTCGGAAATACTTTGCTTGCGTTTTTCAAGAGTTGTTTACATTCGTAAGGATAAGGACATAAGAAGCGATATTTAATTTGTGGAATTTAAAATACGAAATAATTGTGATTTTTTAAAACACAATTTTGTTTTAATTCATTAAAACGGAAAAAAGAAAAATTCGATGCAATTATTTCGTTTTTATGTTTACGAAGAACTCTGCTAACATTGTTAACGCAAACAATCAAAGTTGAGAAAAACAATGTAACAAAAATTATATGTATTTTGGAATAACTATAACTGACGGAGAAAAAGTAAAACAAAAACATTAACTATGAAAACAAAATCTTTTTTCTCTTTTTTTGTTTCGGTTGTAGTATAGACAGATAATCAAGTAAAACAAAAACGAATGAATGCACTTTAAAAACAACAGCAACAGCAGCCGTATCAGCAGCACCACCACCAGCAGCAGTACAGGCAAGAGCAGTTACATTGTGCAACACCGGGATCATACAAATCCACCATAAAATTTAAACCATAAAACCAGCAGCAGCAACAAACAACAGCATCACCAATATCAGCCGAAGGATGGATGGCAAAGGGGTTAATACCACCATTTAAACAAAAGCCGGGAAACAAAAAAAAAAAAAAAAAAACGGGGAAAATTATTTTTGACTTTGTATGTTCTTTTTTTTTTAACTTTTTTTTTTTTTTTAAATATTATTGTTGTTGCTGTGGTTTTTCTTTTTTTTCGGTTTAAAACCATTTGCTCATGCATGTGATATTGTGATGTTGGTGGAGTTGGAGTTACAGGTTTTTATGATTTTTAGTTTGTTAACGTTGTTGTTGTTGTTGTTTTTTCAGTCTATCTATATATTTATATATATATATATATGTACATTTGTGTGTGTGTTTGTTGTATATTGTTTGGTTGCACAAGTTGATGGTGTTGCTTGATTGGTGATCCATCATAATTTCTTATTATTTTGTTGTTGCTGTAGCTGTTTTTTTTATTTTTATTTTTTTTTTGTTATATATTTCGACTTTAGCGCTTGTATCCATCCATACACAAAATGGATACAACAACGTGAGTATAATTTTATGAGTATGTCGGTGATTGCTATTCGGTTCGGTTTTTGTTCTTGTCGTCGTTTTTTTTTTTTTCTTCCTTTCTGGTCGGTTTAAGAAGGTGGTTATGACGTGAGAATATACTTTAGAATGTTTAGAGAAGGAGGGCAATTTTGGTTCTCAATACAAAATAATAAAGGATTTCATTTTTTTTTTTTTTTTTTGTATCTTGGACGTTGTTCTTGGATAAACGTTATGATGAGTAAAACAGATTATAATGATGGGAAAAGGAAACATTATAACACATATGTGCTTGTATTTAAAAGAAAAAGAAAAAAGCTCTATTCGAGAGCTGCAGGTACATATGTATCCAATAATTGGCTAAGATTTATTGCACATATTGTTGTTTGAAGAAGAAAGGAAAGGATTTTGTTTTCTTCTTTTTTTTCTTTTAATATTTATTTTGGCAAGTCTTAAATGAGTTCATTTACTCTTTTGATTCGATGTATACTTGGATAGGTTTAGATGTGACAGATTGATGTTCAGACATAAGGAAAATAAAAAAATTAGAGGTGTCCTTAAAAATTCACATAAAAGATACGCAAAAGCGATTGTAGCAATGTCTTGCATCTTTGATTTTTCATACGAAGTAATCTGTTTATAATGCAAATCCAGGTGATTAAACAATTCTTTGAATCCGGTATTTATTAATATTTGCAAAATAGTGAATCATTTTTATATGTGCGCCTTTATGTTACTAAGTCGTTCCAACTGTATTGAATTTTGAAGAGGTCAAGTATTCCTTTAAATAATATCTATGCATGCAACTAAAGCTTTGTTTATTATTGGGGCTAATATCTTTTGAGCTACACGTTAAGAACTGAATACCTCAGCATTTGCTTTCCTGGGCGATTTTTTTCTCTGTGAAAAGAAATACTACTTTTCTTTGTGTTTATTTTTCTTGCCAGTTTTGTTTTAGATTCGTAGTCGTTGTGCAAGTTATTAGACAAAGTTATTAGAAAATACAAAATTTGACATAGCAATTAAGCCTATATATTAGTGCTTGGCTGAAGGAGCAGAGTCTACAGTTTCGTCAAACTAGAATTATTCATACACAAGTTTTTCAAAATAAGGCGTTACATAGGAACTAATCGAAAAATAGGTCTGATCGACACCATTTTCAATGGCGTTCATCCTTGGGCCAAAATACGTCAGGGTAGTAAATTTCATCAATGTATCTCCAAACTTACGGCCTGTAGGTTGAACTCACGAAAACTAGACGGACGGACGAGCTTAGATCGCCTCGGAATCTTATTCTCAGTGGTGTAGGGTAGAATTAAGTTAGAGTCAGCAGAATTTTTAAAAATCTTTTGATTCTTGTAAGCAAAAATATATTTTGCACCAAAATGACGTGCAAACTAGGAAAAGAGTTACATTTGCCCATCTTAGATGTATGTAACTTTGAGCTGAAATGGAGCTGCAGTACACGAATGTACAGGTAAAACGGGACGGACTTTTTCTTAAAAATTTGAATCTTCTTCAAATTTTCTTCTTGTCTTCGTCTTGTGTCAAATAAGTCATGTTAGCTATGTATTAATTAGTTAACTTTTCTTCACATACTCACATACTCCAATGAATAGAAAAAGATAGCAGAGAAGATTCCACCCAACATTTGACTTCTATTCTCGTCCGAAAACTGATTTACATATTTACAATTTTGATTAACTTAAATGAGTTTACTTTATTCATGAATATTCAATGAACAAAATCATTGAAGGAAATAAATGTCTAGCAAAAAAGACTCCACAGAGTCTTTAGAACTTGATTACATCAATTGTTAAGGCAATTATAGTAATAACAACTGTAAATGCATATCTGTTTTTGACCTTTTCATATATTGTAACAGATTTTGGATCGCACTGGTTTAAAAATATTACTCAAAAGTCAATTGCTTTGATTTAGATCAAATTCGCTTGCAATTGAAAACAATTGCAGAAAGAATAATGCATCATTTTAATAGGAAGATAGAAGGAAAAATATTTCTTTAAATCTTTAATCTACAGACTTTTGGCGATGCTAGTGAAAATAGAAGAAATTTTCTTTACGCGTATAAACCACGGTTTCGAGCGGAAATAAAAAAGTTCTACCCCAGATCCTCACAAATACTACTATAAGTTATGTTCCTTTTATAACATCCGCTTTGTTGTATATGCGGCATTAATGCTGAAAGCCATTAGAAGCATTTAACCAAACCGTTGCTTAGGTAAACCCTTAATAGACTTCACATTTGAAAGAGGAAAAGGTGTATCATTATCTGCTTTAAACATGGGAACTTAGCATAGCAAGCTTTAGACAGCAATTTTCACTTAACATTTAGGAGGAACAAAGGAACTAAAACAACTATGTCCGTTTAAATATCGCACTAAACTCTACCGCTGAATGAATTAACAAATAGCTCACAGCCGCTCTTTTAAGCAGAAATTAAAGTTCATATTCCCGCAGGTCTACTCCAAATGTAAAATTGGCTCAAGGTTTGATGTCACCGTCGTTATAATTCAGGAAATTTTATTTATTTATCTTTCTTTCATACTTCAAAAATGCAGAAGGAAGCACATTACATATCAAAATCATATAATCTAACCTTTTCGGTGCACATAATTTTGAAACACTGAGAGAAGTAAACTTTAAGTTATCGGCATGTCGTTGCTTTATTTTAGTGAAAGGAAAAGTGAGGGTCAAGCAAATGGCCAGTTGACTCAAGTCGATACAGCAGACAGAAATAAAGGAGGCGATGCTAGGAGAAAAATTATCTCAATGCTAATTTAAGAAGCTCCTCCGAGCGAGATGCTCAAAACAAATACATTAGTAGTAGTGTGGTGAGGTCGTGTGTAGAAAACGATTGCTTCACTGAATATCACACGATGCAATACTCACGCTCCCCCTTAAAAAAGCTGATATAAATGCCTTTTTCCTGACTGCATAGAAAAATTTTAAATTTGAGCAGGTACAACAACCAAATAGTGTCTACCAGGATTGTAATCGTCCCCATAAGAAGTCCGCAAAACGATAAATTAATGGCTTTCGAAACTTTGCTCTTAAAACAAATTGCAATTGAAGGGATAGAGAGGAGACAGAATACGCTTACTCAACTAATGTAAAGAAAAGGGCGCCATTGTTTTTAAAATAACTTCAAGAAGCCAAAAAATCACTTGAGGAGAAAAGTGAAAGACAACTAAAAATAAGTAGCGAAAAATGAATTAAAAAACTCGCACACTTTTCGAACATACGCTTTTATAAAGTGAGTGGTCATGGAAATGCTCCGGTAAATCCGGGTTGATCGCAAAACTTGTTGTTGTACTAAATTTCATTGAAATGTCACGATAATTGCAAATCGTCTTTTTGAGTATAAAATTACACGGCCTTTCACGGGACAAACAAAAAGACTTAAAACAATTTAGAAAATGACACTTAACCAATTGGTATAATACGAAAGGCCTCTGTCAAGTCCTTCTAGGTGTAGCGTACATCCGCCAAAACTTACTTGCGTAAGCTATAACTGATATAGCGGGATCAAGGGTTAGAAGAAGACGGAAAGCACAGGCATACTCAGTCTATTATCTAATGGGATCGTGTAGTGTGACTTTGAGATCAAGAACACTCTCTCTTTCTTTTTTGTTTTTTAAATGTATATTATTTTCACTGTCCCCGTAGTTGTTATCGTCCGTCTGTGTAAGAAACATATATTTGCAACATTATGCATATGCAAGTATGTTTTGATTTCCAACTGTGACCACACTTTCAGAGACGACTATGATTTCTACAAAATGAATTTCGCAAACAAAAAGGAATACCACAACTGCAACAAAGAAAAAAGAGCAAGACGCGCACATACATTCTTACGCGTGCAATGTGTAGTTATTGAGTAAAGTTTAACAATTTTGTAAGATGCTATAGATCGGTGGTGAACTTGTCTCCTAATAAAGAACTCAAATTGGCGCGTTCGAAACTGAATAAGCAGACAATACTGACTGAATGCCAGCAAGAGATCTAGCTGGATATGTAAAAAGTTCTATATGTGCGTTTAAAATGAATGTCATTGTGATAAGTATGGAATGGGTTACACGTTATATGAGTGCGCGAGAGAAGAGACGACGACCAAAATCAAGTTCATGGAGGGAAACTAACTATATATGAAATAAGGAAAAACAGAAAAAAAAAAGAAAAGGCAAAGGCAAAGGCAAAGAAATCAGAAAACATGATGTAAACTACAAAATAAACTTCAACCTCCTGTGGTGCAAAGTTGACGTACGACCATGTGTCGGGCATATAAAATACAAATAAAATTTTCAGGGAAATACAAATTAACTTAAAAAGAAGAGGGAGGAATAGAGTCGAGTAAATACGCATATAAATACACAACCATGCCATCATACCGACACTTATGGATACAAGCGTTGATATGATGAGAAATAAGAATCACGATTTAATGTTAATTTTTATAAAAATTTCATTTTTTTTCGGTGTGAAGGATACAAAGAATCTTTTGCCACCAACACCACAAACAAATAAATATATATATGTATATATAATAACAATTTCAAATATAGAGTTACTCATAAAATGCTTTATATATATGTATAGGTATGTATGTATGTATGTATATAGTATACGTTTGCTTTGTTCATTGTCACAAGTGATCAAGGTGAGATATTATTGTACATATGCGTACATATGAAAATATATATGTTCTTGTATCACTGACATGACCGACCATCGGTGATACATTTCAATATGTCGCATAAATTTAATGGTATAACAGTACAAACAAAAGTAACATCAATTTCGTCTTTCTCCAAAAACCTTAAGCTATATATTTGAAGATTTGCATAATTTTTTTCTTTCTTGTTTTTTTTTTTTTGCGTTTTTTCTTGGCATTGTGATCTTTTCAGATATCATTGTGGCGATGGCGGTGCCCATCATCTTGTCGTAAATTCGAGTATAAAAATATTTTTTCAATTTTTATATGAGTTTTGTATTGTATTGGATTGCAGTGCATTGCACACTCAATGGCGTTCATGTTCATAAATTTAACAAATTTGACAATTATGAGCGTTAATAATAAATAAAATTGACAATTCGAAGCTTTTTTTCTTTTTCCTCCTTCTTTGGGAACTTTATTCATCGTGAGACCAGAAAAATTTGCATATGAGTGAATCTCTTATAATAAATAACGAAAGAAACAAAACAAAAAAAAAAACAAGACAAATAAAAACATTTAAAATATATGAAATTTATAAATAAAAGTTGAAAAAGGTGAAAAAGCATATGTTTTGCGATATTAATGGCGTATAAAGTTGAGCTTAAAAAACAAATTAAGAAACAATGATTATGTTATCGAACGCTATTCAAGAAACCAGGTTATTTTCTATTGGATTCGACAGCAATTAACTGCCGGCCGAGTCATGTAACTAGGCTTGCAAGGAAAGCACCTGGCCATCCAAGTCAAATTAAATAAATATCTAAAGTAAGATGTGTTCAAAAGTAAGATCAAAAGCAATTTATTCAAAAAAGGAAGAACGAGAATACGAAAAGAACATGCATAAGACCATATTGATGATAAGAAAGACAAGGAACGTCGGCATATATAAAACAGAGGAATATTGTGATGTCGTAAGTAGAACTTAATCATAAGTAATTACTAGTGGAAGACAAACCATTAATAATACTACAGAATAGATTACCAAATCAAGGCAATTAGGCTTTCATCAGAAATGAAAAGACTTTATATACTATTTGCCAGACGATAAAGTAAAGGAATTTAGATTAGAATATAACAGTTTTGACGAAAGGAGATTTTAGACGAATAAAACTGTAACCAAATACAAACTCAACTATTTTTGCGTGAATATCTGCTAAATACACTAAGCGTAACAGAGAGTAGAACTGTAGCAATATTTTCAAAGCTTATCCTTTCCGTTCTAGTAAAGATAGAAATGGTGAAAAGATAGGTAAGCGGGTGTATAGACCAATGTTACGAATTTAAGCAAGTTGATAATACGTGGACTGACTGTTTTAGACTGCTTTGGATAGAACATCTTAAGAGTTCCGAAATACGAAACCTTGTTTTGATAGATTACATAAGAGTATCTTTATAAACATAAGAGAGGATTTATCTGCAAGACAGGGTCATGCAGTTAATATGAATGTATGTCTATACACCACTTGCGATACTAGGATACAGTAGGATACAGTTAATGCGTACGTATGCAAAACCTAAAAAGACCCATTTTTTATTGTACCGATTGATTCAGAATCGATCAAAGTTTGTCTGTCCGCCTATCTGTCCTTTTTTCTAGGGTTCAACCTACAGGTCGTAGTCTTTGTAAAATTTAGACGAAAAATGCTTCGCCGGCTTGTTTCGGCTTGAGGACGAGCGCTATTGAAAATAGTTCAGATCGGATTACTTTTTGGCCAATTCCCATATAACGCCTAATTTTGAAAAGCGGTTATGTGAATAAATGAATCAAACGAAGCGGTGTAGGGTATTTAGTGGCGTGCAATGTGTTTTTACTTGATTTAATATATAAAAGCAATTTTATGTATATAGAGGATACTCTTAGCAATTTATTCTGCACCTTTTTAACCACATTATGGTATCGACTTTTACTTTATGATGAAAAAGGAAAAACATATCGAAGAAAATAAGAGAAACCACTCTCTACTCTCCAATAATTTGTCTGCACTTTGTTACACAATTAAAGATCGTTGCCCTTGAGGAAAAAATTTATATGAAAATTTTTTGCTTAAGTTTTTTTCTAAAGTGGATCTCCTTGACTCAAAAAATTCTTGTTTTTATCTGTTTTTTTTTTTTTTTGTTTTCATAAAACAACATCATGCTAATTATTTGCCAAATTCATAAATCTTCAGCCCCTTTTATGCTTACATCTCCATACATAAATATGCATAAATACAAGCGCACATGTACATACATACATAGATATATAGATATGTATATATATATATATATATTATAAAATATACATATATGTGCATGTACATACGAACCTATGTTTTTATAGGCTTTCTGTTTGTTAAATTTTTTTTCCTTCTTTGCAAACAACAACTGTAAGCCGAGGCATTTCTGACATCATAATTGCTTGCATATGGGAGATTAAAAAAAAAAAATCTTTTTTATATTCATATTTTTCTTACTTCCCCCAACTAAAAAAAGTATATAAAAAAATGAAAAAAATTAACACACTTCCTTTTTCTTGAAAATGTTGTTCTTGTTGTTATTGAGCTGTTCTTTTTCTTTTGTTTTGTTACTTTTTCGCAAAACAGCAAGTAACGAATTCGAAAGACGCTTCATCTTCAGCAAAATGTATACAAATTGAAACGGACGGTATGTCAGTGAGGGTATCAAGGTATTTATAAAAAATATACTTGTATGAAAGTAGATATCGTGTTCTGGCAAATGGACAATAGTGACATCTTGCAAGATTTCTTTCAGTTTTAGCATTATGTTTCTAAAGGCATTACACCCATTTTCTATTTGGCTCTCTCTTCACAACTGCGAGAATTCTATTCACAAAGAATTGATGACTGGATTGATCGGTTGTTACGTGAATATAACCTCATCTACGGAGAGCTACACTCTGGTCATGTGTACTTTGTACATAGGAATTCACAACGGGAGCATATTGGTTCCCATTTTTCCCTAAAGGATGCGAAGACAAAACGACGATCCTCTTTAATTTTAAATGTAAGTAAATGACGAAAACTGTTGCATTTTTGGAAGTTGTCAGAACGTCAATCAAGAACGCTGTTGCTCAAAAATTTTGAACAATTTTATATTGATAAGTCTTATCTTATTAAAGAAGATATTCCAAGTGTTCTCTAAGCCGTGTCATTTCTAATGCTCGAACAGGATGTTTAATGGGGGAAGAAAGCGGATACGGCTAAGTATATGCTGATAAAATTATATGTTGATAAATTGATTTAGAAAAGCTTATTGCACGTAGATCGGTACACGGTTGGGTACATACAGAAGTCGACTTGGCTCGGCGTTTAGGTAGGTCGGTCTAAAGCTAAAAATTTTGTTATATCCGAGAAAGAAACGATGTGAGAAATTTAGTATGCCCTTGTTCTTCGATAGGGAGTACAAGTGGAGATCATAACTATTACTATTATTAACGCGTAAGTCACGATATGAACATGCAACCAACAGCAGGCACAACAGCTAACCACAACAATCATAGTCTCGTATCACCAATATTTGCAGCATGTGAAAATCTTTCAACACGAAACTCCAAAATAAGAAAAAAAAAAAAAAAAAACAAAAGAAAAAAGAAAAAACTAGCGTAACAACAACAACAACCATAGCATAGTACGCACCACATACACAACACACCGTATTAAAAATATTTAATACGTTTCTCTTGAGGCATTTTTAGAAATATACGGTAGGTTATTATTATTATTATTATTTTGCATTTGTTGTTGTTTTTCTTTTATTTCTTTATTTTTTTGTATTTCGACAAACACATATGTATACATGTGTACGTACGCTATACATGCATATTCATGCTAATGTACTACTTAAACACATGTATTGCCTTTTTTCGGCGGCCATGTTTGCGAACACTTGTACCGATTACCCCATCATCTGCATTCATTCAATATGCCCGATAAGCTCACGTATGAGGGACCTATAGAAACGCATATAATTTGTATGTTGTCTGTGTATGTAAAAATGTTTTTTCTTATATTCGTTGACTTCACTTAAGAAGGTTAGTGTAACAAAACAGCAAAATGGTTTATTAAGTAAGTAAATGAGGCATTGGAAGAATTTATCGTTGTAGTAGAGAAAATGAAATGCAGAAAATAACTTTCCTTAGAAATACATTTAAACAAGTAAGTAAACATTTGTGGGACACGGTATTCAATATGATGATCTGTGCGAAAATATCTTACAAATGAATAGAATTTCTTTTCTGACTTTGTTGCAATTACAAAAGTTGATCTAATTTCTGTGTTGCTGCTTTACTGTAAATCTTCCAGTGGTTGCGAACATGTTGTTTAACTTTGCAAGGTGTTCAAGAAGACAAGACGTTACGAACGCACTTATAATATGTAAATATGGTGTACAAAAATTTGTTTCATAATAAGAAAATCGTTTACATTTCAAAAGATATGAAAAAGAAGAAAAAATGAAAAATTCCACAAAAAGTAATCACGGAAAAAAAAACTAAAAATATTGAATATTTAAAACACCAAATGAAAACAAGCATAACAATACATTCATGGAACCTATAATGATGTTGGGCAGGTTTTTATTCACAAAATTTATAACTTCAGAACCAAATACTAATATTCAGATATTGTTATGCTGCAAAATAAAATAAAAAAATGAAAACAACAACAGCCACACAATAAAAGATATTCGCTAATGTCTGAGATGAAGAGTTTCTCAACTCCGGTAAAGAAAATAAGCGCATACTACTCTTGTCGTCGGTTATGTAATTGTGAGAACTACTTAAGTAATGGTACAAATAACTATAGATTTGGCTATAAAATCACCATGAAAAACGCACCTGCTTCCATGTTTGTGTATCCAGCAAAGTCATTAAAATTGTAAGAATACTCCCTTACACAGAGCATAACGGGTACGTCGATATCAAATCGAAATTTTTATATAAAAATATTTTGCCAACCGCTAAGTTCCACAGTCCGGGCGAAATCCGGTACCTTAGAAGGTCGGAAGATCAAAAGTTAGTTCTGAGATTAATGGGAAACCTTAAATAAACGTCTTTCTCTTTGGTCATTCAAAAGATCACACGATCAAAGGTTAGTTCTGAGATTAACGGGAAGCCTTAAATATAGTCCTTTTGTTAATTGAGGCGCTCTTTGTTCCAAAAGCTATAGACCTAATATTTTTTTCATGCAGTGAACTTGCAGAATATCTATTATTCTAAAGTGCGATGTGTGTGTTATCTCTCTGTTTCTTCAGTTATAAGGTCAATTACTTCAACATTTTGCTGGTAGCTTTTAAAACTCTTTAGTCAAAACATACGTTAAACGGCCTTTTTATTCCATACCCATAATGATGGGTATCCACGATTCAGTTTTTAACCTTTATTTCACTTCACTCATTTTACGTGAAATGTTTATATATCTGTCAGCTGTATACATATATATGTATATATAAATATACAAAAGCTTACAAGAATTCGCTTGTTATTGGCCATTGCTAAGCATCAGGAGGAGCTGATACACGTTATTTCCTCCTTTTAGTTCAGTTCAATTTCATTGATGTGTACGTATGAAAGTAGGAACATGAAGATTCCAAAAATGAGTTTATGTTGTTGCTTTTTGCTACAATTGCTGACGACGACGAGCACAACGCCCAATGCAACAATGATAATGATGGCGATGATGATGATGGGTTATGGTCATACGCCTAATTATAGTGGCTGTCAAATTCTAAATGAAAAGTTTTACTTTAATTTCAAATACTATAGTTAGGCTAAACTCTGCGAGCGCAAGGGACTGAAACGCACACACTTATGTATTGCGTTTAATTGTTACAAAGAAATCAGGAATGGGCAAACAAATGAGCTCGGGAGTGTTGGTGAAAGAGACAAGATTAGATTTCATCATTTCATTTCTAATACGCACATGTACGTATCATTCGTATATAGGCAGCGTAAATATCTAGGAATGACTTAGGCATACTTGTCTGTTTATACGGCCTTCACTTTAGTATTTTCATTATAAACAAATACAGTCACATTATTCGTCTACATTAACAACGTACCAGCTATCGTTAATTTTATTTTTTTCTACAATATTTTAAAACAATTTGTCTTCTAAATTGGTGGCCCTAAGAACAGTAAAAGTTTGGACATTTCGATTATAGAAACAAAAGAAGCACATATAACGTAAGCGCCTAAAAAATGTATTTTTTTAAAGCACAATTGAAGAGAATAACTTACCGCTTGCACTCGTGCCGTAATTGTCTAGAAAAAGAAATTAAAAAAAAAATTGTTAAAAATGTTATAATAATATATATAAAAATTACATAAAAAACATATAAGAAACGAAGAAATACTTTTGAAAACAGGTGTCTTATCAAAGTTTAAGCTCTTTTTCTCACTTTCTGTTCCATTTTTTCCCAAACCATAAATTTAATGCCAAATGAAACCACACACCAGAAAAAAAAAATAAAAACAAAAAAATATATATAGATTTGTCTTTTCTTTTCTTTTTTTTCTTCTTTTAATTTTTATATTGCTCTACACCACTTGCGGTACAGTTTGTACGGCCGTAGGTGATACCTAGAAGAGCTTAAGATTCATTACACCGACCGATTCAGAATCAAGATCCAAGCATGTCTGTCTGTCCTTCCGTGAGGAAAATAATGTGCAAGTTTGGGTGCACCAAAACGAATGAATAATTGCACTGGACGAAGTGGTGTAGAGTATCTAACGGTCGGCCTTGCCAGACTGTAATGCGCTTACTTTTTTTTTTCTTTCTTTTTCTGTTAAATACTTATTTGCTTGCCATCAATCAAATCTTATGTAAGTGTGTGTGGATTTGATGTCCAAACTATTTTTGGATGGGATGGATGTCGGACTACAAGAAATTCTCACATATCAATACGAGATTTCGAAAGATTGAAGAAAGCAAACAAATAGAAAAACAAAAGGCAAACAACAAAAGGCAAGGTGAATGAATGCACGTAGTATATGTATACTTTTTCCCCAAAAAAATTTCTATAATTATGAATGAGTCATTGTTCATGTTGTTCAGCATTTTTATAGAGGAAATATTGAAATATTTTTTCTCTTTCTCCATGAATAATGGAGAAAAGGCGTTCATTTGATAACCTAACGGTTTCTTTTAAAAACCAGAAAGAAATTACATTGGGCTTAGTTCGTAACTATTAATACCCATTAATATTAGTTTGTATGTGGTACTTGAATGCAAAATACAAGCGAACGTATAGACCGACTTTGATGATATCGATGTCTGTATTAATAGAAGAAAAGAAATGTTTCGAGCTCGTAAGCGTGATTTTGAAACATCACCCTACAAACAGACGTACGTGGCTTAATCGATTTCCAGGCCTCACTTACCACATTTCATATTTTACATCTGCCTATTATAAATGTTTGGACATGTATGAACAAGTGAAAATTCTACAGTGAGCCACGGCTCGCCATTACATAGCCTGCACCACTCTAGAGTTATTCTTATAACGATTGTTCAAAATTAGGCTTTATATGGAAAGTACGCGAAGAAGTGGCCCCGTCTGAATCATTCCTACTCAGGCTAAACCACCTTGGCGTACCAAATTCTATCAAAATATCCCTAATATTGCGGCCTTTAGGTTGATCAAAAGAAAACAAGACGGACAGACAAGCTTAGTTTGATTCGAAAACGGCTCTGAATCGATCGGTGCAATAGAGTATGGATCTGTCCCAACTCTTCCTTGGTGTTGCCTACATTATTCTGAAACATATGGGTCTATCCCAAGGTGTTCTGGGTATTACCCACATCAGTACAAATTTAATATACCCTATAACAAAAGTTAGCGCAAAGTACTATTTTAATTGGGTTTCGATCCGACCTTGATCACTTTTGTCCGCACTCTTCTACTAAAGAGATGTTTACGTATTCCGCTAACGAAATATTAGACTTTAGCAAAAGTGTACAATAGCAACCGAACTCTTTATTATCACAAGAATATAAGCAAGAAATATACAAAACACACACATTGGTGGAACATGGTGTTTATTACATTTTTTTTGAAATTTTAGTTTTGCTCACATGCTTTACCTGTTTCAGCAAATATTTAACATTAGAAACCGATCAGGATATGCTTTAATTTTTCCAACATTGCGAGTCTTATCGACTAAACTAAATGAACTAAGCAACCGATAGAGATATGGCCAGGAGGATAACAAACGAACTTATAAGCAAACGGGCGACTAAGCAGTTAGGCAGACGAACAAACAGGTGAGATAACTTTCCCCAACCAGAACTCTTTCAACTTCTCCTGTCTGTGGCTAATTTCTTTACGAATTAAAGACAAAAAAAAAAAAAAAACAAAAACGAACTGAAACCATTTATAGTTTTTTTTTTTTACGCTAAACGATCGAAAATTATTATGCATTTCATCACTTGGCCTCTAAGCGAATTGTGAAAATTGTTTTCTTTTATGAAAAACCACGGGTACGCATACATGCTCACGGACACACAAACACAGACGTGCGGTCGTAGTATATAATAATAATAATAATAACAATTGATATAAAGTGCATATAGGGAGAGAGAAAGAAAGAGAAAGAAAGAGAGGGCCAAACCCATTTTCAAGGCTGCACAAAAATATAAACAAAACATTAAATATGACCTTCTACGAGTGCATGCATGTGTATACGTATGCATTGCAAATGATATGATTATACGACGTGTGAATGTGTTTGCATAGACATAAAATACTGTCAACTTTCTTGTTATCTTTAGCTTCTTGAGTTTCATTATTTGTTTGTATTTAAAATTGCTTGAGGAATGGTTAAGCTGAGTGAAGTTAAGTTAGCTGACTGGCTGGTTGGTTGGTTGGCTGGTTAACTGGCTGACTGAGTGACTGGCTAAGACTATATGTTTTACTAATTTTGCATACCAAAATAAAAGCATACGTTACGATGAGCATTTGCATATATATTTGTATATATACTTAGATGAGCGTACGCAGTTAAATAAAATGCCAAATAGACGCGATGCAGTATGCATTTTAATAAACGTTCACATATGATGTGTGATGATGATGACAATGAAGAGTTTCAAATGTTTGACGCTGTTAATAATGATGATGACATTCTTGAATGACGGTTAGGTAAGTGCTCGACTCGAGTCAATGCGTGGCTTAGGCCACGGCTTGATATGGTAATGCATCTTTTATTTTTCTCTTTGATTTTTTATTGCACAGCCTAAAAAGTATTGAGCCTCGAAATATTGGAATTTTCTACAAATCTTATCTGAAGTTATTATGAATGTAGAAATGATGGAATTGATTGGTTAACTGTATGATATTTTACAATTTTATTGCCACAAACGAAATGAGTACAGAATAGATCTATAAAGAAACATTTTCTCATGTGCCACTATCAACAACTTTCGTAGAAAATAACTCAATCTTTGTCAGAATATATTGACGTCCATGTTATAGTCAAGGTAGAAAGTCGATCGTTTTCTTACAGAAAACTTTCTTAAAGAATAATAGTATATATATATATATATATATATATATATATATATATATATATATCGTTAAAGATTCAGGGCATTTATAACCCAAATGCTTGGAAAAATGGAAAGCGACGTATCGACCAAACAAGTGTTCCTTTGACAATATTTTTAGATAAAAGAAAAGGTAATACAATGATAAGATTTCAACAGGTTATTAGCAAATTATTCTGGAAAAATGGCAACACTGTTAACATTGTCGCAAGGCGCCCTCATAGCTTAAAGAGGGAAACGCTGACTTCCTCAAGTCCGGCCGATGCGTATCAAAAGTTATGGTCCCAATAAATATACTCAAACTAATTTGATTAATGGATCGGTATGGAATCATAATGAAGCAGTTGACGACGAGTAGGAAAAGAATCTTCGATGATAACTTTTTTGCAATAATATTAGGAGACAAATGAGAGAAGCTGCGCAGTTAGTGACAAAGTTTCCATTAGCAATTGAGACGTTTATTCTGAGCTTTTGGTACAAGTGGAAAAGCAGCCGGCATTGTAGGTGATCGTCGCCCAACGACACATAGGATTCTATGCTTAACAGGCAATAATCGAAATAGAACGAAACGATTCAGAAGTGGGGCCAACGCTTTTCAACAGAAATTTAATGCACTTGTGATATACATTAAGAGCGTTCCTCTAAAAATTGAAAAAAGTTATTTACCACCTCTTAATATAATACATCCATCGTATACATCCATGATGACTTCATCAAACTGACATTCGTTTCAATCTGCAATGAACTTTCCGTAGTTGTTATAACGGTTCATAGAAGCGCCTTTTAAAGCTATGTCTAAGGTAAGCATACATTCGGGCTCCAACTATAGGAATACCAATATATTGGGGCTTTTGGTACTTTCAGAAAAATGGCGGAAATTTAATTGACTTATCTACGATTTCATAACATTATTGCTTATTAGCTGGAAATTTATATTCAATTAAGTTCCGCACGGCTTAATACTTTTTATGCCGTTGTTCGTGGTTAGTGGGTCTGTACATAAAATCAATTAAGCAAACAATAAACGTAACGAGTTCTTTTTGAAAAAAAAAAAAAAAAAAAAAAAAAAAAAAAAAAAAAA